>CM060598.1:31870096-31875096 GCA_030578255.1 Tiaroga cobitis | reverse complement strand
TAAATTCAATAGTTTTAGTTAACTATAATAACACTTATTCTAAGTCTCTGGAATCATATGATAGATTTTAATTGTAATTCAGTCAATCATAATTGGTCATGATACTTTATTGACATCAAACCTGCTGCAACTGAATTGAATATTGTTGAATATTGAATTGGAGGAAATGAGCCTCATGGGAACAGATATTGCACCGACTGTTTGTCGTCTGACAGCTCGTGGTCACTACATGCGTTCAGTGTTTGAAATAGGCATATTTATAAAGCGCATTTGGTTGTTAAAGGTGCAGTGTGTAGATTTTAGCGGCATCTAGCGGTTCGGTTGCGAGTTGCACTAATGGCTCCGCCCACTGCTCACCCCTCCCTTTCGAAGAAGCTACGGTGGCTCAAACGGGACAAACATATCGTCGTCTGAGACAGCAGAGAATAGCGAGAGTAAGCCAAGCTTCTGTACCACAGTCCATTATAAACCACATCATGGATAAAGTTTACAAAGCCATAGTCAGGTGAGGATCAAGGGTCTTAATATATAATATAATAATAGTAATAAGCTAATTGTCTCACGAACGTAACGAGCACATTTCTCCCCACATAGCAAACCCATAATACAGCGAGGGAGAAGAACCGCATGAAACTATGCAACTATATATTTTTTTCTAACAGGGTAGTAAAAGTTTAGCTGGCTAATATGAGCTGTTACTGTGGCTGAGCTGGTTAAAGCGTAAAGCCTTGCTTATACTCGACGCGCCCGCATGAGGGCAAAGGTGCGCGCGGAGGTGCGCGCGCTGTTACAATCACGTCATTTTTTCTGCGCGCGCCTCCGCATCCCCTAGACAACATTTACTACACACAAATTAATAAATTATAATGAATAAAAAGATTGTTTTTTTTTCTCTGGTTTTGAAAACTCTTCGCGATCGACATAAAATGCTTCCAAGATCGACGGGTTGGTGACTCCTGTAACGTTACTGTTTTACGGTCAATAGTACTAATCAGCTGATTGTCGAAGCCATAACACAGCGAGGGAGAAGAACTAAGTTACATGAAACAGTCCAACTACATATTTTACACCACTGACAAGGGAAAAGTCACTATACTCACGGTGTCTATGGCTTCTAGCTTTCTGCGGCTTCTCTTTCAAGGTAGTGACGAAACGCGCTCTGTAGCGCTGTGTGTTCGCGTTCGGCTACGGTAGAAACGTGACGTCGCAATATGTCGACCTTCATAGAAGGGGGTGCCCGCGGTTATGCACATATAAATGTCTCATTCTAAGGTAATAAAAACATAACGGTTCATTGAGTAAGGTCTTTATACACCACTGAAAACATAGTTATGGATCTTATATTGCATTTCTGTCAATAGATCCTCAGAAACATTACACATTGCACCTTTAAAAGTGCTTTGTATAAAACGGACTTAAAAATAATCATAACAGATGCACAAGAAATAAAAATAGATTTGAAATGCATTAAAAACAAGAGATTTTCCTCAGACGTTTCTTATTCCCACTGAACTGTCTGTCATCCTCCATTGATCACACTCTTGTTATTCTGAGTGTAGTGTGTATAATGCCAGTGAGACGGATCTAGTCCCGACCGGTTCTGGATTCGCAGGTTTGTTTCTTTAAGTGTGTGTCACTGTCCCTTCATCCAGCGCTGCATCACTCTGATTGATTCTCTTCTCCTCCGCTCCTCTTCCTCCTCTTTCTTCCCCCTCTCTTCATTAGCTGATTGGACTGGTTTTGTGTGTGTGACCTTGCGTTCGCTCCACTAATGGAGTGTGTGTCGTACACTGACTGCTGGATCCAGCCCAGATTGCATTTGTGACCTCAGTCTTATTTTAATGCAGCTGTGTTTCCAGAACACACACCCAAACCATCGACCGGCCAATACAACGCCTCCATCTTACCAGCTGAATACACAATCTCAAAATCAGCTAGTTAACCGATCGGCTTCAAGCAAGCCCTGAATATTTAAGTCGGTTTCACATATACAGAATGCTTTTTTTTTTTTTTTTTTTGTGCTACAAAATGTGCAGTATTCAAAACACTGTTGAAGACTGTATCCCACAATGCATTACACTCAACTGCAATCACCCTCCATTTGCAGTGTGACAAACCGGAAATCATATCAACTGTTCGTTATTTGATTGGATTGCATGAGTTAACACATTTTTGCACTAAATTGGGTTAAAAAATGCAAAATAAACATTTTTTGTTTTAATTAATGCCACCATGAAATCAAAATGGACTATTCTTATTTTTTATGCAATATTTCAGTGTTATTTATCTGTGGATTGTTGTATACTGCACCATTTTTCATGCACTATTTAAAAAAAATAGTAATTCAATGCAATCTAATTCAGAATTCAGAACAGCGTAAATATAACTAAATATTTTGCAGTATAGAATTGATGCTGGGAACTTGCAGAGCCGGTGTCTGAATTTTGTATTCATTTATATAGATAATGCAGTAATAGTAGTAGTTTACTAGCATGCTGGTCATCCTTTATTTTATTTTATTTTATTATTTTATTGTATTGTATTTTTAGCAGTAACAAAATAGCCAAATTAAAGAATTGATATTGAAGAATTGTGAGATATATATATATATATCCGATCGATCGTGGTTGTATCTCTCTATTAGTGTTACTCGATCTTAGTGCTGCATTTGACACAATTGACCACAACATTCTTTTAAATAGACTAGAAAACTATGTTGGCATTAGTGGAATTGCACTAGCATGGTTTAAATCATACTTAACTGACCGTTATCAGTTTGTAGCAGTAAATGAAGAGATGTCTTATCGATCACAAGTTCAGTATGGCGTACCACAAGGCTCAGTACTAGGACCGCTGCTGTTCACTCTGTACATGCTACCATTAGGAGATATCATTAGGAAAAATGGAGTTAGCTTTCACTGTTATGCCGATGATACTCGGCTGTATATTTCTTCAAAACCCAACGAAACTTACCAATTCACAAAATTAACGGAATGCATAGCTGATATAAAAAATTGGATGACTAGTAATTTCCTACTACTAAATTCTGAAAAGACAGAGATTCTAATTATTGGACAAAAAACTTCCACACGTAATAACCTAGAATACTGTCTAACACTTGATGGCTGCTCTGTCAAGTCTTCGTCGTCGGTTAGGAACCTGGGTGTGCTCTTTGATACCAACCTTTCTTTTGAAAGCCACGTGTCTAGTATCTGTAAAACTGCATTTTTCCATCTTAAAAATATATCTAAAATACGCCATATGCTCTCATTGGGAAATGCGGAACAATTAGTCCATGCGTTCATGACCTCAAGGCTAGATTATTGTAATGCTCTACTGGGTGGTTGCCCTGCACGCTTAATAAACAAACTACAGCTAGTTCAAAACGCCGCAGCTCGAGTTCTTACCAGAACCAGGAAATATGACCATATTAGCCCGGTTCTGTCAACACTGCATTGGCTCCCTATTAAACATCGTATACATTTTAAAATATTGTTGATTACTTACAAAGCACTAAATGGTTTAGCTCCGCAGTACTTGAGCGAGCTCTTAACGCATTATAGTCCTTCACGTCTATTGCGATCTCAAAATGCCGGCCAGTTGATAATACCTAGAATATCTAAATCGACTGCAGGCGGTAGATCCTTTTCCTATTTAGCACCA
This sequence comes from Tiaroga cobitis, assembly GCA_030578255.1. Taxonomy (NCBI): domain Eukaryota; kingdom Metazoa; phylum Chordata; class Actinopteri; order Cypriniformes; family Leuciscidae; genus Tiaroga; species Tiaroga cobitis. The sequence goes on along the minus strand of CM060598.1, from coordinate 31,871,433 downwards.
AAACTTTGGAACAGTCTTCCTACCATTGTCCGGGAAGCAGACACACTCTGTCAGTTCAAAGCTAGACTAAAAACACATCTCTTTGACCTAGCATACACATAACACACTATAGACTTCTATAATTCAATGTTAGGCTGCATAGATTAGGTCAGCCGGAACTGGGAACACTTCCATTAAATCTTGATGTACTCGCTACATCATAAGAAGAATGGCATCTACGCTAATATTAGTGTCTTTGTTTATCCAGAGGTTTTCCCGCAGCCTGCCGGATCCAGGCCGTGTCCAGATCTGACGAAGGAGATCCGCCTGGACCCGATGACAATGCAGTGCTGAAGTGTCCACTATCCTCTCCCTATGGAGGATCCCTTTCCCACTCTACAGATAAAGCGTTGTTGAAAATCCGGCTCGCGTACCCCGAAGTGATAAAATAAAACAAAATTCTGTATCAATTTATAGGCAAGAAAAGTAGTTTGTTTAGGCTGGGTTGTATGAATTACAAACCTGCGCACATATTTTAAAAAGCACATAACTATAGAATCAATTCTGAATGAGCATGTGAACGCCGTCAGCGTTAATCACAGGTTCGCATTTAAAAGTCTGATCATTTCGACGGAGGTGAATCAATCAAAGTTAACTTTAGCTGGAAATAACATTATTCAAGAACCGCTATAACGCCAAAACAATCTGTTACCTTAAATTATATGTTTATCTCTGTAAAGCTGCTTTGAGACAATCCATTGTTAAAAGCGCTATATAAATGAAGATGACTTGACTTGACATATATATATATATATATTATATTGTATTATTTTTGCAGTGTTTTGCATTGATTAACTTTAAAATCTTTTGTTTACATTTTATTTATGCATACTTTTATTTTAATTTTAATTAAAAAAAAATTTTTAATGTTCTTTTCTTAGCAGCAACAAAAATTAAAAAGGTGATATAGCAAACAATTGCTTTAGTTATGAATTTTGTTATTTTGTATTTTATTTGTATTACTTTTGCATTGATTAGTATTGATTCTGGTGTGCTTTTCTTGGAAGATTTTGTGTGAATTATTGTAGCACAAAAATGTGATTCTTACTGCATGCTGTATGTCGAGATTATTGAACAATAGTTCTCTTGCTATTTCTGCCATATAAAGATGTTGGCGATAGTAGTAGTGTCCTAGTACGCTGATCTGAGTGCAGCCAGTGTCTGTCTTGTCTTGTTAGTGTGAGTTGCATTCTGTCAGGCTGAAAAGACACACAAATAAAGCTGGATGGATGATTTTAAAATTGAATTTTAGTCAGTAGAATTTGATACATATGGATGGAGAGAGAGAGAGAGAGTGT
>CM060598.1:31427596-31860096 GCA_030578255.1 Tiaroga cobitis | reverse complement strand
GAGAGAGAGAGAGAGAGAGAGTGTGTATGTGTGAGTGAGTGTGTGTGTGTGTGTGAGTGAGAGAGTGTGTGTGAGTGAGAGAGTGTGTGAGAGAGAGAGAGTGTGCGTGAGTGAGTGAGTGTGTGTGTGTGTGTGTGTGTGAGAGAGAGAGAGAGAGTGTGTGTGTGTGTGTGTGTGTGTGTGAGTGAGAGAGTGTATGTGTGTGTGAGAGAGAGAGAGGGAGAGTGTGTGTGTGTGTCTCTCACTCTCTCTCTCACACACACGCGCACACTCTCTCTCTCTCTCTCTCTCTCTCTCTCACACACACACACACACAAACACACACACACACTCTGTCTCTCACTCTCTCTCTCACACACACACACAGAGTGTGTGTGTATGAGTGTGTTTGTGTGTGTGTGTGTGTGTGTGAGAGAGAGAAAGAGAGAGAGAGTGTGTGTGTGTGTGTGTGTGAGAGAGAGAAAGAGAGAGAGAGTGTGTGTGTGTGTGTGTGTGTGTGTGTGTGTGAGAGAGAGTGAGAGACAGAGTGTGTGTGTGTATGAGTGTGTTTGTTTGTTTGTGTGAGAGAGAGAGAGAGAGAGTGTGTGTGTGTGTGTGTGTGTGTGTGAGTTTAAGATAATTGACACTGTTCTCACGCCACAGACAAGACAGAGCAGGAACTTTAATATGAAATAGTCTCAGCTTTCAAATTCTCTCAATTTTATTACAAAATTCAAACAATAAGATCGGTTTTGATGTGGCGTGACAGATCGCTGTAGTGAACCGATCTCTGTTTCTCTTTATTACTTCATGAATGAACATCAGAAGGGATGTTGAAAGATAAAGTACAGCTTACTGAAATAAATCATGTCTCAGGAAATCATTTGATGAATGTTTCAACCATAAAACAGCTTGTGAACAATAATACACATATTATAACATTATTATAAAAACTGCATTATATTAACTGTATAAGAATGAGTTGTTCATCATTTTAACCTTTAATAATAAGCTGAGGTTTTCCCTGTACTGTATGTTTACAGCATTAGTTGAGAGAGATTCATTTCAGGCCAACATATTTAGCCAAATGAATCGATATTGAGTCAAGAATGAAAGATTATGAATCCCATCAATAATTCTCACTCGACTAGACTCAGATGTTGTCAGTGCTGGTTTGCGTCGGACAAACGTGACCTCTGGAGGACGAGCCTTCGGATAACAATACTTCTGTATCTTACTTGAGTCTCTGTGGCCGAGTGAAGGATTGTTTGAGTTCTTTCTTCCCAGTGTCTCTGTCTCACACACACACACACACACACACACACTGTTGAGAGATTCCTCGTCTCTTTATGTCCTGCTACAATAGCTCTTTGTTAGATACATGGAAAGGAATCCCTTTCTCTCTCCCTCTTTTTCTCCCAAATCTAGTTCAGTCTCCAGATCTCAAAGTCAAAGGTGAGCGACTGATGAGACGTTTGACCACGCGTGATGACACACACACACACACACATTTATCTGCCTTTTAATTTCTTCTTCTTTTTTTACATTTATTGGAGCGTTTTTGCTTTTTCACACGATTTTTCACACTTTTTCAACGTAACGGTGAAAAAAAAGATAATTATAATTAAAAACATTTTTTAAATAAAAATATACAATATCCTATGACAAAACAACAGAACATTTGAGGGACAAATGCATACAAAGACAAAATTCTTGACTGGACAGGTAATGCTTAAGAAAGATACAAATTCGTAAATGTTATAGAGTCACTTAATCCTGTGAATATATAGCCTATTAAAATAAAAGATCTACCCTTATGACTCATAAAAATGACAGATTGCGTACAAAAAGAGAGATAAAGTGCATTATCCTGACTATTGTCAGCTGTCTAATAAAACTTTAGGCACAACATTAAATACATCATCAATGAATATTACACATATTACCTTAAGAATAAGATGTTCTCAAATTTGTCCCCAGGTTTATATTATATTTATATTTATGCATTTGGCAGATGCTTTTATCCAAAGCGACACAGATGAAACTGGAAAAATCAGAATATGGTGCAAAAGTTCATTTATTTCAGTAACTCAACTTAAAAGATTAAACTAATATATTATATAGACTCATTACATGCAAAGTGAGATATTTCAAGCCTTATAATTGTGATGATTATGGCTTACAGATATGAAAACCTTTTCACAATATTCTAATTTTGAAATTGGGGTTTCATATCTGTAAGCCATTATCATCACAATTATAAGGCTTGAAATATCTCACTTTGCATGTAATGAGTCTATATAATATATTAGTTTCATCTTTTAAGTTGAATTACTGAAATAAATTGACTTTTGCACCATATTCTGATTTTTCCAGCTTCACCTGTACATTGCATTTCAAGGCACACATTTACATTGTTATCAGTTCTTGCTTTCCCTGGGAATTGAACCCATGACCTTGGCGTTGCAAGCGCCAACGCTCAACTGTCTGTACAGGAAAGCTAGGTTTATCAAATATCTCAGATTTGTCGTATCTCAATCTCTCCAGTGCAAGAATGACGACAAGATCTCTACCGCACATTTCAAACCTGCGCACAGAATCAGTTTTCTGATTACTATCATACCAAATAATAAAGCTTGTCTTTCATGTCAGGCATATCCCAGGAGTAGCTGAAGGTGGACACGTATCTGTCTTTTGTTGGTCACAGGAGAACTCCCACAGCAGATGTTTTACGGTGCCGTCCTGAAGACGAGCGAACGCACACATGAGCTCTGATGCGCGAGTAATGGCATTCAGGCCTGAGACAGCGAGTGACCCGTCTCACTCAGTGCCACTGCAGTCAGGGGTTCTGGCTCGCTTGCAGGAAACTTTCTCACATCGAGATGCATTTACTGGAGATGCTAAATGACTGAAGATATTAAGTCTGAAAAATGAAGCGAGTTTGTGCTTAAAATGAGAAAAATATCTGCCAGTGGGGTCAGAAAAATAAACAATTCAAAGGGAACACATTGTTTTTAGCAGATGTTTCCCAGAAAACAAGACTTATGGAAATTTTCCATCTTAAGTAAATGTATTGGAAATCAAGATAAAAATACAGAGTAAGAAAATCACGTCTAAAGGGCTTTTTTCAGATATTTCTATTTTTTTTTTTTGGACTATTGTTATCTTACTCTTTGCTGTTCCAGAATTATTTGTTACTCATATTTGTGTACACTATCTGAACGCATATGTGCAGATTAGCATCAAATGCCTTTGCAATACAAATGCACTGTTTCATCTGTTTTCTATTATGTGTTTCTATTTGTGTGTGTTTTCCATCAGACAAACTGACTCCGTCACATGAATAATCTGCTGGTGTCAGCTCATTCTCGCTCTCTGTGGGGGGTATTTCATAATCCCACCATAATCATATAATTATCACGTCCATCACCCATAACCGAGATGAGGAAACAAACAGATGTTGTGTAATAATAACAGCTCAGAGCACTGATCTCAGATCAGACCGAACGCATTTGAAATGTCGGTAACACTTTACAATAAGGTTCATTATTTAACATGATGTATTACTAACATGAACTAACAATGAGCAATACATTTGTTACATATTTATTCATCTTTGTTAATGTTAGTTAATAAAAATGCAGCTGTTCATTGTTTGTTCATGTTAGTCCATTAACTAATGTTAACAAATACCACCTGTGATTTTAATAATGTATTAGTAAACGTTGAAATGAATATTAACTATGATTAATAAATGCTGTAGAAGTATTGTTAATTCTTAGTTCATGTTAACTAACTAATGAACCTTATTGTAAAGTATTACCGAAATGTCTGAGCCTCAGTTCAGCTCATGCAGACTTTAGTGATGAATTGAATTAGAAGTGTTAGTTTTGCAGGATCTCCAGAACCAGATGCAAATCAATCAGGATGGCATTTTACACACAACCCAAAGATAACAAATAGCTACACCCCAGATATTTAGGATATATGGGTGCAAAAAATACCCAGAAGTGAATTCATCTTTCTAATCCAACATTTCACATTTTTGATGATCTATTCTTGGCCTCTTTATGGGTTTTTAGACTATAGACTGTAAAAAAAAGACACTATGTTGATGTGTGTAACTGCGTGCGCGTCCTGCGGGCGGCGCTGCGCGAGACGCGCGTCAGTGACTCAGCGCGCGCGCACCTTCAGCACAGATGAACTTCTGCTGACTAGACTCGCGACGCTCATTCCGTTTCTTCCGAAAGTGCGCAGATTCGTGAGAAAGTTATTTTAAGCGGCATCTTTTGTGTCAGAGCGAAACCCGAAAACGTTTTCTGAGGCGTCGTGATGATGATAATGATGGGAGCTCGTGTTTGTGCGGTGTTTGTGCTGGTAATGTGTGTGTCCGGAGTGTGTGAGGCGGGATGCGCGGACAGACCGACACCGAGATGCTGTCCGGGACGGAATAACGAGTGTGTGGAGAAGAGTGCGAGGAGATCCGTGTGTTACTGCGACACGTACTGCAGGAGGAGCAGGGACTGCTGTGATGATTATCAAACCGTGTGCCACATCTCAGGTGAGTGAGTCTGTTACAATACACACCGTCCAGAGCCGTTAAACACCGTCAACATGAGCCGTTAACCTGCTTCACGTGACGTCAAGCCGCGGTGATTGACGTGCGCGAATTAGGCTATAACTTTAAATTATTTTTTCTCAATGAATCCCGAAACTGTTATTTTTGGATTTTTTAAAAAGCGGATTCAAATGCCTGCTTTATAATAAATCGAATTATTTTCCTATGTAGACTTTTAGTTTTCAAATTGCAAGCCAATTTATTTGGTTTTCTTACACGAGATAAAACATTTTTTTTACACGAGATATAACATTACTTGCTTACAATTTCATCTTCGCTTAACCCAAAAGCACCCATGGTAAACATGTAACGTTGTAACGTGACAATTTGCACGACCTACACACTTTTTTTTTACCTTAAATTTTTTTTATTTTTTTTTATTTAGGTAATGCCCTCTTTCTTTCTTTCTTTCTTTCTTTCTTTCTTTCTTTCTTTCTTTCTTTCTTTCTTTCTTTCTTTCTTTCCATTGTCGTTTATTTTAATGTCTAGTTCTGATTTTGTTTTGTGCTATGCTGTTGGTAAAGTTTTTTTTTTTACTATTCTTTATATTTCTGTTATTCTTAACATTTATTGTTGTGTTCTAATTTAGTTGTTTCACACTGTAAACCGAGTGCTCAAATAAAGCATATAAAAACAATTATAACTTTAAAAATATATATAATTTAAAAAAATAAATTCCGAACTCTTTTGACATATTTACTTGGAACACCTCCTGAGATTTTATTTTATTTCAATAATTTAACGTCACATTCGCGTCTGTTAATCGTCACGTGACATGCTATTCATTTAGTTTATTAGGTGTTTTTATTTACAAAAGTTTATTTTAAATTTTTTACTTTTATGATTTAATTAATTATTAGCTTTTCATCAAGTTTAGGGAAACCCTGAACACAAAACGCTGAAACTAAAGAATGTAAAAGAATCATAACACTCGTCCATTTGACACATGCACTGTTTTCCAAATATTCTGAAATAATTATTTACAGAAAATGTTTTTCTATGTGTTCAGTGCACTGCACTTCCAGCTGTATGCAAACAAAAACATTTTCACTTGTATTATGATTTTCAGTGGGTCAGTTTCTCACACAAAGCATCATATGACTTCAGAAAATTGGGAATATAGTGCACTAATCACATTAATAAGTGAACTGTTTTATGAACCGCTTAGATATTCTGCTAAACATCTCCTTTTGCATTTGACAGGACTAAAAACATGCTTTGAGAGAGACTTTTAGAGAGAGAGACTTTTAGAGAGAGAGACTTTGAGAGAGAGACTTTGAGAGAGACTTTTAGAGAGAGAGACTTTTAGAGAGAGAGACTTTTAGAGAGAGAGACTTTGAGAGAGAGACTTTGAGAGAGAGACTTTGAGAGAGAGACTTTGAGAGAGAGACTTTGAGAAAGAGACTTTGAGAGAGAGACTTTGAGAAAGAGACTTTGAGAGAGAGACTTTGAGCGTTTTTCCACGCGCCTGGCGTATGTTTTCAATTGTTTTCAATGGGAGCGCCGCGTTTTTAGAACGCCATGAGCGTAACGAGGCGCTGAGCGTTTTTTTCACGCTGAAGCGCTGAGCGCTCGGCGTTTTTACAGGTCGCCGAGAGTTGAAAAATGTTCAACTTTAGGTAAAACGCAGCGCTGTCACTTTTTACCCAGCCGTCCAATCACAGTGGAGAAGGGGCGGGACTAACACCACACCGACCAACTGTCACAACATTCTTTCTGTACAAAGACATCAACCAGCAGAGCTAACCGAACAAAATGGATGCAAAATACATTTTTAGTATGAATCAAATTATCTACGAAATCTGTTATAAGTAACCTGTGCTGCGGATATTCTGTATCATAGCAACGAAACGTCTCAACCAAGGGGCAACCTCTCCGTCTCTCTCTTGAAGCCAACACGGAAGTGAATTAAACTGCAATTCATCGAGTGGCCGCTTGAGGCTGACTGCAAAAGCGAGTCAAATCTGTATCTACCCCATGTTAAAATGTCTAACTTCACAGCAGAAAAAAACATGTTTACAGCCTGGTGGCAAATAGTTTTTTTGGTCTATGTGCTAATTTTGCCCTTCATGACGACTGTGAGGGGGGTGAATTTGTTATACAACTCATCTGTTTAAATGATATTTAAGCCTTAAAGTTCTGCATAATTAAGGGCGTGGCCACTTGAGTGACAGGTGGATTGGAGCTGCTTTCACTGCTAGTCGTTTGTCTGCTGTCTGTTAGCGTCACCCTCAGCTGTGTTTCTGCTTTTTCCGGGATTATTTCATACAATTTAATACATGTCAGTGTTTCCTCTAGAATTTTTTCCAACTGTGGTGGGAGGCCCATTTCCCCAGGGGGAGGGGCGTGGCCCATGAAGCCATATTCCCATTGGCCACGCCCCCTTGCCCCAGGTGTTTAAACCTCCCCTAAGTATTATAACATGGAAGGGTCCAATAAGCGCGGCAAAGCGATTATGCGCATCTCGTGCGCAGAATGATGCACTTGAAGCAACGCGAACTTCGCGAAAGCGCGCAGCGCTTCGCATTAAAAAGTTCAAAGCACAAAGCGAACTGAAGAGATTATATCTATCTATGCTTAGTGTATTCTATCTATGTAACAGTTTATTGAGCCTTTTTTTTTTTTTTTACAGTTTTCAATTTCAGTTACAGTGCGCATGAAGAACAATTCATAGCGCTCTCTACTCCAGTGCTGTAATCTAACAATTCATAGCGCTCTCTACTCCAGTGCTGTAATCTAACAATTCATAGCGCTCTCTACTCCAGTGCTGTAATCTAAGACACCCGGGAGAAAGGAATATGATTTAGAAAGCGCAATAAACTCCAGCAAGATAAAGTCATTTTATGCAAACTATAGACCTTTATCTACAAATAAAGTATAATAATGGGAACATTGATGTCGTCGTACTGTCGTAACCGAACGCGACGCGCTGTTTGAATCCTGAATGGAGAATGACTGAGGAGAAATGAGTTTCCATTAACTTGTCTTTAACGACTTAAATTTTAATTTTTACCTCACATTATGCTATTGAAAGACTTTAGAAGTCTTAGAATATAGTGCGAAAACTTTATTGTGCTTTACAATGTTTTTTATGCCTTTAGAGGGGCTTAACAAATAGCAAAATATCGGACCTCACTGAGAAGCTGCAGCCGTGGCGGGATGATTTTAGGTGTGGCGGCCCGCCACGGCGGAATGAATGTAGCGGAAACACTGCATGTATTATACCTTCGCCCGTGCGCGCCGTTGGATTCCGTCGTGTTGAGTATGGAGAGAACGACCAGCGCTGTGTTTCCAGCTGTTTCCCTCACATGGACTAATGGATTTCTGATGATCTCAGTGCGTTCTCTCCGTCCATGCAGATGCACACCCTTGAATGAGCGCGGATTTCTAGTTCATTTACTTGAACTTCTGAGGTAATATCTTTGGTTTGACCCATCTGAGAAACTAGTAAATAGTCTCACTTTTAGTTACGTCTTAATATTTCGTAGGGCAAAAACATGAACTTTAACCATTGACTTTTTCATTGACTTTACTTTTTCAATCGGCTGTCACTTCAGCGTGAGGGCAGTAGCATATCATTAGTACCTCAGCTCCATCCACGTCCGGCCTCTTTGCCCATTTTAATTTATCCGGTAGTGACGAGAGGTGACGCACTGCCAAGATGGCGACGGCCGGCCCCGCCCACTTTAGGCTTCAAAAACGCTCTTCAGAAACCTACGGGTGACGTCACGGATACTACGTCCATTTTTTTTACAGTCTATGGTCTCAACGGAAAAAACGCTGCGCTGCCAAAACGCTCTCAAGCGCTCACAGCTAGGCGTCTTCAGCAGAGCGTCTAGCGTTTTCAGCTGGCTAAAAACGCTTTGGTGGACACACGGCCTGAGAGAGAGACTTTGAGAAAGAGACTTTGAGAAAGAGACTTTGAGAAAGAGCCTATACATTTTACAATTAGAAATTGTAACCAATTACAAATAGGTTACAATTACAACAACAATTACAATTTTAACAATATTTGAAGTGTATTTCTTTGTAAAAAGTATACATTTTATCATACGTATTAAAAAAAGGTAAGGATTCATTAGTTTGAATATTGGAACAAACACTATAATAACATCTTAGTTGAAAATTCAATATACCTACTTTATTTTTGACAAAACATCATACTATAGTATATTTAACTATGAGCAGAAATTGGTGAACAAAAGCGTACCTATTTAATGTGACAGTAGTCTTTTTTTACAGTCAAAACTTTATAATCTATCCAAAACTAATCACAAAATCTTGTCTAAACATTCATATTTAGTCTGTAATATATTGTGTATGATATATTAGTATATACATGTGAATTTGCAGCTTGTTGCTTATACAGACATTTTATTTCAACATATTTCAGTCTATTTTTACTCATCTTAGGAGGCTATAGCAATATAGTTTGTATGTGTTCATGTAAACATAACGTTTACTAATGTAGGTGCGAGAGTGAATGAACAAGGCACAGACACGCGCTGTATAACTGTAAACAAAGCGCGCGCGCCTATGCCGTTCACTAATCATTTAGCCTACACACAGACACGCAATTCATATTTAAACAGTCTTTTTGTGGTTTACAGTCAGACACTATTCAATATCGCGATCAGAACAAAGCACTTAAGAATAAATGACTTACTACATCAGCTGGATCCGTTGCTCCTCGAAATGAAACTACCAGCACTTCTGGTACATTTTCCAGGGTTAGAACCTCACAGCGAAAGGATACGCTGTGTACACAGCTGTACAAGATACTTACTAAACACGATGTGTTTTATAATCCAGCTGGTGGGCGTTGGCATGTTTGAACGGCTTGTCTAAAATCATTTGCGTTTGAATAGCGCGCGCTCTCCGTGGGCGTGGCACATTAACGCGTAATTAGGTATAATGAGCTGGAAAGAAAAATGCTGACATCTCTCTCTTTTCATACAGATTAAATAAACTGAGAATATTTGTTTTTTTATATAAATTAATTTATTTAAAAGAAGAGAGTTCAAGCTTCATTATGGAAAAACACTCGTGCCTGTATGACAAGTATTCGCGGAATTACAGTTAATTTTCGGACGCGTTTCAGAATGGACTTCACTGACAGAGAGAAGGCAGAACGCGCATCATGTTTGTTTTTCTTTATTTGGCGAAAAGCACAACACTTTGTTTTTATTGTGAGTATCCACAAAAAAATAGACACTTATCAGGATCTAATGATGTACAACACTTAATATGTAAGATCAAAATCAACAGAGTATTTTGAGTTTCTTTTGCACTGATAAGAAAAAAGCGAGACTATCGCGCCGGCGCGATAGCCGACCTCAGAGGGATAACAAAGAGACTTTAAGAAAGAGACTTTGAGAAAGAGACTTTGAGAAAGAGACAGAGAAAGAGACTGAGAAAGAGACAGAGAAAGTGACTGAGAAAGAGACAGAGAAAGAGACTTTGAGAAAGAGACTTTGAGAAAGAGACTTTGAGAAAGAGACAGAGAAAGAGACTTTGAGAAAGAGACTTTGAGAAAGAGACTTTGAGAAAGAGACTGAGAAAGAGACAGAGAGAGAGACTGAGAAAGAGACTTTGAGAAAGAGACAGAGAAAGTGACTGAGAGAGAGACAGAGAGAGAGACTGAGAAAGAGACAGAAAGAGACTTTGAGAAAGAGACTTTGAGAAAGAGACTTTGAGAAAGAGACTTTGAGAAAGAGACTGAGAAAGAGACAGAGAGAGAGACTGAGAAAGAGACAGAGAAAGTGACTGAGAGAGAGACAGAGAGAGAGACTGAGAAAGAGACTTTGAGAAAGAGACTTTGAGGGCGTTTTCACACCTGAAAGTCCGCACCAAGGTCCGAACCAAAGTTCACGTTTTGATACATTTTATACTTTCAGAAAGTTTTGGTTTGGTTTCACACTGCAATTATGCGAGCGCACTAAAGAACTGTACGTGACACACTTGCGTCCTGTCGTCATCATCTATGAAATTTGGTCCGACGAAAAGAGGTAGTCTCTGTCCGGATCAAACTGAACAAAGGTTTGGTTCGTTTCTAGTGTGAAAGCCGTTTCTGTATGGTTCGGACTTTCGGACCTTTTACAGGAAGTTCCGGTGGTTCCCGCATAGCTGAAAAACAGAAGGTGACAGGAAAAATGAGGCGTGTAGCACATGGGGAGAGGAGGAGACGAGGTGTTTAATTGAAGTATGGTCTGATGACATAATAAGAAGTCAACTTGCAGTCTTCTCCTCCTTTCCTGCCGGCGACGATAAAATGTTCGCACGACGAGGACGTTCAGTTGGCGAATTTGAACTAGCCTTGTGTATAGTTGGTGCTGCAGGTAATTATGCCATAAAAATAACAATATAGTTGCAACGATATGCGTCTGTTCATTCATGTTGTCAAAGTTACCCGCCGAATTGACAACACGCTGACGTCAGACGCACGTCCATTTACAAACCAATCAATGTCAGGATGCAGCCCACATAGATGATGACGACAGGACGCAAGTGTGTCACGTACAGTTCTTTAGTGCGCTCGCATAATTGCAGTGTGAAACCAAACCAAAACTTTCTGAAAGTATAAAATGAATCAAAACGTGAACTTTGGTTCGGACCTTGGTGCGGACTTTCAGGTGTGAAAACGCCCTTAGAGAGAGAGAGAGAGAGAGACTTTTAGAGAGAGACTTTGAGAGAGAGACTTTTAGAGAGAGACTTTTAGAGAGAGAGACTTTTAGTGAGAGAGACTTTGATAGAGAGACTTTTAGAGAGAGAGACTTTTAGTGAGAGAGACTTTGATAGAGAGACTTTGAGTGAGAGACTGAGAGAGAGAGATTTTGAGAGAGAGACTGAGAGAGAGAGACTGAGAGAGAGACTTTGAGAGAGAGACTTTGAGAGAGACTGAGAGAGAGACTTTGAGAGAGACTGAGAGAGAGACTTTGAGAGAGAGACTTTGAGAGAGACTGAGAGAGAGAGACTTTGAGAGAGACTGAGAGAGAGAGACTTTGAGAGAGACTGAGAGAGAGACTTTGAGAGAGACTGAGAGAGAGACTTTGAGAGAGAGACTTTGAGAGAGACTGAGAGAGAGAGACTTTGAGAGAGACTGAGAGAGAGACTTTGAGAGAGAGACTTTGAGAGAGAGACTGAGAGAGAGAGACTGAGAGAGAGACTTAGAGAGAGAGATTTTGAGAGAGAGACTGAGAGAGAGAGACTGAGAGAGAGACTTAGAGAGAGAGACTTTGAGAGAGAGACTTTGAGAAAGAGACTTTGAGAGAGACTGAGAGAGAGACTTTGAGAGAGAGACTTTGAGAGAGAGACTTTGAGAGAGAGACTTTGAGAGAGAGACTTTGAGAGAGAGACTTTGAGAGAGAGACTTTGAGAAAGAGACTTTGAGAAAGAGACTTTGAGAGAGACTGAGAGAGAGACTTTGAGAGAGAGACTTTGAGAGAGAGACTTTGAGAAAGAGACTTTGAGAAAGAGACTTTGAGAGAGACTGAGAGAGAGACTTTGAGAGAGAGACTTTGAGAGAGAGATTTTGAGAGAGAGACTGAGAGAGAGAGACTGAGAGAGAGACTTAGAGAGAGAGATTTTGAGAGAGAGACTGAGAGAGAGAGACTGAGAGAGAGACTGAGAGAGAGACTTTGAGAGAGAGACTTTGAGAGAGAGACTTTGAGAGAGAGACTTTGAGAGAGAGACTGAGAGAGAGAGACAAAGGATTGAGGTTGATGGAGTATTGACAGAAATCAGCGGCTCAGAAACAGCTGGTTTCTCAGAGTAAATGGTGTGCCGTGACGAGTGAAGTATGTGTGTTGGTGAACCGTCATTATCTGTCTGTCTCTCATCTGCTTAACAGCAGCAACAGAACTCAGAAACAGCTTCAAATACACCGTGTGTATGTATATAAACAGTACATCCCATTAGCCCAGCATTCTGCTCTATATAAGGCAAAGCAATGTAAAGACGAGCGGCTTTTATCTCTCTGTTTTGACTTTGTAGGAGGTCTTGAGCTTCTCAGGAGTTCAGAGTTGCTAAATCGTCTGTGTTTATGCTGTAAAACTGAGTCACCGAGACTTTAAAACATCTGAAAGCGGAGCACAACGTCCAACAGGACTTGACCCAAAAACACTTCACGCACACTTATAAATGTCTGAATATTATTGCATTAGATAAGAACACATCAAAGCGAGTGTGAATTTATTGGAAAGATAGATAAACAAACCGTTTACAAGCAAAATATTCCACGCAAAAAAAGTTTGTTTTGAAATAAGTTTAACCCCTTAGTTAGCATAGATGGATGTAATACGTGAATGCTTTGGAATAAAGACCTAAGGTTGGTCTCTTCTTAAAGATTATTGATTAAGTGAAATCACTTTAAAAAATGAAGGGGAAAACAGTATAAAAAAGTTATTACAGTTTAATTTTACTGTAAAGCAAATGTACTGTACTAATAATTTTTTTAATTTTATGCAAAATATGTATTTTACTAAATATTTTTTACTCTAAAATTGCTATAAATCAAAGCCATATTTCTGACCAAATTTGAAGTTGATATCACAAAAATTTAAGTTCTTATGAGATTTTTTAGGCGCTATTCCAAAAAATAGCTATCAATTAATTTTTTACATGTGTTCAAATTAATACATTTCTGTCATAATATCATTTCTTCCTCAAAACAGTCGCCAAACAAGGAACTTTGAGTCTCAGACCTTTTCAACAATTTGGGTTTGTCAAAATTAGAAGCAATTTTGATCATAAAATAAATAAATAATATTTTCATATAAAATAATATGAAACACGACAACGGCCACTAGGGGGAGGAGCCTGCTAAACGGCTTTAACCCGCCGCTGCCGTTCGTCGTTTTTTGACTGAGAAATTTTACGTTTTTTTCTTTTTTCTTCATCGGAACGGTGCGAAACTTGGTAAAGGTTTTGGTACTTGCTGTTTGAACATACACACACACACACACACACAAATTGATGAACATGATTTAAAAAGGGTATGACCTCTGTTTCTTGGTCAAAAATGAGCGCATTTGAAACGAATGGGAAGCAAATTAATTATAAAAATATAAAATTTAAAAATAGTATTTTTATGTGTTTTTCATAATAATAAACTTAAACTTCTATAACTATAACTGTTATAACAGTGTGTTTTTCTCTTCAGCAATAACCTAACCCTAACAGGTAGTAAATGGTTCATAACTATTCCATAAATATAATTTAGTACCATAAAATCCCCTTAAAACACAAATTATTACACCAGAGGGTTAAGTACCGTTTCCATGTTAATGCAATGTCCGATTTCAAAACGGATTTCACAATATGATTTTTGATTTTTTAAGCTGTCAGTGATACCTAATTTATGATGATTAGATCACTAAAATATGGGAAAAAAACAATAAAGCATTAAGGGGTTAAAACTCATACTTCTGAAAATGCACACACTTCATCCCTTGTTTCGTTTCAGAGAGCTCAAATAAATTCACTCATTATTCTTCTGATTCTCAGTCCAGGCCGGATGTTGTTGGCAGGTGTGCTGTTGTCTTTGTGATCGGTCATCCGCGTTGTCGCTGTGCGGATTGTTTTTATTATGAGTAATATTGGACTGGACTGCAGGGATTCGGTTGGTTTTGGTTTGTACATGTCTCCAAATAACAGCTTGATCTGATTCATTCAGACATACACTCCCTTACACATGATTACTGCCATATGTGTGTGTGTTTCAGCAGCAGACTTGATATATATATAGCTGAGGAAAACAAATATGCAAAAGATTTTCTAAAAGAAAAACAGCTCTCAGTCTGAACCCTTAAGTGGATTTATATGCCTGTTTGGGTGTGTATGGGCTGGGTGATATTGCTAAACAATCATAGCTTAGTATTTTTCAGATTTAATTTCCGTATTTGATGTATCTTGATATTCATGCATTTGCTCAGAAATGGCTTAAAATGGTAATAATTTAAGTTTTATTTTCTATAAATAAGTTATATCAATCAATCAACCGCACAGCCATTGATGCCAAGATGATTAAAAATCTTTAATGTAAGAATTAAAACCGTAAAGTGTCATTAAAAATAATCAAAGAACCAATATAACAATGGAAACAAATGCACCAATATAATAATACAACAACACATAGTAAAAAAAAAACTACTAAAATATAATGTTGTTTTATAAAGTGTGTGTGTTTGAAAATACAGCAGTGTGTTTTTAATGAAGAAGGACGACATGGAGCGAACAAACACAGTTTTGAGGCAGAAATAGAGAGGAAAAGCAGGAATGGAGGTATAAAGAAACCCATTTTTCCCCTTTCTCTCTCTTGAGCCTGGAGCAGGTTTCATCTAATAAGCTCTTGATGTTCCCAGTAATTGTTCCCAGTCTTGGCTGTTATCTGACTTCAGATTCTGTTGTTCAAGGCTATGGGTCATTTACAGCACGATGACTGTGTTCTGGGGGGTTTGGTTTTAGACAGGACCGGCTCACATTATATATTGTCTGACGGTAGTTTTAACTGCTAGAGAACTGCACCAAGTGTTTCATAATGTCTAGCATTGATGTCAGACTTATCACGCATTTGCTATTAACAATATGAACCTTTATTTGAGTCCATCAAAAGCAAAAAAAACAAAACAAGAAAACAATTAAAGGGATAGTTCACTTTGAAATTAATTTTTGATATGTTTTAGCTTACCTCTAGTGCATCCAAGATGTAGGTGTCTTTGTTTCCACAGTATCTTCAATTTTGATAATTTTAGGTAAAACCGTTGTTGTCTGTCAGTCATACAATGGAGGTGAAGGGGGTCCAACTCAAAGAGCAGTCAAAATTAAACATTATTTAATGACTCGTAAATGTAAGTACACATTGATGCCCTAAGACACGAAACGAGTGGTTTTTGTGAGAAAACGAACAGTATTTATATCTTTTTTAGCTTGTGTAAGCATATCCATGTCCAACTGATCTGAGAGCAGGGCGCTTCGGTCTGCGCATGCGTACAGCGTTCGCCGGAATGCCCCGGTTGTGTTCAAATAAATAAGGTTGTGAAAAAAAATCAACGTTGTCTGTTGGTATATAGAAATCGTCTTCCATTGCGATCCTGTATATCTAAATATGTTTAGATCTTCACAGTGTAAGGTAAAACTTCCGAAATCTCTGCATAAACAATGAGTGACGTAAACACGCGCGAGGGAGCCCTTCCGGGGCATTCCGGCGAACGCTGTACGCATGCGCAGACCGAAGCGCCCTGCTCTCAGATCATTTGGACATGGATATGCTTACACGAGCTAAAAAAGATATAAATACTGTTCGTTTTCTCACAAAAACCACTCGTTTCGTGTCTTAGGGCATCAATGTGTACTTACATTTACGAGTCATTAAATAATGTTTAATTTTGACTGCTCTTTGAGTTGGACCCCCTTCACCTCCATTGTATGACTGACAGACAACAACGGTTTTACCTAAAATTATCAAAATTGAAGATACTGTGGAAACAAAGACACCTACATCTTGGATGCACTAGAGGTAAGCTAAAACATATCAAAAATTAATTTCAAAGTGAACTATCCCTTTAAATGAGTTGGATTATCCAAGAGAACACATTAAACATGTGTGAATTACATGTCTAAAACAATGTGTGCAACCTCCATTTGCCAAGATAACAGCTCTGGATCCTCTCCTATAATCCGTAACTGTACGTACCCACCGCCGCCGACTTGAGCTTCCAAAGTTACCGTAAGTCATTCATTTTCAATGGAAGCTAGCTTCTCTCAGCTGCACGGAGCATCAAATCCATCGGTGTCGCGTTTTGGGCGTTTTGAGCGACCAGAGCGTCAATCAGAAGTCGAAAGTAGCTCAACTTTATGGTAATGATGAGCTAAGAGTGACGCAGTTCAGCGGCAAGCAGCGGCAAAACGCCAGCAACCAATCGGAATATAGACGTCCTTCGCAAACGCCAGCAACCAATCGGAATATAGACGTCCTTCGCAAACGCCAGCAACCAATCGGAATATAGACGTCCTTCACAAACGCCAGCAACCAATCGCAATATAGACGTCCTTCACAAACGCCAGCAACCAATCGCAATATAGACGTCCTTCGCGTTGGCTGATTCCGGAGAAACATATGATGTAAACGTTCATTCCTACCAAAACATTAGTTCCGAGAAAATGGAAGAGAAGCTGATCATCGCCGTTGCTGGGTTTCCTATCACTTATGATATGACGTTGTTTACATATAGGGACCAGTTACAAAAGAACGAGGCATTGGAAATATTTACGAACGCTCGTTTTAAGCGGGAATGCAATAAATTTGCTCACGGTAACACCGATTTGACCAATTGCACTAGATGCAAATAATAATAATAATAATAGCTAATTATTCTTTTTTTTCCCCGACCAAATGTGACCAAAACGGTTATTAAAATGCTGTTGTTATAAAAGGTTTCTAGTGTCAATGTATTGCTTGTTTTTTCTGTTTACATTTCATGTTGTGACACTTCTCTTCTCCCATGATCGAACATAGACTTCTGCAACGTCAGAGCGTCCAAAGCGTCAACAACCTTCCCCGTACTTTTTGACAAGTGTCCTTAACAGGGCGGCCAGAGCATCTTTGCAGCTCAAGTCGGCGGCGTTGTGTACATACAGTAATAATCAGGTTGATGAGCATAAAGCGAGAGATCTGGGACAGAATCTCTTTCAGATCCTTCAGATTCAGAGGTTCATGCTTGTGGACTCTTGTCTTCAGCTCATCCCACAGGGTTTTGATGGGGTTTGGGTCGGGGAATGCTGTGTCCATGGCTAAACCTTCATTCTGTGGTCAGTAAACTATTCTGATGTTTATTTTGAGATGTGCTTTGGATCATTGCCATGCTGGAAGATCCAACCACGGCCCAGTTTAAGCTTCCTGACAGGGTGAGTCAGGTGTTGATTCAATATCTACTGGTGCTTTATGGAGTTTATGATGCCGTGACCATGTATCCGAACAAGTTGTCCAGGGTCTTTGGAAGAATTAAAACAGCATAAAATCCACCACCATACTTTACAGTGGGATGAGGTACTTTTCTAAATGGCTATGTTTTAGTCTGTGGCAAACTCAGCTCTGGTGTTTAACTTTTACAAAAAGCTTCCATCAAACCCAGTTCCAGTAACACCTGGAAAACTGTAGGTGTGTGAGCTGCTGTTTGATGTCACCAAAGGCTTTTTATTGCAACCTTCCCGAACAGATTGTGGTTATATAGGTGAGGTCTAATCACAATTTTGGAAACTTTCTGACTAGCATCTGCAATTGTCCAACTTTGATCCTTACAGATCCTCCTCAGTGCGTGTGGGGCCAATATAGACACACATGCTCTTCCATCTCCAGTTTATTTAAACTTCTTAATTATTGCCCAGATAGTGGAAATGAGTATTCCAACAATTAAAGTATTATCTTATAGCCATTTCATGACTTGTGCAACTCATCATTACTGTATTCTCAGGTGTTTTTTCTTTCAACTATTTGACTTTAATTAAAGTCCACATGTGGTGAAAATCCAGCTTTTAATGTTGTTTATATGTAATGTCTATGTGATGTTTTAAATACGCTTTAAGACACACCGTGTGTAAGTTCATAAGTCGACAGCATTGCTGAGTATTTCCTGCTTAAAACTGCAGTGAACCAAAGACAGTCTCAAAACACAGTTTGAAATCGCTGGTGTTTCTGACGTCACAAACGACCTTGTAACCAATCAGATCAACGTGTGATCGTCAACCAGTGGATCTCTGAGCTGAGTGAGTGAAGCAAGCTACAAGCGACAAAGCGACATGATACCATTCATTTCAATGGAGAGCGGGTGATTTCCGGGCGACAAGAGCGACAGTAACCGTTGGCGACTGGATGGGGCGTGTCCAGCGATGCGACAAAGTTGAGATCTGTTCAACTAAATGCAAATAAAGAGCGACTTTCGGGAGCGACAACCAATAGGAGTGAAATCAGTGGAGTCACGTGATCCGTCACTCTTCAGTGCCGAGTCCGACCGAGGCAAGATGAAGGAGAAGCTCATTTTAGCAGTCAGAAACTGTCCTATAGTTTATGATATGTGTTAGTGTACATACGGTGGTACTCGCTGTTCTGACTCCGAGCCTGAATGGTTTCGTGAACCCAGATAGACCGGCATTTGCCCGTTTGCTGCAGTTAAACTCGCTGTTTTATGTACTGATTCCATTTATATTTAGACTTTTCCTTCCAAATGTTTGTTTGTAGCTGCAAGAAAACTGATTTGTTGTCTACAACATGGAGTAACATCTGTGAATGTCACTCACAAACATTACTTGGCAACCAGTTTGGGAACGCCCACTGGCGACATGTAGCCACAAAGAGTCTTGTAGTGTGAACGCAGCTTGAGTGGAGGCGGGGCTCATTTGCATATTCATAGAGCTGCGTTTACTAAATGAGGCAAGGGTGTATTTCAAGGCATGAAGAATTTTTTTACAAAGAAAAAACGCTTAAATATGTCATTTTGGTGCTCAAAGTTGAGTTTTAAGGGATAAAATTATTGACTACAGGGGCACTTTAAAGATTAGATTTATGTGAATATTTTGAATGAAAGACTAAGAGGAGAAATTGCAAATCATTATGGATAAAAGGTTCCTTTATATACGATTTTGGACATACTATATTCAGGCTTCTTCTTTATAATGCATTCAACATTTCTGCCAAAACCCCAGTCGTCTATCAGACTGTGGCCCCACCGGACACATGCTATAGATGTTGAACGTGATAAATTAATTAATGCATGTGATCCATTTATTCATTAATCATCTAATGGATGGAAGCGGATGTGCCTGAGGTACAACTGAAACTACTTATGATCAAAAAACAAGTTACAAGTGACAAAACATTCAATTATTCATTGGATGCACAATTAAGCAATTTGTTGCAAAAGACTGAGGGAAGTTTGTTCACTAAACTTTTTTTTTTCAATAATGGTGTTCTTGTATTATTATAGTATAGGCCATGAGAGGCTGTAAGTTACTGTTATTTTATCGCGATTAAGAGGTTTTTAGGCAGTCTGTGACATCATACACCTCACGGGACATCCAGTCCTCCTCATTATTATTATTATTAAGGTTTCACGGTTTGCGCATGAGATCAGTTTTGAACACTGATTTTACTCTGATGGATGGTGAACGATGTGGCTTATACGACGCTGTCTTTGCTGTGAGGTTAGTGTATTGACATGAGTCTGTTTGTGTCTCAGGACAGAGTTTTTTGTCTCTGTGACAGATTCCTGAAGCTGGAGGAATGCTGAGGAATATCCGCCGTGGGTTTGGTGGCCCTCGTAAACACCCGAGTGCTGTGAGAGAATAGTGTGTATGCGTGTGACGTCACGGTCGGCCGGAGTGACTGCGCTCACACACACTGAGTGGCAGAAAGACTGAGCGGCACCATTTGTTTTCAGCGTGAAAAACACACAAAACACATTTAAAACGGGAAAGAGTTTTGAGATTGACTGTCCAACTAGATGTGACAAGAAATCTGAGGTATATTTTTACAGATCGCGAAAGATAAAGAACAGAGAAGCAAATGGATCCGCAATTCACAGAAACATCTGGAGTTCAGTGGATTTGTAGTTATGATTTTGTCAAAACGCTGAATTTAGGGGTAAAATCATCCCCTATATATTGTATTGACAACTCATCAATTAAATATTTACCATCGTTTATTCATAAACACTGACAACTATACAAGTTTTAGGGCTGGGCGATATATATAACATTGATATGAGTGATCACATGGACTTAGACCTATATTGTATTTATGTAAAGCGTTCACAGGCAAATTCGCTTTATGTATTTCGCCGGCGTTGAAATCAGGCTCATATAAATGTCAGGAAACACAATTTCTGTCTGCATGTTAATACCCATAATCACTGGATGTTTGGTAAGTTGTAAGGAACTTTATATGGAGTCCAACCTTTAGTTTAACCTGATAATCCCTCATTTTACTCACGTTTTCACAGTTTCCCCTGTTAAATCCAGTCACACATCAGCTTTTCTGCCCCTCAGTCAATGTATATCCTCTATACGAGCGTGCGTGAACAATGAACAGGAGCACGCTGGTGTACATGTTGTGCGTTACCCCACTGAGTGATCTGTTTTCATTTTTTATTTCATGGGTGTGTCATCTTGAGGAAAAACACACGTTCCTCCTCTGGCTCCTCTCTGTCCACGCTCATGATCTCCTGACGAGTCTATCGTTAATGAAGACTGTGAATGCGTTTTGCTTTGGCTCTTTAAAGCCTGTGTGGGACCAATGAAATTGTGCCATTGCAGACTCCCACTGTGCCGTTTTTCACTGGCAGCTTTGCTTAAACATTTTTATGTGGCAATCAAATATTTTGAGAGATTTCTGTAATATGTTCCTCCACATTTTGGGCAGGAATGGGGATTCATTCATGATTCTTTTAGTTCATTGATGAATCGTTTTCTTTTAGACTGATTCCTTAAAAGGAACCACAGTTCTTGCAAAACAGTTATTTTCAATAGCTTTTAACCAGGTATAACTTATCTACTCTATTGTTTGTATTGTCTTTCTATTTTGTTGTGTATTATACAACACGTTGGGTCAACCAGGGGTTGTGTTAAAGGTGCTTTATAAATAAAAGAAAGAAAGAGTCATTTGTTCAGGAATCACTCATCATTTTGCATCGGGTTTGTTGTAAAACATAATTTGTTTTAGATCTAATTGATTGGTGGCACTTTACAATAAGGTCTCATTAACTAAAGCATTAATTAACAATGAATGGGCAATATACATTTGTTACAGTACTTATCCATCTTTGTTAACGCTAGTTAAAAAATACAACTGTTTATTGATAGTTAATTTTAGATCAGGTCCATTAAATAATATTAAATTTCCCCTGCAGTCAATAATTGTATCCCTTAAAATTAATCTTTGATCAACAAATTGTTGTTTGTGACGTCAGAAACACCAGAGATTTCAAACGTGTTTTTGAGACTGTCTTTGGTTCACTGCAGTTTTAAGGAGAAAATACTCAGCAATGCTGTCGACTTATGAACTTACACACGGTGTGTCTTAAAGCATATCAAACACACCACATAGACACATAAACAACATTAAAAGCTGGACTTTCACCACTAGGGGACTGTAACAGATACAAATTTTGATTGTAATACTGTATCAGTGAATGTTGAAATTAATGCATTAGAAGTATTTTCAATGTAATTGAATGTAGTTCACTAATGTTAATAACAAATGGAACCTTATTGTAAAGTGTTACTGGAAACACATGGAGTGTCTGAAGAACGCAGGTGTTCAAGACCCGTTGATGGACCCGAATGTCATGAAAATAATTTGGTTCCACTATTTAAAAAAAACAAAAACATAACTGTGTCTGAACACTTCAGCATTCTGATTTACATATTCATATTAAAGAATCGTAGGTAAGCGCATCACCTGATCAGGACACTCGTGACCTTTGGTGACCCCAGAGAGTGTGAGCGAGATTAAGCTTTCCTGCAACGCCAAGGTCATGGGTTCGATTCCTAGGGAAAGCAAGAACTGATAACAATGTAAATGTGTACTTCAGTATTTCTATGTGGTTTACAGCTGCAGTCTGCATGTGCTCTACATTGGTGAGGTATGTGTGTGTGTGTGTGTGTGTGCTGTACATGCGTGTGAGTGATGCCTGCATGTGTACATACAGCACCTGATTGAAAAACTCTGTTTTTCTTTAAATCCATTTATACACCAGCAGTGAAAACCCCAGAAGTTACTGCTCTGAGGGTCAAAAGGCCCGTAAACAGCAATAAAAACTAGATTTACAGTGTTTTTAAGAATCTAGAGATCACATCAGACCAGATCAAACAAACAAATTCATTGTTTTTTTATAATTCAGTTTTGTATTTTTATTTGCTCCTTGCGTGTGTACTGATGTGCGTTTTTGTTTTATATAATATTAGTGCAGTATTTTGTACATCAGTATTTCTATGTGGTTTACAGCTGCAGTCTGCATGTGCTCTACATTTGTGAGAACGGTATTTGTGTGTGTGTGTGTACATACAGCACCTGATTGCATGTGTTTTCGTGTGGTTGGCATGTTCTGGTGGATAACATGACCATATGTTACATATACTGAGTTAATCCTAAAGACTTGCTCTAAAACTGCTTTTTGGGAACATATAGTATCCAGTGTTGAATGCATTATTCAGTCTAATTATAGCACTCCATTAGCGTCTTATTTTAGCGGTAGGAAACCATTTTCACTCAGAAATTGCTAGTACATTTCACAAATAAATGAAATGGCAAGTAACACATTGAATTAAACAGAACATTTTGAAGCTTTAAAGACTGACAGTCTTGCAATAATCTGTTTTATCCACAACTTGGGAAAAAAGTGTCCGAATCGAAAATGGGTTCGATTCCCAGGGAAAGCAAGAACTGATAACCATGTAAACGTGTACCTTGAAATGCAATGAAAGTCGTTTTGAATAAAAGCGTCTGCCAAATGCATGAATGTAAATGTAAATTAAAATCTGTCGGCCCTTAGGACCACCAGTGACGGTCGGCGCGAGGGGAGGCTTCTGGGAACAGGGTACGAGGCATATATGCAGAACTAATGCAGGGGAATGTGGGGAATTTGACAGGGCCTTTGTATGGAGGTGTGTGTTTGTGAGTGTGTTTGCGTTCATTGTGTTGAGATGTGTCACTCTGGTGAGGAAGAACAGAAGAATGAGAATGAACCAACCGTGAGGTCAGAACGACATGAATGAAATACAGCAGTGATTCCCAACGAGGGATTCGTGTATGTTCACGGATCAGCATGACTTTTGCGTTGTCAAACCTGTAACGCTTACAGGTAGATTTACTTTCCTCTGTAAAAAAAGTTAAATGTCCCATCTAGATTTAGCTAGTGAATCATCACAATAGTGGCCACTTTAAAAATATTAAACGACAGTGCTAAATAATGACCATAGAATTGGTCGAGAGAAGTAAAATATCAGATCCATGTAATTATACAGATAAAGTCCCCCTGTAGTCAATAATTTTATCTCTTAAAACTCATCTTTGAACACCAAAATTACATATTTAAACGTTTTAAAATAGCTTGAATGTAACTCTACACCCTTGCCTCATTTAGTATACGCGGTTGTGTGTGTGTGTACATACAGCACCTGATTGCATGTGTTTTCGTGTGGTTGGCATGTTCTGGTGGATAACATGACCATATGTTACATATACTGAGTTAATCCTAAAGACTTGCTATAAAACTGCTTTTTGGGAACATATAGTATCCAGTGTTGAATGCATTATTCAGTCTAATTATAGCACTGCATTAGCGTCTTATTTTAGCGGTAGGAAACTCAGAAATTGCTAGTACATTTCACAAATAAATGAAATGGCAAGTAACACATTGAATTAAACAGAACATTTCGAAGCGTTAAAGACTGACAGTATTTTCTTGCAATAATCTGTTTTATTCACAACTTGGGAAAAAATTATTTTTACAGTGCACCATTTTTTTTAAGCTTTATTACGCAAAACACAATCTTTCTGAATAAACAAACAAAACCAACGCACTTATTTTGTGATATTTCTTTAGGGAGACTCTCATGCTGAGTTCGGTACCGCATATACTACTTTTAGCATATCTTTCTATGGCAGGAATAGTACGAGTAGTATCCGGTTCTGAATTCAGAGACGACCAAGACATTTAACTTCTCCTAGTTGGTGAAAATGTGCTTTAAGAGCTTTAGTTTATTCAAGATTAATAGTAGTAATAATGAGTGAACCTTAAACCTAAATGTTTATTCCTTCTCCTCAATACAGGATCACGAGCACCGCAGCCACTTTAGGGATGTGCCACAGAAATAATTGTCAAACTTGTGAAGCGGTCGGGGATCTTGTGTTCCTCTGAACCCCACATGAGAGAGCAGCTGTGTCACTGAGATCTAGACTCGACGTCGCTGGCTTTCTTCTCTGTTTGTGTGTTGTATGAGGTCGTGTGTGATGCCACTGCACACAGCTGCTCACTGATGTACGGTTACAAACTCAACGCGAGCCGGTATACATTAAATGCATGGTTCCAATACATTTTTTATTGATTTAAAGAAATTCTGTTCTGTTGACACCTTAACATTGTGTGTAATTTAAACTGACATTTCTGTGTTAATTGATTTTTTTTTTATTAAGTTGCTGTAACTGTAATTAAATTGTCTGAAACATTTTAAATTAGGCAGTGGTTTTCTAGTTCCCAGCATGAAACCCAATAGGATTTTTGCATTGGATTTTGAATTATTGCAAAAAACAAGCTCCGTGATCAACTTGCCTGAGTAAAAAAGTTGCTTGTCCGGAAAGAATTGGATTTTTATATATATATATATATATATATATATATATATATATTTTTTTTTTATTGCAAATAAAAGCTTTGATTTGTATTTGCAATAAAATAAAAATTGCAACTTTGACTTATTTAAATCTGCATATTACCCCGAGGACTTTAAAAAAATTTTTTTTTTAACCTGATATTCTAATTTTTTGAGTTTCACCTGTACATTATACAGCCTATTATTATCCACTATCGATCGCAGTCATTCTCGCGTTTTAGTGATTCCCTAGTTATGTTTTGTTGTTGTTATTGACGTTTTAATCAGGCTGCTTGTCCCGTCGGGCAAGTAAAATGCTCTTTCCCTTGTCCCTTCAAAAAATCCACTTGTCCCGGACAAGCGATAATGTCGAGCCCTGTCAATGTACAATATTGGTTGTTTCATTAGCAGTTGTCATATCTCAAAAAGATTGATGCATTATTTTTTTGTTGATCCAAAACATTTGCTCTTAGAGCAGGGATGGGCAACTTCGGTCCTGCAGAGGTTAGCTCCAACCCTAATTAAACACACCAGAACAAGCTAATCAATGATTTCAGGATTACTAGAAAAGAGTTTTGTCAGGATTGGATCTAAACTCTGCAGGACCGAAGTTGCCCATCCCAGTCTTAGAGTATACTGTAATATTCCCTCGTTTCGCTCCTGATAACTGAATGCATGTAAACGATATGGTCGATTTAAAGAAACATCTGCTCCTCTCTCTCCTGTTCCTCTCAGCAGCTTTAGACTGTGAAGTCAGACAGTGGGGTCCCTGGTCTCCCTGTTCCTCCGTGTGTGGGACGGGAACTACAGAGCGAAGCCGGCAGGTATCCACACCCCCACGCAACGGAGGCACGCCCTGTCCCGATCTCAGACAGCGCAGAGGGTGTCTCGCACACACTGAGGCCTGCAGTGCAGCTAAAGGTAATCAGACTTGGGCTGAATACGAAATCGCGCCCTATTAAGCCCCTTTCACACAGAGATTCCGGAAAATACACGGATAAAGTGACCCGGGATTTGACCCGGGTTCGTTTGATTTTGGTTCATTCACACTGCCAGTGATTTTCCGGAATCAGAGAGTGTGTTCACACACAACCCGTAAAAATCCCGTAAAGACACGTGACATCGATGTGACATGTAATATGCAACGGCTGTGAAGTGTTTGTGTGCGCGTGGACGTTATTGAGTGCACTCATTCAATTCACAATGCACTGCAATAACGAGTGCACAACCGTTGTTCGCTCAACGCCTGTCCGAATTAACTCGCTCGTTTTCAGTCACTCCTTCAAGTGAACAGTATTAGTGGACTGACGAAGGGAATAGTGAATGAGGGTTTAGGGGGCGATTTCGGATTCAGCCTAGCTCACTTCTAAGGCAACATCTGAACTGCACTGGGGTTGTCTAGGGCTCTATAATTTCCGCGATCACGGAATCGCGGAATCTTGTGTTAACGTGGAATTTCGCGGAATTTTACATATTTGGAATGAAATTCTGTTTTTGTGTGGGAGAAGAACGCATGTCTGGGGAAAATGCAGACAGGGGGAAGCAAATCTGGGCGACACAACGCCCCTCCCGTCATTTCAACTCCAATGACGGCATCAAAACAATGAAAGCATGGCGAAGCGGCTCTCCACGGCTCTGCTTTCGTCGGCGGAAAAGTTAAGAAACTCGACGCTAAGCCCTCAGTACCGAGCCGAGCAGTTCGCACGTGACTTTAATGAAGTGTTTCCCACACATAGACTAATTCGTGGAGGTGCGCCACAGAATCAACACCAAATATTGCGTTTCGTTCATTTTGTTTAACGCTATTTAAAACACGCAGCGCATCAGTTGCATTTCCTTTCCCTGCTCTCCCTCCGTCTCTCTGTCACTCACGGGTCTCTCTCTCTCTCACACACACACACACACACACACACACACCCGTGCACGTCTGTCTATGATGTGCCGGACTGGACAAAAGCGAAGTGACACTGCGCGAGAGAGACCGAGTGTGTCCGAGAGCGCGCTCGACAGTGCGCGAGAGAGAGACAGAGTGTGACTTTTATTTAAACTTATATAAACTAATATAATTTATTTTACTGGACAGTTTAAAGCTCATAACCATATTTTGTTGTTATTTGAAGTACTTAGACTGGAGTGTTATGTTGCATCATGCAGTATTTGTGCTGAAAAGTAAGAGTAAATGTCTGTTACCTTAATAAATTTAAGGTTATTCCTTTTTTATTTGTGTACATTTTAATCACTAACATTAAAGGCACACTCTTTTTACAACTAAAATAACAGTAAAGGGTAAAAAAACTGAATTCCCCAAAATTTAAATAGAAAAACGGAATTTGGGAAAAAATAAAACGGATTTTATAGGGCCCTAGTTGTCATGGGTTCTGAGAGGTGGATGTCGTAATAGTTAGGGTGAACGGAAACTTCAACAAGTATAATTTGTGAATATATTTAATTAAAAAGCAGAATTATAAAACCTAACTTTGCATTGGGAGCATGCATATAATCCCTTATTACACGACTCTGTGAAATACTTGATTCTGATTGGTCAATCGCACCATCCAGCGGTAAGTTGTTCCCAGATAACAACTGCTCAAAACAGATAACACAGGCTCATCCGGGTCACTGAAGTCATCAGCGCTATACCAGGGCTACACATAAAACAAAATCCCCACTGGCCCCCGGGGCCAGTAGATCAGAGTTTTGCTGGCCCCTTCTATATTTTGACTGGCCTATGTGTGCAAATGTGCGTGTGTGCCTTATGAAGCGCATGTAAACCCCACCCCCGTCAACAAAACCGAAAAATCAGTCCGGATGTTTTTTATGAGCACTGAAAACATTAAAATGAGCACCACATCCAAGTGTGATAGGGCTCATCTGAGTAGCCTACCAGACATTTTACAGTGTAGATACTCCATAAGAACCAGATCAAAATTGTTGTGCATTGAACGTGCACTCCTGCAATTTCCATGTTACAAAAAAGAATCGTTCAATTAGTCGTTAGATTAGTCGACTAATCGATAAAATAATCGACGACTAATCGTTTAATTAATAATCGTTTACCCCAGCCCTACAGCACACGCGGTTTTTGAAGCAACTAGTGTGTCAATGTGTGTGTGATCCAGGGTGAGATAAAGAGGGAATGAAAAATGTGCGTATGTTTATTGAACTGTAGTCAATGTCGGTGCATGAGAATTCCCACATCGGTATTACATTATTTCAGTACTAGGGGTGGAACGGTAAATGTTTTAAAAGTATTGAACCGAAACGGTACGGGCGTCACGGTTCGGTGCACGAATTTACACGGAGAATACACGGTATAAAAATAAATAAAACTCGCGTGCAAATTATTGAATGTAATGTGGAACTACTGTTAGATACGCGCGTTCTTTAGGGACACATAATCTGTACCATCGGCTTAGCTCTGAACGCGCGTTCACTTCAAACGTTGGCTTTATACGTGCGTCCTATTCGCTTTAGACTAGCGTCGAACTAGATGCCATAGACGCGAATTTGACGCTCTATTCGCGTTTGGTGTGACCGCATAATGAACAGGCTGCGATGTCAAGATTGCAATGCTGGAGTGTGTGTGTGTGTGTGTGTGTGAGTGAGAGAGAGAGAGAGGGAGGCGCGGGCGCAATCGAACAGTGGAAACATAAAAAACATACTCCATCATTTTGTTCATACAGATCATTAAACCTGCAGTGTTTACTTATATTTGTGTACACTCGCAATAAAACACAACATTGTGCTTTTGTCACACTGTAAACTCTTGTCCAACTGTAACCTACAACTGTCACCCAACCAAAATCACACACACACACACACACACTGTTTTAAAAGCAAAACATATTTTATCTTTTGGACATTCATCATATTGCATTGGTTTTCATTTCTTGTCCTCGGAGCGCTTATCTTACACATTCTACATTGATTAAAAAAGAAAATCGAATGTGTTTTTAATGGTATTATTATTTTATACAGAAATCAATTATTTATAATTCAGATGAGAATAATGTTACATTGTTAATTAATAATGTTAATTAAAATTAAGGAAAACAAATAAATTGATCTGAAATATAGCAAAATAATTTTAAATTCATTCAGGTACAATTACCAAATACATAGCAAGGTCTTTTTGTCTTTTTATTAATTTAATAATAAACTAATTATATAAAACTATTGTCAGTGCACTACAAATAAACAGGTTCTATGCCTTTATTAATATAACTTATTTAAAAAATACAATGCCTTCTGCATTTTCTTTTGCTTTTCCCTCCATTGTACCGAAATCGTACCGAACCGTGGTGTCTGAACCGAGGAATGAACCGAACCGTGACTTCTGTGTACCGTTCCAGCCCTAATCAGTACTAAATCATTCCACCTTCAGATGCATTTTACTACCTCTGTGTCTTTGAGCGCAGATGTGTTCAGCATTATTGTTATTTCAGCTGAGATCTCATAGTAAGACGTTTGACCACAGACTAAAGTTGGCAAATATACCCCCCCCCCCTCCCATAAATAGTTTTAAATAGTTTTTTTTAACCATTTTAATCACAAATGCATACAAATAAATGTGTAAATGTGTCATAAATGTGTCTTTTAAGCAATATAAGCTCATAAAAACTGCATGTATAATACAATATACACATCTGTGTGTGTGTGTTTTGTGCTCTGGTGCTGTGCGTCGTCTCTGGAGGAGTTTAATTTGCTCTCTTTCATTATCTTGATCTCTTCCTGCTCTTTAGAGGTGGCCAAAATCCTGCCTGACTCATTCAAGCGGAACTTCAAGGACCCTTGGAGACGGCCGCACATGCTTATGAAGGAGGAGAAGAAGAGGTGAGAGCGACACAAAGTGTTTTTAAAAAGAACAGAACATTAACAGATAATTCAAACACATTCCTATAACCGAAGGTTGTGCAGAGAGTTTAAACATCAACAGTGTTGTCTAGACTTACAGTGACCCTCAGATCTAGAACAAGGTGAATTTGCTGCCGTTTGTTTGGATTATTAAAAGGAGTCATGCAGATAGGGTTGCTAACTGTCCCGAATTAGCCGGGACGTCCCGTATTTTGAGCCTAATTTATTTGACCTCCCTTGTCCCGATTATATAGACTGCTACTCTGATCTAACCACTGACTGATACAACAGCAACACGACACTTGAGAATGATCATGACACCGGTCATCATCCAATCACAGCCCACACTCACGCGCATCAGATCATACGAATAAAAAACTCTACATTGATAATTAATTATTCTTCTGGGACAAATCATGGTTTGATTTGCGAACAGAATCCTCTGCTGTCTGGTCGCTCCCGGTTCGACCCGGACTCGCGCTAACGGCAAATCCCTTCCACTGTCCGGCCGGGTTTTGATTTCGGCAAATGAATTCAAACAATGTGATTATGGTTCATAACATCCAGCCATGCAAGAAAACATGGAATCTTCCTAAGGGAATAATGCTGATGTGATTTGCTGCCCAAGAAACATTTCAGATTATTATTAATGTTTAAAAAAACAACAAAAAAAAGACAGGATTCTTTGATGAATAGAAGGTCCAAAATAGTTTTATCCGAAACAAAATAAGCTTTTGTAACATTATAAATGTCTTTACTGTCACTTTTGATTACTTTAATGCGTCCTTGCTGAATAAAAGTAGGCTATTACTTTCTTTAATTTCTTTAAAATGTAGTGTATAATGTTACAAAAGCTTTTTATTTCAGATAAATGTTATAATTTTGAACTATGGTTTGTGTGTAATGTGACTTTTTTGTGTGACCTTAAAATTCGTTTTAGAATTAAATTGTACATAAATAGGTTAAGCAGAACAAATGTGTTTATGTCTGAGAACCTTTTAAACACATTCGAACCTGAAATGACATACACTGTGTGATACAGAACAAATATTTTTTGAGTGTCCCTTATTTTCCTGTAAAGAACCACGATTGTCCCGCATTTTTTCTTTTCTGAAGTTGGCAACCCTACATACAGACCTGATATGTATAGATATCTGTGTTTTGACTATCCAAGGAGAGTCTGGATATAATTAATCATCCAGATTTTTGTGTTTCTTTACATGGGTCGAAGTAATCCTTAAAGTCACATAAAATTAAAATTCAGCCATTTCATTTTCAATGTTCATGGTATAGAACTTATTCATTCATGTATACATTTTATACATTTTTTTTTTTACTTCAAATCAAGTGAAAAGACGTTCATCTGAGTGTCACGCCCACATCTCAACATCCAATCAACAACTGATGCTTAGAACAAGACCCCATCCTATATTTTTATTCTGTAATTCAATAGACTCGGATGTGCGTCACAATATGGAAGAAAAGATCTGTCACTACCTCTGTTTTATCATGACTTTAAAGGGATAGATTACCCCAATATGAAAACCCTGTCATCATTTACTCGCCCTCGTTTCGTTCCAAAAGTAAATTAGCAGGTTAGGGAACAGAGTTGTGTGTACAATGAAAATGAATGGACACCGGGTCGTAAATCTACAAAAATGACAAAAAAGTGCCTTAAAATTGGGGATGCACAATATATCGGCCACCATATCGGTATAGGCCGATATATATGTTCATTTTTAATGATATTGGCCCGCTAAGAAATGTTGTCCGATATATTAATCGGCAAATATATCGGTTATCAGCTTTCAAATATAAACAATTATCGGTATTGGCCACAATGTTCATATCGGTGCATCCCTACTGAAAAGTAGTCTATACAACTTATATACTACATTCAAGTATTTGGGTGAGGAACAAAACAAAAGTCATTCACTGGGAATCGTTTCTTCTGCATTGGCTTTCAAATCTCAAATTCTTCTATATTCTTTACTATATAGAAAATAGTAAATGTGTGAACAAGTGACCGATCTCACATGCAGCTTTAGTCTTTTTATAGTGTAGCGGGCGGGGCTTCAGATTCTAGAGAGCATTTGATTGGACAGAAAATCTGATAAGAATAATGTCATCAGTATTACCTGTAATTGATGTTAGAGAGAGACTGTTCATGTTGAATTTTGCTTATGTATAATCCAAAACAAGTCTAAAAATATTAATACTAAAAGCAACAAAAACGTTTTTCACAGGTTCTGTTTTCGGAGAACATCATCCTAAATTCACAATTTAATTTAAATGATTTTACGAGCCCACCCTTAAGTCACTTTATATCCCTTGTTACAACCTTAGTAACACCTGGCTGAGGCCAGGAAATCAGATCTGTGTGTGTGTGCGTGTGTGTGCGTGTGTGTGTGTGTGTGTATGTGTGGGACATGAGAATGAACGCGACGTGTGATCAGTGAGCAGATAATGAGGAGTTAAATAGGAGAGCAGGAATTAAATAGCAGGTGCAGGTTCAAATGAACTGAGATTAAACGACTATCTGAGGTTCCTTCTAAGCAGAACACAGGAAATCCCAGAGCAAACCCTTTCATCAATCACAGGTGTATAGTTTCAGTGTGTGTGTGTGTGCGTGTGCGTGAGAGAGAAAACGTCCAGACGATGGAGGAGGAAAGAACGCCACACAGGAAACACATCAAACTAATTAAATCTAGCGTGGGAAGGCCGACCTTCAACCTTACACCACCTGGAACACACATGCACACATAAAGGAAATATTATTGTGTATATAGAGACAATTCCAAAAAGTGTTTCAAAAGTCCTAGCGGAAATAAAACACAATCTTTAAAGTCCCCCTGTGGTGAAAATCAAGCTTGTCTATGTGGTGTGTTTAATACGCTTTAAGACACACCGTGTGTAAGTTCATAAGTCGACAGCATTGCTGAGTATTTCCTGCTTAAAACTGCAGTGAACCAAAGACAGTCTCAAAAACACGGTTTGAAATCGCTGGTGTTTCTGACGTCACAAACGACCTTGTAACCAATCAGGATTGTTTATGTTGAGTGTGCAAGCACATGGCCTGTTGTTTGGGCTATGTGTTTGCATTGTTTTGTGTCTTTTACCACGCCCCCTTGTTTCCTTGTTAGTCTTGATTATTTATCTGTGTCACCTGTGCCCTTGTGATTATGTTCCTTATTTAAGATCCTTGTGTTTGTTACTTGGTGCTTGTTCGTTGTATCCTGTCGACCTGTTCTGTGAGCTGTGTATTTCCGTGATCTGAGTTTGTATCCTGCCTGTTAGTTCTAGTTTCGTATTTTTGTCAAGTTTATTAGTCTAGTCTTGTCAATGTTCGTTTGCTCCCTCGTGGGTCTTTGTTTTCTGTCTGTTTAATAAATCCGTGTTTTATTTATTACTGTCTGCGTTTGGGTTCATGTCCGCATACCGTGACAGTAACCAATCAGATAAACGTGTGATCGTCAACCAGTGGATCTCTGAGCTGAGTGAGTGAGTGGAGGCAGGGCTCATCTGCATATACATAGGACCGCGCATACTAAATGAGACAAGGGT
The DNA here is from genome assembly GCA_030578255.1 of Tiaroga cobitis. Taxonomy (NCBI): domain Eukaryota; kingdom Metazoa; phylum Chordata; class Actinopteri; order Cypriniformes; family Leuciscidae; genus Tiaroga; species Tiaroga cobitis. The sequence continues at coordinate 31,826,720 of CM060598.1, read as the reverse complement.
GTCGAGTTACATTCAGAATATTTTAAGGCATGAAGACATTTTTTTTCAAAGAAAAAACTTTAAATATTTAGATGATCAAATTTTGGTGATCAAAGATGAGTTTTAAAGGATAAAATGATAAAGAGGAACTGGTACTCGGTGTGTTTCAACCGCATGAAACAGGGTCTAAATGAAGTTCCGGGTAAATATTTCCTCCTCCGAAACTTCAGGGGTGGGACTTGAGCGCTGAACATGCTGATTGGTTGAGGTTCATGACGCATTTGATTGGTTGAGTTCACGCAGCATTTTATTTCAACCACCATTTTTAAAGGTCGGTGGCGGTGCGTGCAGTAAGAGTTGTTTGCTACTCGAATCAACAATGGAGTTTAAAAAATACGCCCGACTGACCGACGAGACGATGAGGTTCAGGCTTTATTAAGCTTAATTTCAGAGGATGAAATCCAGCGGGAACCGTAAAGTAGCGTGCAATCCCACATCACTGGATTAATTTGCCTAATCTTCACGGTACTTTAGACCGCGGTGGAAACGCAGACAGCAAAAAAAAAAGTTTGAGACAAATTGTTCCGTGTAATTTCGGTGGAAACGCAGTTTTAGTTTGAAAATGTTTTTTTTTTTGGTCTAAATTTCCTCTCTCTTTGTGTCTGTTGCAGTTATTGTGTGCAGATGCGTGTGAAGCAGGCGAGCGCTGCGTGTAAAGTCAGACCGTGGAGTGCAGGTTTGGTCCGCGAACGCGCCGTGTGTGTCGAGTGTCAGAGCGACGCCATGGCGGCCGATAACCGTTGCCGTGGAGACGGGCTGCTGAACATCAGGTACTTCTATTTATTTGTATAGCACATTTAATAGCAACACTGTTGCCCAAAGTGCTTCACAGTCATAACTAAAAACATACATATATAAAAACATTCACCAAGCCTAGCAAATGAAGGCATGAATACACACTCTTAAGGCCCGTTCACACCAAGAACGATAACTATATTCGCGTCCACACCAACGAACAATAACGGTCTTTTTCTTCTAAGCACGCGGGCGCCCGTTCTGCGGTTTCAAAGTAGAAAATGTATGACCTGCTGCTGCTTTACGTTACACAAAAACATTAAAAAAACCAGGCACTTTTGGGTACACGATATCCTTAACCCTTCAAAGTCGACTGACGCTCTAGATGTAAAATCGCTTATTCATTATGGTTTACTCTTTTTATATAATAAAAAACTAAAAATTGTAACTTCCGATTTTTGTATTTCTTGGTGATTTATCACATCAGAGCACATACAAGTGTCTCAAGAAGTGTATTGTCAATGCATCCAGAGTCTATAGAATCCTGAAATATGACTATCTTCACTCTGCTAGGAAAATTGACCCTTCCAGAAGCCAAAATATCAACATAGTGCCAGGCGGACTTAAATCCCCTTAGACCTTGAAGGGTTAAAAGACGAGAGGAGTTGGGAGAATCCGTCACTCTGATTAGAGAGTTGTCACCTTTTAAAGACAAATTTTATTCATACTTTCGAATTAATCAATATCAGTTTGTTGAATTTACATGTCTTTTACCAGATTTCTCTGTACCTCAGCGATTAACTTCTCCACAATGTCGTCTGCCATTTTAAATGCGCGAGAGCCCTTTAAATTCGAGTGGATTCTGATTGGCTGTCAGTGTTTTATCGTTTGAAAAATCATTCTGAAAGTGATCCCAACGATATCGTTCCTCGTTTCTTTATCGTTATAGTTGTGGTGTGAACTCTGCTATTTAATATGGAGAACGATTTTTAGAACTATATCTTTATCTTTATAGTAATCGTCCTCGGTGTGAACGGGCCTTTAGACATACACCCTCACACAACTGTATAGTGAGATCAGTGTAGAGAGAAAAAACTAAATAAAAATAAGTTATTACTTCAATAAACAGAATACCCTTAAAGGGATAGTTCACCCCAAAATGAAAACTCTGTCAGTAATTACTCTCCCTAATGTTGTTCAACCCCGTAAGACTTTTATTCATCTTCAGAACACAAATGAAGATAGCGCTTCTGTGTTGTACGTCACACGTAGGCTCACTATTGGCCGACGCTGGTCATGTGTGTGATGTGTGTGTGACGTACAACCCAGAAGCGCTGCGCTGTTACACTACGTGAACTCACTCGAGGCCCAGAGAGAAGAACATGAAGAGTTGAATAAAGTCGTTATTTTTGTTTGTTTTTTTGCGCACAGAAAGTATTCTCGTTGCTTGATAAACTTAAGGTTGAGCCGCTGTAGTCACTCGGACTATTTTAACGATGTCTTTAATAACTTTTCTGGGCCGGTCAGTTTCAATCCCTTAGAAGCCTATGGAGGAGTGATCCAGCTCTCAGATTTAATCACAAATATCTTCATTTGTGTTCCGAAGATGAACGAAAGTCTTACGGGGAACAACATGAGGGAGAGTAATTACTGACAGAGTTTTCATTTTGGGGTGAACTATCCCTTTAACTAAAAGGTACACATTGCACACGCAGACACACTCACAAAAACAGGTCTTTAACGTTAATGTGTTTTCCACCAGAACCTTCTGGGCCGCCGCGTCAGCACCCGGTTGCTCTGGGTCGTGGGTTCGGGAGTCTTTCACTGAGGACTGCCGGTGTCCGTCGTACTCCGTGATTTTTGTCTGATCCAACACGCCCTTTAAAGCTCATTTCGAGGGACAAGGGAGTCATTTCATGCCTTCTGAAGCCAAATTCTCTCCATCAAAAGTACCACAGCGTATCTGTCACCTCACTGTGTATCTGTGCCTCCAGCAAACCAACACACAACCCTGCTTTCCCAAGCTCTTCTATCTACCTCCAGTTCTCCACATGCACCCGCACCCGTCTCTGATGCCTTATGTTATAGTTTTCACGGTTTCTCTACTCTTCTCGTCTGTCTTCTGATTCTGATGTACTGTATTTATATACGTTTGAATGTATCTTCCATTTGTCAGTGTGTGTGTGTGTGTGTGTGTGTGCATTATGCACCTGCAGTAATGGTTGCATGTTTTTGAATGCAAAACTTGTTTAATGCACGTGTCGCTGAAAGACAAGCTTATGTATGCAAATGTTTCTATTCGGTAGTATTTCAGTTTCTCAAGATTTCTTCTTTGCTCTTTTTCATGAGTTCTGGAAAGTGTCCTTTCACACTCTTGGACCGAAGTCACTAGCATTCAGTTTGTTTGCTTGGTCTGAAAGCTGTATTTGAGACTTGATTCTTCCTGAATATGGTTCCTGTGTTTGCAAGTGGTATAAAAGCCAAAACGGCCTGAATTGCGGTTGTGAACCACATCTGATGACGTACAATTTGCCCATGACGGTATAAATCCATTTCTCTTTGCTGCTTGTCTTTGCAGAAATTGTCTTTCCATTAAAATCCAATTTATTTTATTAAAATGAATTTCCTATTTATTATTACAGCATCTCTGACTTGAATAGTGACTCTCTCTCTCTCTCTCACACACACACACACACACACACACACACACACGTATAACATCAGGATTGCACCAAATAAATGCTTTCTAGATTGCAAGTTCATTGTATCTTTCGCCTTTAAGTAATATTTCAACAGCTTGCGTTTTATTGATGCTCTTGTATGATTTTGTTATTGTTTTTACCATCACACATTAAACAGTCATACGTCTCAGTTCATTTTCTTTCATTGCTTGCTTTTTAGTTGTTGTTTTTCAGTGTCATTGACATATCGGTGCGACATATCCTCCTCAGTTCACTAACCCATCATCAGCGTCGCACGAGGTATTTAGCGTGCATGTGCTCATTACAGATCAAAGCGCTCGTCTTGTGTTTACATTCACCCGTCTGCACACATACTACGCTCACTACATATAGTTCATGGCATTTTTTGCATGCTTGCTCAGTACAGCATACTTGAGATTCAAGTAATCATGTGTTTTGTCCCTAACACACTTTTGTAGGATGTACTGAATGACGGACTGACAGTACATTCTTCACTGCTTTACAAACACAAGACACATGTTTGGGCACACAACTAAATGTGTTATACTGATAAAAACCTTTTAAACTTCTGCGTAAATGCTCTCAGTTAGTTTTTGTATAAACAACAAACAAACATATAAGTGGAATAATAGTGATAATAAACAAAAATGATGAATTTGTGAATGTCTTTACAAAATTGTGTATATACTATATATATTATATTATAAATAATGCAATTAATATGTATAAATAACCACATACTACTTTGTACTCTAATTGATTTACGGTTGATTTTTACCAAAAATATGCCCATTTTATATATGTTTATATTTGTCAGTTTATTAAATTAACAACTGTCTACTGTATGTATGGATGTCTTTACTAAATATATTTTTAAAATGAGTGTGTGTGTGTGTGTGTGTGTAGTACACACTGCCCGGCCAAAAAAAGTTGCAGTTTAGATTTAAATAAGCAAATGCTTAAGAGTCAATGATTGGATCATTATTGCAGTGATTATTATGTTTCTAGCATGTTATATGTTTGGCATTTAAATGCAGTGTGTGTGTGTGTGTATAATGCACACTAATTCGTTCCGTCATGTTTCATGAATGAGGCTCAATGTGTTTGTCAGAACTGTTGTACAGTGGCTCCAGATAAACGCTGTTCACAGAGATATGGTCTATGTCATGAACCGATCCCTCTCCCCCAACTTCCTGTCTGTTCTCTACTGTCAATATACAATAATAATGGCAAAAGCCCATAAATGATAAAAAAGTGACATCATTGAATAGACAACAGATGAGCCTAGTGATTACTTCACCACCAGTGAGGCCACTAAAGAGCTTTCTAATGGGGTCTGTGAGGTTTAAAAGCAGATAAAGTCAAAGTCAAAGTCAAAGTTTATTTATATAGCACTTTTTAAAAACAACAAGCGTTTAGCAAAGTGCTGTACACAACATACTTATGCAATCAAACCAACAAGACCAAAATACAAAAAAAAACAACAAAAAAAAAAAAACAGTAGATCAATAAAACAATAAAAGAATAAAACAGAACTCTCACACGGCGTCAAATGCCAAGCTGTAATAATAAGTTTTAAGATTCGATTTAATAATAGTAATGGTTTGAGACTGCCTAATGAACAGGGGCAAACTATTCCACAACTTCGGTCCAGCCACTGAAAATGCTCTTTCACCCCTGGTTTTCAGTTTCACACGCGGGACCACTAAAAGCAAATGGTCAGCGGACCTAAGCGCTCTTGACGGAGCGTACTGCCTAATCAGTTCCGTCATATACCTGGGAGCGAGGCCATGAAGTGATTTAAATACAAACATCAAAATTTTGAATTTAATTCTAAAAGATACTGGTAACCAGTGAAGAGAGGACAAAACAGGTTTAATATGTTCTCGCTTTCGTGTACCTGTCAGCAAGCGAGCTGCAGCATTCTGGACCCTCTGCAGCCTAGAGAGTGAGGCCTGACTAATGCCTATGTAAAGGCCATTACAATAATCTAGACGTGATGAAATGAAAATGTGGAGGAGTTTTTGAAAGTCTCTGGAAGACAGAAATGATTTCACCTTAGTGAGCTGTCTCAACTGGAAAAAACTCGACTTAACTACCAAGTTAATCTGTTTGTCCAGTTTAAAATCACAATCCATAGTGAAACCTAAATTTTTGACATAGGACTTCACTAATGGACTCAACTCAACTAGATCAAAATTTTGCGATTCATAAGTACCTCCAGGGGTAAAGAGTATTATCTCTGTTTTGTTTTCATTAAAACATAAGAAATTTTTTGCCATCCAGGCCTTAATTTCCTCAAGACACTGCAGTAAAGGCGCTAACGTACAAGTGTCTTTTCTATTCAGAGGCAGGTAAATCTGGGTGTCATCAGCATAGATATGAAACGATATTCCAAATTTCCTAAAAATATGACCCAGGGGCAATAAATATAAGGCGAACAACATAGGCCCCAAAATGGAACCCTGGGGGACGCCAGATGTGAGAGAAGCCGTTGAGGAGACAAATTCTCCAATGCGAACTGAAAAAGTTCTTTCGGACAAATACGACTTAAACCAAGCCAACACATTACCCTCGATGCCAACACATTCTTCCAGACGTGAGACTAAAATCCCATGGTCTAAGGTATCAAATGCAGCTGAAAGATCCAGTAATTATAAGATCGCACAATTTCCTGAGTCCGTAGTGAGTAATAGATCATTTGACACCCTCAGCAATGCAGTTTCTGTACTATGAAGAGACTTAAAACCAGACTGGAACACTTCATGGATACCATTTAAATTTAAAAATGCATTTAACTGTTCAAATACAACCTTTTCGAGTAATTTCGACAAAAATGAAAGTTTAGAGATCGGTCTAAAATTTGCAAGAAGTGATGGGTCCAGATTAGATTTCTTAATAACCGGTTCCACCACTGCATGCTTAAAAGATTTGGGTACAACTCCTATAGCCAGACTACTGTTAATAATAGCAAGGACCGACGAGCTAATAGCCTCAAATGAATCCTTTAATAGTCGTGAAGGAACAATGTCTGTGCAACAAGTAGATAATTTCATTTTGTCAAAAATCTCCCTCAATGAAGTAAGAGACACCGGCGCAAACTGATTCAGGACAGCTACGTGCTCAACAACAATAGGTTGGAAAGTCAAAGAGGATACTATATTCGATCTAATTTCATCAATTTTATCAGTAAAAAAGTTCAAAAATTGTTCACACAGTTCAGCAGAGGGTTCTAAGCATGCCGCTTGCGGGGTATTCAAAACACTATTAATGGTGCTAAACAGTACAGAAGGTTTATGGGAGTTACTACTGATTATGTTCGATAGGTATTTTGATTTCTCCAATCTCACACATAAGATAAGATAAGGTGTTTTTTTTAAGTGTGTATTTGGATGTCACAAATACCACGGGAACAAGTTACATGAAATACATCCTAGAAGGTTTTCTATTACGGAGTATCTATTTACACTAAGTGCAAATAAACCGGCTTGTTGGCAGAGGTTATTTACCCTAAATCCGCCCACTGACGTCTGATTGGGCCAGACAAAATTACGGAAGGCGCTAACTTGTCGAGAGTAGCAATAATGTAGCGGTCGGACGCGTGGTAGAACATTTTGACGCAAATTGACTCGAGTTCAAATCCGCTCGGTTTAAATTTTTTTGGTTTCAGATCTGAAAGGCCTTTATTTTCAATAAAAATTAAGAAAATATATTTTAAAAAAGTGTCTACCGTGTGTTTAATAATAAAGTGTTTATCGGTTAGGGGTATATGTAGGGAGGGCTTTATTGTCCCAATAAGGTGGCATCCATTTCATAATTTTAATCAAATCATTTACACTCTATTATTATTGCATACTGTTTAATGTACAATAACACTGAATGTACAACATCTACTATTTACACTTATTGCAAAGAAAATACTGCTATTTTTACATTGTGTAAATAGATGTTCAAAAATTATAATTAAAAAATAAATAATAAAATTAAAAATTAATAATACTATTTTTATTTAGTGCAAATAGCCGCTGCATTTTTAATAATTTCAAATCTAGGTATGATCAAGTTCTTTTTAGGTGTCCTTCAGGTCATTCGAGATTCAAACACGGTTATTTTTTGATTAGTAAAGAACCATCATCATGCCTTTCTTGTCAAACTCTAGTGACTGGAGTGTTTTTCATTTAAATAAACAGCTTTTTTATTCAAAGAATTTATGTATTTAAAAATACCACCTGAATGTATTTAAGGATTTTTAAAAAATCTTCTATTAAAAGTGCAGTAAGCGATTTCTGAGGAACGCTGTTGAAAGTGGATCGGACCAGCAACTAAACACACCTGTAGCCAATCAGCAGTAAGGGGCGTGTCCACTCATGAGGGGGGTGGGACTTGTGCTGTTATTTAATTTGGGGGCGGGGCTATCAAGATATGGGTGTGTTTGTTTTGGTGATTTTAAATATCAACAGCATTTCTCAGAAATCGCTTACTGCACCTTTAATCTTAAATGTCTTGTATAGCTATTTATTAATTGTATAATTTATGTTTCACTTTGGTCTAACTATGAAGATATCTTCAAATATAAACAAATAAATCAGTGTGTACTTGAGAATCAAGACTAATCGAAACCTGAGGCTTTAGGTGGGATTTTGTTAAGAGATATTAGTATAGTTCTAGGGGTTTGAAGTAAGGTTTTATTCGATTATTGTGAAGGGTTTATTCTGTTAGTGAAATGAAAAGGCGAGGGGGAATTGGAAACATGCGATCTTTGGACCACTGCTTTATGGGTGCTGACAGCAGTGAATTCTGGGATTAGGTGTTGAAAAGAAAGGCATTCCAGCGCATCAACTAAATGTGTGAGCCACTCCAATACAAAAGTGAACATAACCAATGAAAATCTGATTAAACTGAGCAGAACTGTGTGTTATATGCAGTAGTATTTCAACATTAGAGTAGGAAAGAGCACTGGGCGTAACTACTGTAGTGCCAGTGACAGATAAACTTTTCCCTCGTGTGTGTGTGTGTGTGTGTGTATTTTCCTTTCAGGAACAGACTGCTAACATTCTTCCCACAGCCCCAAACCCTACGTTTACAAGTACTTTTGTGACATAATGAGTTAACTGATTACATAATAAACCACAGAGTGTCACAAACTCACCTCAGTGAAAACAGCCGCCAGTCAGTCATTCTCCCGCGCAAAACAGATGCTCGTGCGGACCGTTAATGACGGCCTTGTGTCGCGCGCGCAGATGTGCACGCGAGAAAGAATGATAATGAATGTGTGCGGCTCTGAAACGTCACTCCTTGATCTATGAACTGTTTTATCGAGCTCGTTTACCTGATATTTTCGTTTTTGAGCTGTTACATTTTTTTTTCCGGTTGATTAAGCAAATACAGGACTTATTAATTAGTTCATGGTCTCAATAATAAAACATGTTGAAGGGATATACACTCACCTAAAGGATTATTAGGAACACCATACTAATACTGTGTTTGACCCCCTTTTGCCTACAGAACTGCCTTAGTTCTGCGTGGCATTGATTCAACAAGGTGCTGAAAGCATTCTTTAGAAATGTTGGCCCATATTGATAGGATAGCATCTTGCAGTTGATGGAGATTTGTGGGATGCACATCCAGGGCACGAAGCTCCCGTTCCACCACATCCCAAAGATGCTCTATTGGGTTGAGATCTGGTGACTGTGGGGGCCATTTTAGTACAGTGAACTCATTGTCATGTTCAAGAAACCAATTTGAAATGATTCGAGCTTTGTGACATGTTGCATTATCCTGCTGGAAGTAGCCATCAGAGGATGGGTACATGGTAGGCTTAAAGGGATGGACATGGTCAGAAACAATGCTCAGGTAGGCCGTGGCATTTAAACAATGCCAAATTGGCACTAAGGGGCCTAAAGTGTGCCAAGAAAACATCCCCCACACCATTACACCACCACCACCAGCCTGCACAGTGGTAACAAGGCATGATGGATCCATGTTCTTATTCTGTTTACGCCAAATTCTGACTCTACCATCTGAATGTCTCAACAGAAATCGAGACTCATCAGTCCAGGCAACATTTTTCCAGTCTTCAACTGTCCAATTTTGGTGAGCTCTTGCAAATTGTAGCCTCTTTTTCCTATTTGTAGTGGAGATGAGTGGTACCCGGTGGGGTCTTCTGCTGTTGTAGCCCATCCGCCTAAAGGTTGTGCGTGTTGTGGCTTCACAAATGCTTTGCTGCATACCTCGGTTGTAACGAGTGGTTATTTCAGTCAAAGTTGCTTTTCTATCAGCTTGAATCAGTCGGCCCATTCTCCTCTGACCTCTAGCATCAACAAGGCATTTTCGCCCACAGGACTGCCGCATACTGGATGTTTTTCCCTTTTCACACCATTCTTTGTAAACCCTAGAAATGGTTGTGCGTGAAAATCCCAGTAACTGAGCCGATTGTGAAATACTCAGACCGGCCCGTCTGGCACCAACAACCATGCCACGCTAACAATGGCTTAAATCACCTTTCTTTCCCATTCTGACATTCAGTTTGGAGTTCAGGAGATTGTCTTGACCAGGACCACACCCCTAAATGCATTGAAGCAACTGCCATGTGATTGGTTGATTAGATAATTGCATTAATGAGAAATTGAACAGGTGTTCCTAATAATTCTTTTAGGTGAGTGTAGTTTACCCCAAAACGAAAATGTTGTCTGTTCCAAACATGTATGAGTTTCTTTCTTCTGTTGAACAATAAAGAAGATATTTTGAAGAATGTTAGTACTAACATTCTTCAAAATTGAACTGGGGAATACTGCATTTTCCTATCACAGACCTTGGGCATGGCATAATTAGCAAAAAGATCTAAAACTAGACAAATTGGTGTCTATTGGTGAATTTAAAGGCATCATAAAGACAGTGGTAATGAAGGCTTGTGATTGCTTTTATTGAGAGGATAATATGTTCTAATATATATATTTATTTTATTTGCTGTATTTTAAAATGTTGTCTTACTGTATGGCTGCTATTTTGTCCAGGTCTCTCTTGTAAAAGAGATAGGTAGAATAAAGGTAAATAAATAAAAACTAACCATAAAGTCAACTGTCAACATGACAAAAAAAAATATTTTTGGGAACTATCCCTTTAACGGCTTCTTAAGATGTGTGATATGTCGTCATCTAGTGGACTGATCTTGCAAGTACCACTTAAATTAACTTACGGTGGAAGTTACTTTGATATATTATTATAATACTAAAATTAATGTTCTATGATATTTACGTAATAACCCAATAATCACGGAGTACATGTACAAAACATGTGACATGGCACTTTTTGCGGCACTGCATGCTCTTTGCTGTCCATTTTTCATCCACTGCAGTGACAAATTAAGTGACTAACATATCAAAACATATTTTTTATTTATGTTCACATATTTCACGACACATTCAGCAGACAGAAATTGTTTGCTTTATTAGGAGTACAACATTTGAACAATGAATTCCAGAAACAATAGTAAAACCTCAGCAGATTCTATCAATAAAGCTACCCAAATATAGAGCTGAAAAAGAAAATAACACAAGTTCGTCGGGTTGCATTCAAAATAGAGATTAACATAAAGAACGAGTACTAATCTCTATAGACTGGTGAAATGAGAGTCAGACCAATATCTGTCTTACTACTTGATCACCTTTACACACAGTACTCCATTAGTGTGCTTGCATGGGATATTAGGATACATCATTATAAAAGCGAATTTTCTCATCAGGGTGCAAAAACAAAGGGATTTCTAAGCTAGGTGTTCAGAGTTAAAGAGTGCAAGGTATGGTTAAAAAAATTGAAATGGTTGTGTGTGCATCTCTGACATACTTATCTTACAGGTAACATGTTTAACTCAAAGATTATCAGCAGTTTATTCACATCAATCTTGAACAGTCGCCCACAGAGGCATCCACGGCTTATGTGTAATCGGACCGTATAATGTTGGTGACTAAATGAAGGCAGAATGTTGAACTTCTCCAACACACATATGCATAGACACATAAACACACACACACTTCCCTTGGAGAGAAGATAAAAAATGTTTTTCAATTTGGATCACTGCCGACAGCATCTTGGCCATGAAATGACATCACACTGACAGTCTATTTGAGGTTTTTGAGTTGCCGGTTTGTGGAGCTGATCTTGCCGTCCATGTTGTCGACCTTGTTGAGCAACGAGTCGAGAGAGACGTCCTGGTCGTTGATCTCCGCCTGCAGTCCCAGACCCAGACCCTTCAGACGGCTCAGACCCGACGCCATCTCATCTGGAGACAAAACACCACACACACATCAGATCCTGGCTGTGAGTGAGCCATCTGATCCAGGTACAAGTTAACATTCTTCTCTCACGGGTCAAAATGACCCTAAAATTATGCTATTTTTTTTTTTTTGTCCAGAAAGCTTATTTTATTTAATTTTGATACAAATTTCCATTTTTAAAGCAAATTTTTTTTTTGATTTACCTTTAAATTACTAGATTTAATCAATGAATCAATTGTCATTTAAGCACATTCCTCACATTCTTTCAAATTAAATTCAAAATAACTCACACTTTCATGCATTAACCTTTTAATTCAGCTCAAAATATCTTACATTGAGTGTCTATGCCAACCTCTTGTGGAAAAAAGTTATATAACATGATGTTTTATGACTCTTGCCACTAGATGGCCTTATGGTGCGTTCACGTGCTATGGAAAATATGATATTTTCCACTTGTGAACTGGTATTTACCAGTGTGTTGCGTTCAAGTGCTTTTGTCGTCGTAATGTGGTAAAAAGATGGAGATCCAGACCTGTTATTTAGCTAAAACTTTTTTAGATTGCTTAAGTCCTCTGCAACAGCAAGAAAATGATTTATCAAAACTCTAACGGTAAATAATATGCTGTATATTTTCTAGATCATGAATAGTACATATTTTTACCATTCACGACTCTCGCGTTGCTCTCCGCCATTTTGAAAAGGTCAAAGGTTATCTCATCTCAGCAACTCGTGCATCAAAATATTCTACGAGTTGCCCAGTGGAAAACACCACATGAGGGGGTGTTCGTGCATTTCCCACGTCGGCTTTTGGTATTTACCATAATTACCATAGCACGTGAACGCACCATTATAGCTCTATATGGAGCAAATGAGCTGTTCCTCTGGGTCCTAAAGTCAGTTTACTTCAGTATGCATTTAATACACGTGTAGACATTATGAAATCATTTTCTGGTAAAGTTTTAGCATTTATTGTTTGAATTTTTAGCATTTTTAGGGTTTTCTGTGTGTACTGAAGCATTTCATTAATTCCAAAGGGGGTCAAATTGACCCCGAGGGAAGGATGTGTTACTTTTTAAAATTTCAACCACAAAACTCCTTGAATCCATAGAAAAACATTTTTTGTGTGTATTTGTGGTTCAAGTTTGACAAAAGTCTTGGGGGACCCCTCCGATGAACAACTCAATTTGTAAAAAAAATTCCGAGTCAAAATGACCCGAGGGCAGGATGAAGGTTAAACTCTTGTATTTCTCACCGAGGTTTGTGTCCAGCTGTTGATGTGCGGCCCGCAGCTGTATGTTCTTCGGATACCCGTTCTGATCGGACGGCCCGTTATCCAGGGAAGTGGAAGCTCCGAAACCTGTTCAAACAAACATTTGTGATTCGATGAAGCGCTTTTCTCCGACACTGAGCTCTATCCCTGCAAAAGCACTCGAAATCTTTGTGATTCATTGATGATTTCAGTAAACAAGGTTTCAAAACATTTAGAAATTTCAAAATGAACCCATGAACCAGCGGTTTCTACCTGATCTCGGATCAGGTTTGATCAATTTTAACGACAGATATTTGTTTAATAACGATAACACGTTAACATCGGTGAACTACATTAGCTAACAATGAAACATACTTCTAAATCTTTGTTAATGTTAATTACAACATTTACCGTACTAATACATTATTAAAATCAAAAGTTGTAGGCCTATTTGTTATTATTTAATGAAACTGAGCTGACATGAAATAACAATAAACAGTTGTATTTTTATTAACTAATGTTAACAAAGATGAATAAATACTGTAACAAATGTATTTCTCATTATTAGTTCATGCGTTAACCAATGTTAGTCTCTTATTAGCCTAATTAATCAAACTCTCCAACAAAACAAGCCCTGTAATTTAATAAACCAACACACATTATTCAGACCATTCACATGTAATGGTATTAGACGATTTGTTAATTTAATAAAACATCTGCAAATGATTTGTAAACTGTTTTAATGCATGTTTGGGTTGAGTTTGCGCTGCAGTTTTGACCAGCGTGTGGCGCTTCGAAACTGTCAATCATTTTGCAAAGCAATTGGTTCTATAGATTCAAAGTCCAAATACTGGCTCTCAAAGTAACACGGGTAAACTTAGAAGTTCGTAAGTGCACAATGATGTGTGTTTACCAGATGTCTCCAGTTTCCTGAGGTTGGGATGGCTGGCTTGATATTTGTCTTCCTGCTGTTTGCTCTCCGCAAGGGCATTCTGTAAGCTAATATCATCAGACAAAACCGTTTTGTTGTTAAATAATATTCAGACTCTGCATTTCCAGATATTGCACCTCTCCTGACTAAGACCTTTTATTTTAAGGCTTTGAAGGTTGATGTACACTACAGTCTCAGACTACATCTAATTTTTATGTCTATTCATATATCATTTTACGTCTATTCATCACAGCCTTGTTTTCATTTCATGTTAAATTGAAAGGCTTTTTGCTGTAATGCGTGAAGTTACATAATTAGTAGGCAAATTTAGCTTTAATAAATGCATGAGTTGAAACAGATAGTGAAGGAAAAGGGAAAACAATGCATATTTTATATCAATTGCAAAAAATGCATTGAGCTACAAGAACAGTCATGCACTTTTCAGCGCATAGAACTTGTAAAGCTGCTAGTATGGGGTTGGTGTTGGCCTGTACCTGCTGTTGGCCTCGTAGGACACCGGTTGGTCCTTCTGTGCCGGTCTAGGGGGTTCCGGTTTGCCTTTGAAATAGTTGACCATTCCTCCCCACACACTCTTAATGGTGTTTATATGCCTCTGGCTCGTCCTCATGTCCTGATCCATGTTGTCAATCATTCTCTCTGTCCTTTTCAAAGCTTCACCCTGACGAATCAGTTCCTGTGGAAAACAATAAAGTGATTTAAATCATGAAATAGCCAAAAGCAAGAAACGTAGTTAGCCGAACACAATCAGAGTTATATTAAGAAATATCCTGGCTTTATAATGGGAGTGAATGATACCTTAGTTTTTGAAGCCCAAAAAAGCTCATCTATCCATTATAAAAGTGACCTCTGACCTGACACATGACGAGTTACTTCTGACCTAAAGAGTGACCTCTGACCTAAAGAAAGACCTCTGACCTGGCGCATGAAGAGTGACCTCTGACCTAAAGAGTGACCTCTGACCTGGCGCATGAAGAGTGACCTCTGACCTAAAGAGTGACCTCTGACCTGGCGCATGAAGAGTGACCTCTGACCCGACGCATGAAGAGTGACCTCTGACCCGACGCATGAAGAGTGACCTCTGACCCAAAGAGTGATCTCTGACCCGACGCATGAAGAGTGACCTCTGACCCGACGCATGAAGAGTGACCTCTGACCCGACGCATGAAGAGTGACCTCTGACCTAAAGAGTGACCTCTGACCCGACGCATGAAGAGTGACCTCTGACCCAAAGAGTGATCTCTGACCCGACGCATGAAGAGTGACCTCTGACCCGACGCATGACGAGTGACCTCTGACCCGACGCATGACTTAGGATCTTTATGACTTTTGACTTTTCTCTTTAAAAAATCTTGTTTTAGACTTTTAATTGGTGACCGATGCGCATGGCTTCGCTTCAGAAGGCCTTTATTAACCCCTGGAGTCGTATGGATCACTTTTATGATGGATGGATGCGCTTTTTTGGGATTCAAAATCTAAGTTACCATTCACTCCCATTATAAATCTGGGAAGAGCCAGGATATTTTTTTAATATAACTCTGTGTTCGGCTGACAGAAGAATGTCATATACACCTAGGATGAGGGTGAGTAAATTATGGGATAATTAAAAAGTTTTGGTGAACTATCCCTTTAAGTTCAGCCTCTGAGGTTCCTCTCACCTCTGCCGTCTCGGATCCGACTTTCTCCGATTGGTAAATGAGTCCGAGCGAGCGCTGGGTGCTGTCCACGGCCAACTGCGCTGTACGCATCACTTCCTGCTGAAGCCGTTGTTGGCGTCTCTCTGCCGGACTCAGCGAACTCTCCTCCGGATCATCGTCGAAGTCGAAGCCTCTTCTCGGAGCCTCTTCATCATCATCATCAGCGAAAGGATTGTGGGTTTTGGGGTAGGCAGACATCCTAAACTTTAGTGAGAAATATATATATATATATCAATAAAACTTTATTTATAAAGCACTTTAAAACAACCAAAGTCAACCAAAGTGCTGTACAGAAAAATAAAAAAATACATACTTTAAAGCATATAAGCATACAAATAAAACAAATCAGGAGACATAAAACATAAGAAAAAATAAACATACCTACCATATATATGTATGGTATATGTAATAAGGTAACTTTACAATAAGGTTCATTAGTTAACAGTTAACAATAGTTAACTAAGGTAGTTAAATAATGTTAACTAATGAACCTTTTTATAAAGTATTACCGCATATATGTATATACAATATTAATTATTATAAGGTGAAATAATAAGTAAGGCAATGAAAGGAAATGCTTTAAATAACAAGTTTTGAGTTTATATTAAAACTTCTTCAAGTGGCTGTACCATGGTAAAGTGTTGTTATCCGATGACATTCACACTACTACTACTACTACTACTACAATGGTAAAACATGAACAAACTACTATAACTGACATAACATAATCGTTAAACATATAGATATACACTATATAAAATGTGAAAATATGTCACAAATATGTGTTATTTAACTGCATAACTGAATATGGTCAGAGACTATTTATATAGAGACATGCCACTTCCTCAATCCTTAATACAACTAAATGGAGTTTGATATGGTGTGGATACTCGTCTGTTTGTTTTCTATCTGAGCTACTATATGTTGCCTAAAACAACCTTTAAATAAACCCTACATCGTCTTCAATTACATTTCCTCTCAGTCTGTTAGATTAAAACACGATATATTGAACATTGTATCGATAAATTCATACATTTGTACCTTTGATCGCTGGAGAGAGAGAGTTGTTCTCCTGCTATCAGCTGAGCTGACGCTAATGGCGAAACACTTCCGGTGATGTCATCGTGACGTCAGATAGGCTCCTCCTCGTTTTTGTTTCCCCCTGTTTTCACTTTTAGTTGTTACTATTCATGACAGCGTCGTTTAGGTCTCGAAACCAATAGCTAGGATTTGAAAACAGAGATAGCTAGAGCCACAAAATAGACTTTTAAATATCTTCTTCTTTTTCTTCTTATAAAAAATAATAATACAAATAAATAATTATACTATTCTACTACTACTTACTACTACTGCTGCTGCTACTACTACTACAAATGATTATTATTAATAATTATAAATATTGTTAATGAATAATAATAATGATACAAATAATAATAAACTATCATTATAAATATTAATTATTAATATAAATACTAATATATGAATTCTACTACTACCACTATTAATAATAAATATTATGTTCGATAATATCAATAATACTATTAAACAAATGTATTATTATTATTATAAATAATAATAAAAATATACAACAATATATTCTACTACTACTAATTATTATTATTAATTATAAATATAGTTAGTGAATAATAACAGCAACACCATTAATAATAAATTAATGTAATTATTATAAATATTATTTACTAATATTAAAAATAATGTATTCATTCTATCTCCATTAACAATAATGATTAATAATTATCCAAATGGTTATTGGTTATAATTATTATTATTAATACTAATTAAAACAATAACAATATATTCTACTACTACTACTACTACTTATTATTATTCATTATAAATATTGTTAGTGAATAATAACAACAGCAACAATAATAAATTCTTATTATTATAAATATTAACTATTTATTATAAATAATAATATACTAATTCTACGACTACTACTACTAATAAATGTTATTATCAATTATTAATATCGTCGATTAATGTATTTAAAATGTATTATTATTATTATTAATTATTATTTCTTACATCAACATTATTTATTTATTATACAGAAATATTTTAAAAAAATGCTACTACAAAAATAGCAAGAAACTTAAAAAAATATATATTTTAGCCAATGTTCCGTTATAGTATTTGTTTTAGAAAACACGTTTATACATTAAAAAACAAAAACAAAAAAACTCCATCACTTGTGTGTAAATATTCATCAGTTGTATCATGAGCCAATAAGATAAACTTCACACTGATGATGCTTTAATGCAGACACGCCTCGCTCTCTCTCTCTCTCTCTCTCTCTCTCTCTCTCTCTCTCATTGGCTGTTATTTGTGCCTTCACACTTTCCGTATTGCGGTCGTGTTTTTCTTCTCCACCACGGACAGCTGAGGAAATCATCTGTGTGTTTTGAACTTTTCTCGTGAATCATGGCCACGCGTAGCGGTGGCACGCGCGAGTTTTATTTCAACACGGTTCTGTCGCTCGCGCGCTCCCTGGCAGCCCACAGACCAGCGCCCGTCGAGAAGGTACAACACACACACACACACACACACACACACACACACACACACACACACACACACACACACACACACACACACACACACACACACACTGTTATTATCCTGCTGCGGCGCATCGTTATAATATTGTGCTGCATTATCGTGATGCACGCGACAGGTGTCACAGGCTGCAGCGCGTGGCAAGTTTGTTGCGCAGCAGTGCGACCTTGCACTTTCACCAGTCTGCGTTTAACCTGTTTTGATTTTTGTTATGGTGATCTGAAATATTATATGTCATAGCATGAGTACAACATGCATATAAAATGACGACTTCCTATGCTTTAAAGAATTGCATATTCAATTCAATTCACATTTATTTGAATAGCGCTTCACAATACACATCGCTTCAAAGCAGCTTTACAGAAAATGTCCATATTAGAATTGAGTGATGTGCTATCAGAGGTAACTGTCTAAGTTATGTATTTCAGAAATGTACATGTACTAAATCACAGTTCGCTAAAAATGTATTAATTTAAACAATAATGTAAGGCAGAAGCAATGAGCTCATTGAAGTAATGAATACTTGTTTGGCCAAAACATCTTGAAACATGAATTATGGAGAAAAACAGTATGATATTTTGTGTTAGTTGAGCTTGAGCTGAATAAATGCATCACATCTGTCCTAAACCTACTGGCTATTTTGCTTGTTTACATTTGATAAAATATACTCGATATACGAAACTGCAAAACAAAAGCAACATGTTCAGAGCTGTCACGTGTCTAGAGGCTTTTAAGCTGATGCCAGGCACTAAGTGGTGCCAGATAGTGCCAGCTGCGTCAATGCTTGTGTTTCTGATGCGATCATAGTGTTTAATGCAGCAGCTTGTGAAATGCCAGATTCATCTTTCATACATGATCATCTATTTCCTCACAGACTGCAGGCAATCACCTGGTATTATAGTCGATTACCCCACTCATGCATGCTCTCAAACCATGTGTGATTCTCTTAAAGAAGACATTATGCCCCTTTTCACAAGATGTAATGTAATATAAATCTCTGGTGTCCTCAGAATGTAGGCGTGTTTCCATTACAGATTTGCGCAAAAGTGTTACGATTTTTCTTCTTCTAAATGTCGACAAAAAACTGTTTCCATTCACCAATGTTATGCGACTAAAACGTCATTTTTTTCCTCTTGTGATAAGTCATTCCAAAAATCATGGCGATGGATGTTGGTAGGTTTATATATATCAGAGCCACCGCATTGGCCATTATTATTAATGGAAGGAGACGTGTGTGTTATCCAAGCATTAATGGCAAGGAAAGACTCTTATACTGTGAGCGGCTCATATGAGCTGTTTGTGTTTCTCCCTCATTTGGTCTTGATTGTGGCATTTCTTTGAGGTTTAGAATCCAGTATTCCTGTAATTCTTTTGTCTTTTATGAATTTAATAGAGAACTCCGTCTCGTATTCTGTCCAAACACACCGTGCCTTCCAAGTCAGGTGACTGTAAATGCGCAAAAACTGTTTCCATTGCAGTTTTGCGGAATATTCCTTTTTCAAATTGCTTGAAAAACCTCCTCATGCGAGCGTGAAAACGTTTTTGTGTGTGTCCCTTTAAATGCAAATGAGCTGCAGCTCCGCCCCCCGTTCAGAAGAGGGCGGAGCCTTTACACGAGCTCGGGCAATAACAAAACATGCGAATCTCACTCATCCAAAAATCTCAGAAATAACCAGCAGCGACTCAAGGAGAGCTTCACTTTTACACGTTTCTAGTTGTTGTGGAGTTACACTGATCATCTCATCATCATGTTTAACTCTTACACAAGTGTACACAGTTCCTGAGGTGTTTATAAGACAGCGGTGACATGTTTTGTCTAATAGTGTTCAGTGCTCGTCTGTGACAGAACACTTTCATGCTTTGCTCGATCTTCTGCCGTTGCCTTAGAACTCGTTTCACTGTTGTTAGTTGCGAAACCAAATGTCGGCTGATGTGTGAAAACGTGCAGATTAAGGGCTGATAATATTATAATAAGATCCTCTTCATACGTCAGACGGAGAGTGAAATCTAATCTGCTTATTTTTTGACATGCTTACAGAGAAAGGCTCACCAAAACAAAGTTCCTGGACTTCACTTTTCACGTTTTCTGGGTTGTTAGACGCACAGGGCAGCCGATTATAGCACTTACACACAGGAAAAGTCCGATTTTCATGTTATGTCCCCTTTAACAGGTTGTTCTTGTTCTGCAGATTGCTGATATATCTGCTCATGTCTTTCTTAAAGGGAAGTTGAGCTTTTTATGTTGTGACAGCTCATCGTAACTGATAAGAGTGTGTGTTTGTCGTGTGTTTCTCCATCAGGTGCAGAAGTTATTATGCATGTGTCCGTGTGACAGTCGAGGCGTCTTCAGTCTGGATGTTCGGCGCAGGGATGCGGTCGTCGCACTCGCTGTGTTCCTAGTCGAGTCAGATTTACAGGTGAATGAGCTTGTTTTTCACAGTCAAACCCCAACATTTATTCAGAAACCTTCAACATTTCTCACATTATCACAGTTTATTCGCTATAGTTTAGAAAATGGTAATAAAATATGAGCAGAACTCCGTTGATATTTCAGTGGTTTTGTCCGTCCTTCTGTTAGACTCACACACATGAATTATGTTGAATATCTGTCAGCTGTTAAATTTAACTACACAATTAGATAATACCAGTTTAGCTCAAACTATTACCAAGCAATGCTTCATGTTGTTCAGTCTGTGGTGTAGAAAGCTGCATTAGCAATTAAAGAAAACACACTTCAGCAAAACATGATCAGGTCAAAGTGTGAATAATTTTTGGTCCCAAATTTTTATACATTTTACTGGTAGTCACTGTATTAAGAATTATAAGGTATAATATGTCACAGTGTACTTTATTTTGCTATCCTCACTTATAAATGAACTGTAGTGTCCTGCACACACTAGTAAAAAAAATATAAAAAATGATATCTTATACAATACAAAATTGTTGCTAAATATGACACAACAAGTGTGTGTGTTAAAGCTGGTTTATGCGAGAAACTCCTTGCTAAACCAGATCATGTGATCACAGCTGGATTAGAGCTGGTTAAGCCACTTAAACACACACTCGGTTCAGCTTGTGCTCTTTTCTTCATCTCTCGCCATCCTGCTTCTAATGTAAATTTATTGCATAATTTTTCTCCATAAACATACTATATGCAGTTGGTTTTCTTTTTTGAAGCATATACTGTAAATAGATTTTGGATTTGATTTGCAAGAACATTCAGATCTACAGGTGAAACTCGAAAAATTAGAATATGGTGCAAAAGTTCATTTATTTCAGTAATTCAACTACGGCTGGGCGATAAAACGATAACGATATGTATCGCGATAGACACGTGATCAATGTGTTCGATATTTTTTTCTTCGTCGGAAGAAACCACAGGTTGCGAAGCAAGTTTGGTTGCATTAACAAAGGCACTTACTCTCTGCTAACCGAGCAACGTAGGGAGTGAGATTAGGGCCGGATTAACCATTAGGGCAACTGGGCACTTGCCTAGGGGCCCACGACATCGAAGGGGCCCTGGGCATCAGGGGCGGAGTGGCAATCGGGAGAGTCGGGAGTTTCCCCGGTGGGCCGGTAGTGTTTCGAGGCACTTGGGGCCCAAGCGAGGGGAAGAAAAAATATTTTTTTTACATTTTAGTTAACGGAGCGTATATTTGCACTAAGTGTCTGTCTTTTTAGCAAAAAGACGCCCGTCACGAAATAGCTACAGTGGCGTAGGTCGTAGAGCGTGAAGTGTGTGAAAGAGCTTTTGATGCGCTCGACCCGAGTTCGAATCCGCCTTTTGCCGAACTCTCTTCTTCCTTTTCCCAACACATATGAGATATAAAATGTATAACCTAACATAAAGGTCTCTAGCGTTTTATTTTGCCAAAGAACTAAAATCGAAACCATGATATGGCTTTGTGCCTTTATAAAACAGCACAAGACTTTAAGAATAGGCATCCTGTTTGTGCTGGGTGATTTAAAGAAAAGTGTGCACTTTGCTCACACGATCAGCATGGTGTTTTCTCCTAAATAAAAGCTCAAGGGTTTATTTCTTGCAAGTGAAGAAATTAGGACAAAAGTATTTTAATTTTCCTATATTATAGTGTAATGTAGGCTAAAATATACTTCTGAAATATTAATTTTCATTTATATAGTACATTTATAGGCTATGTGGATTTTACGTCATAGGAATAATTATATAAATCATTATTACATTATTATAATAATTGTTTGGCATCCTAAAACACCATTGATAATGTAATGTAGACTGAGACTCTCATAACTAAAAAGATGTTTGAGCCAGGGGCGTTTCTAGGTTTTAAAAACATCAGGGGCTGAACCCGAAACATCAGGGGCTGGGGTGGGTAATAAGATAACATGATTCGATACAGAGAATAATGTATATTGCAGGCCTATATGCAGGGGGCAGACTGGTTAAAAAAATCCATCCCTGGCACTAGCCACACCAGCCCACAATACCACACAGTCACGCACATTTAAATGTGAGGTAGTTAAGGGGGTTCGGGGGCATACTCCCCCGAGAAAATTTGGATTTCTCAGACCTACATGTGTGCATTTTAAGGTGCTTGAAGGTAAAAAAAAATTGGATGACAATAGCTTTAAATGTCAGTAGGCAGTAGCATAAATGATTTGTCAAGCAGATAACAGATTCTTAAATATGAGAATGAGGATAAATGTTGAAATGAATGATCCACACTTGGAAATGCAGAAGATTTCTGCTTATTGTTGACAATACACAATCACATATTCCAAACAGGAATGGCCTTAAATGAGAAATCTTTCAAGGATTATTTTGCATAGATGTTACATTTCAATCAAACACCAGTGCAATCTTTTTGTGTCCAGAGGTAAATGAGCAATTTATATATTAGCATTAAAGATTGGTTTCAGCCACTTGTTTCTTTCTTAAGTTAATCACTGTTTTTGGCACTAATCAGTTCAATTAAAGTTCAATTGTTCACTCATTAAGACAGTCACTTGTCGCCACCTACTTGCTTAATGATGCAAGTTGGGCAAACAAGCGGAGTGAAACAAACGGTGAAAAGGCTGATACTGGTGAAAAATTCGAACACATTCGAGGACCATACAAATATATATATATACTTATACATTTTATAAATATATATTTATATTTATATTTATACTTATGAATTGTGCTTATAGTTTCTGTAATTAGCAAAGAACATCTGTGGAATACATTGTAATAATGTTAATCAAGCTGACTAAATCACATGACTGCGCAGCAGTTAACAATAAAAATACAACATAATTTAAAACAAAGACAAGCTAATTATACAAAGGAAATAATATTACAGATCTAGACAAATTGGTATATACTTAAAAGAATGTCATGAACGATCATTTAGGCTAGTGTATTTTTCACATTTTCGGTCACAAAATTAAAAAACAGTATGACACAAGTAAGTTTTGATGACTTTGTTTGCAATATTGATTAAATGTTAGAATATTAATGAAAAATGAGCCAAAATGTGTAACATTTATGTAGCCTACAAAGGAATCCAAAAGCCCCGACAGGAGTTTTGACGCAGCTTTAATCTCCCTTTTGGTTATTTCAATACTTAACTGACGACAGAACACGACGGTACATGCTCGTATTTTCTTTTGCGTGATACAGGGCCCGCCGCATTTGCGCGTGATATTGAAGAGTGCGTGCCGCGAGCACACGGCTGACACGAGAGGAAAGTTCGAGTTTTACTGACATATAGCCTGACAACATCTGGTCTGACAGAGGACTGTGCTGCGGTGCTGACTGCGTTATTTATATATATATATATATATATTTAATTACTGTGAGATTGTTTGCTGTTGCGCGCAGATCCTGGAGATATTCTAGTAGCCTATAGGCTGAAATCACTCACGTGGTGCGTCTGTGTGAGAGACAAATATTTCAACAATCATCAGTCAGAGACAGCAGCAAAGCCAAAGCACAATGAAATAAGGCAACTTATGATTTCGGGGGTTTACAAAGGCTATTGTCCGGTTTCAAATTTGTCAGTCGACTTTTCAAAATACATTCGGGGCTGCACTCAAAACATTCGGGGCTGAAGCCCCGGCAAAATCGGCTGACGACGCCCCTGGTTTGAGCCCTCTTTATTGTCCTGGTACAAATCAATGCTTTTTCTTTGTTCAACGAGCAGTTCATGGGTTGAAGCTCTTAATTTTGATCTCTCAAAGAGCGCGAGATTGATGCATTTAACCTTAAAATATACAAAATTTTCTTGCGGGGGAGCATGCCCCCGAACCCCCCTAGAGGCACAGAGGTCCACCCAACATAGTTTTACAAATTCCTATGGGAAAGAACGACCATTTATGAACTTTACTCCAGCATAGTACAACAAAGTTCCTTTTAAGTCAGTAAAACTGTAAATGCCATATTCAAATGTCCTTGGACAAAATATACATTTGGCCTGCCTAAGAGGGGGCCTACAAGACATTGTGCCCAGGGCCCTCTGAACTCTTACTCCGGCCCTGAGTGAGATGCTAACAGGCAATCATGTAACGTTTGGTTGCGCCGTATTGTTGTCTCGTGCTGCTGGATTCCTCTTCAGTAACCGGCGATTGATAAGCAGAAAATGAGTGCCCTTCATCTGCATGCCATGCAGACTAGAATTGCGAAACATGATTGGATATTTCGCTCTATTCGCGTGTGATGTGAACTAGGGCTGGGCGATATATCGATATAAAAAATATATCGATATATTTTTAAATGCGATATGGAATTAGACCATATCGCATATATCGATATAGTTCAAATATGCGCTGTGATCCTTGCGCCAAGCAAGCTGCTGACCCGGAGCTCTCTGCACTGCTCCCCGCGCGTGAAACTGCGCTTGCAGAAGCCCCAGCCGCAAGCCATCGACAACCCGAAACGGTGTTTCCGCTACATTCATTCTACCGTGGTGGTCCGCCACACCAAACATCATCCCGCCACGGCTGCAGCTTCTCAGTAAAGTCCGATATTATGCACACTATTGTGTTATTGTTAAGCCCCACTAGCAGGCCCGGATTGGCTAATCGGGAGCACCGGGAGAATTCCCGTTGGGCCGGTCAGTTTTATTGGCCAGGAGGGCCGGTGTTGTCATGGCACTGGGTTGAATGCTTTACATAGGCTCCAGTCACAGCTTTCTGAGTGTATATTTTTCAGAGTGTATAATGAACGTTGTGAAATAATTGCCTAATATGAACTCTAATTTGGTGCTGCAATGATTTGCATATCGCGAGGATAACCGACCTCATAATCTGAGCTGCTTCAGTATTAAAACACCGCTCGTCGGCAATGGCAAAATGTTTAAGATGACCGATCAAAGGAAGCGGGATTTATGTTCACAGAAGCGGGAGCCGCGGCCGCGCGCGAATCCCAACGCGGCCCTTCACGAGATGCAAGTGGCTAAACTACGTAAACAGCTGTTTTAATTACGACAGAAGTTTAAAACGACCGAAAAAAATAATCAGTTTGTAAAGACTGTATCAATCAAAACTCAGCTTCGGGAAGGGGAGATTTACAGGTAACCTAAAGATAAAGAGACTGAGAAAAGAAGAATGAGAGAAGATGGAGATGAGAAATGAGAGCAGAGGAATAGCCTATTGCATACTGTGCCCAGATTGAGAATAACTTTATTACAATAGATTCCTATTTAACACAGACATCTTTGCCAATGATGATCATCAGTGTAAAAACAAGCTCAATTTAACAACGCAAGCACCTATATAATATATTGCCTTTGTTATTGTATATATATATGTGTATACCTCGAATGTATTTATATTTCCCCAGTATCAGCACTGGGACTTTTCACTGTTTGTATTACTTCACTTGTCTGGGTGGGCATATGCCCCCGAACCCCCAAGATCACTTTTTGGACCTTTTTTTAAAACCCAGTATACGGCTATTGCACTGAATAGAAATTTATATATTTTTAAAATACAATGAATAACAAGGCTGCACAGAACACTGCACTATTGCAGACTTATATGCTGATGTTTCAATTACATTATTTTAATATAGTCAGACGGGAACTAAAGTGGGCCGGTCTAAGGCATGAAACTCCAGGGCTGAAAATGAGTCCCACTCCGGCCCTGCCCACTAGAGGCATAAAAATATTGTAAAGCACCATAAAGTTTTTGTGCACTATATTCCAAGACTTCTAAAGTCATTCGATTGCATAATGTGAGGTAAAAATTAATATTTAAGTCGTTAAGTTAAAGTTAATGAAAACTCATCTCTCCTCAGTCATTCTCCATTGATTCAGCATTCAAACAGCGCGTTGCGTTCGGTTACGACAGTAACACGACGACACTCTCTTCAAGATCAATGTTCCCATTATTGTACTTTATTTGTAGATAAATGTCTATGGTTTGCATAAAATTACTATCTTACTGGAGTTTACTGCGCTTTCTAAATAATATTCCTTTCTCCCGGGTGTCTGTTAGATTACAGCATTGGAGTAGAGAGCGCTGGGAATTGTTCTTCATGCGCACTGTAACTGAAATTTAAAACTGTTAAAAGAAAAGGCTCAATAAACTGTTGCATAGATATAATTTGCTTTGTGTAAATGTGAAGCGCTGCACGCTGTGACTGCGCGTTGCTTCGAGTGCATCATTTTGCGCACGGGATGCACATAATCGCTTTGCCGCTCTTATTGGATCCTTTCATATTATAATACTTAGGCAAGGTTAGGGGCAAGGGGGCGTGGCCCATGGGAACATCACTGCCACCACAGCTGGGAAACAATCCTAGAGGAAACACTGCGAAAAAGCTCCAGCCCCGAAACAAAGCTCACTGCAAACTTAATTTTCCCGCAGCCACCTTATGGAGCTTTGATTTCAAAAAAGGTACTCCTGTTGCTATACAGTATTTATGTTTACATTTTATTGTTATTTGAACAGCTGACCATTTAATTATGAACCAGGTGAAGAAATCTGTTTATTATTCATTTGATTGTGCACCTGTTCACTGAAATAGCCGGTTTCAACTTTCAATAAAACTAGGCTACTTGTGACGTCATATTTGGCTTTGACTTTGACTGAACATTTGCTCTCACTTTGAGGAAAAAATATCGGGATATATATCGTATATCGATATTCATCCTAAATATATCGGGATATGACTTTTGGTCCATATCGCCCAGCCCTAATGTGAACAACACAGCATAATGAACAGGCTGCGATGTCATGATTGCAATGCTGAAGTGTGTGTGTGTGTGTGTGCGTGTGCGCGCGCGCGAGAGAGAGTAGGCACGGGCACGAGAGAGAGAGAGAGAGACACGCGGGCGCGATCGAACAGTGAATACATAAAAACATACTCCGTCATTTTGTTAATACAGGACATCATTCAGTCTGCAAAGTGTTTACTTATAGTTGTGTAGGCCTATGCTCGCAATAAAACACAACATTGTGCTTTTGTCACACTGCATTTCTTGTCAAACTGTAACCTACAACTGTCACACACACACCGTTTTAAAAGCAAAACATATTTATCCAACCCCTTTTTAAAACAGTCTGTGTGTTCCATCTTTTGGACATTCATCATATCGCATTGGTTTTCATTTCTTTTAATTAATAAACCAATTATATAAAACTATTATCAGTGCACTATAAATAAACTGGTTATATGCCTTTATTAATAAAACTTATTTAAAAAATACAAGGCTTAAGACATTTATAAAAATGCCTTCTATATTTCTGTTTTGCTTTTCACTCCATTGTACCGAACCGTGATGTCTGAACTGAACCGTGACTTCAGTGTACCGTTCCACCCCTAGTATTGTCGTCATACTATGAATTACGTTAAGCTATGGTAATAGTGGTACCGCCAGACCTGGAGATCGGCTGAATGGTTTCCTAAACCGTAAACAAACAATTGTTTTACTCGAGGGGAGGTGGAAAATGAGCTTAATTCCCCAAATGGTGGAATATCCCTGTAACGTTAGCTAGGCTTATCGTTAGCCGGGTGCTCTGCCCTGACTTATGATACAGTGTGTAAGATACAAACTTCCGGGTTGGCACTCAAAGATTTTTGATAAGTATGCTGATTTTTGTTAAGTCACACTCAGAAATGTGTCATTTGCATATTAAAATCACAAAAAAAATTAAGCTGGGGACACGTACGACCACAAACCCCCACCACCCACGTCCCGCCGCGCCACTGTCACCCGTTTTTTACTCTGAGGAGTTTGCAGGTCTGATTGTGAATTTAGACTTATGTTTAAATTTTAATTATTTGAGTTTTCCGTGGTTGTGTTGACATTTCTGTCTTGGGATTGTAATCAGAGGAAGGTTAAGTTTAAAATAAAAATGTTTAAATGTAATATATTTTTTCTCCTGGTCGTTATTTTAAATGGGTCATAAAAAAATCTATAATTATCGATATCGACCGATATGAAACACTGATATCGTGATACAGTTTTCAGCCATATCGCCCAGCCCTAAATTCATCTTAAAAGGTGAAACTAATATATTATATTGACTCATTGGGTCTCATTCATCGAAAGAAATCTACACGTGGTAAATAGTGAGTTTAACATCCGAACGTTTTGCTCATTAATAACTAAGGCTGCATTTTAATTCACCTTAATCGGGTACATATTTACACAGCATTTTGAAAAAAATAATATATAGTAATTACATACGGTTTTTCTTTTTACTTCTGGGACTGTTTGATTAACAGATGAAACTCCATTAACTGCATCTGTAATATGATGCCAAGCTTGCTTTTTTTAGGACCTCATACTATGTAGCCTACGCTTGAAATTAAAATGTGGTGTTTTGAATGTACTTCTGATAATAAAACTTCGATTTATGCATCTGAGAAATTTTTCTTTTTCATTCGCTTTTGAGAAGACATGTTAAAAAACTTCGTTTGGTGTCATAATATGATGCCCATATATAGTTGTCAGTCAGATTTAATGGGCGGGATTTATGGTAATTGAGAATGAGCGTGCACGCGCGTCACATTTACGACTGATTGGAATTCATTAACACACACACACCCACACACACACACATTTCACTATCACATCTGATGTTTACGAAGTATTTGTGAATCAGGAGATGAGTTTTCGGGAAGGTCTCTTTACGCGCAAATCACTCGTATATTTACTCGTATATTTACGAATGTTTCATGAATGAGACCCATTACATTCAAAGTGAGATATTTCAAGCCTTTATTTGATATAATTGTGATGATTATGGATTACAGATATAAAACCTTTTCACAATATTCTAAATTTGAATTTGGGGTTTTCATATCTGTAAGCCATAATCATCACAATTATATCAAATAAAGGCTTGAAATATCTCACTTTGCATGTAATGAGTCTATATAATATATTAGTTTCTCCTTTTAAGTTGAATTACTGAAATAAATGAACTTTTGCACCATATTCTGATTTTTCGAGTTTCACCTGTAGTTTGCATCTTTCCAACACTTGGTTTGTATGTGATGTTTGTCTTTCTCAGCACAAAGATACCGTGGTAAGTTACCTGTTGAGTCTGCTCAAGGGGTTACCCAGAGTGCAATGGGTGGAGGAGAATGCTGGGAGGAAGTGTAAAGGTACCAGTTTGCTTATTCGTCTCTCATGCATCTTTATCAAGTACGTTACTGTATATGTAAGCATGCACACTATGTTTAAATGTTGAAAGAAGTTAATACTTTTATTCACCAAGGATGCATTAAATTGATCAGAAAGTGACAGGAAAGACATTTATAATGTTACAAAAGATTCTATTTCAAATAAACGCTGTTCTTTTGAACTTTCTATTCATCAGAGAATCCTGAAAAATAAAATGTATCAAGGTTTTCAACATTAATAATAATCTTAAATGTTTCTTGAGCATCAGATCCTCATATTAGCGTGATTTCTGAAGGATCATGTGACACTGAAGACTGGAGTAATGATGCTGAAAATTCAGCTTTGATCACAGGATATAAATGACACTTTACTATATATTCACATTGAAAACACATGTTTTAAACCATAATAATATTTCACTGTTTTTGATGTATTTTTTAATTGCTGTATCTTTCAGAAACATAAAAAATCTCACCAACCTCAAGCTTTTTAGTAGTGTATGTATTCTGTGCTCTTGTATTGTGAGTTCAGTTTGCCATCAGAGCCTTGTAATTCTTACAGATTCGTAATAAAAAACTTTTCCATGAATAGACGCTTAAAAAAATCAAGCTTGTGTTTGTATGTGCAAACAGAGACTCTCCCGATGGCGGAGACCTTCAGCTTCTGTCTGGTGACGCTGCTGTCGGATGTGGCTCAGAGAGACCCAGAGTCTCGCACACAGGTCTGATCTTCAGCGCATCCTCACATTTACATCTCATTTTACCCTTGCACTCATTTAAAGGGGTCCTATAATGCCCTTTTCACAAGATGTAAAATAAGTCTCAGATGTCCTCAGAGTGTGTGTGAAGTTTTAGCTCAAAATACCCCACAGATATTTTTTTATAACATGTTAAAATAGTCATTTTCTGAGGGTGAGCAAAAAAGTGGTGTTTTTGTGTCTGTCCCTTTAAATGCAAATGAGCTGCTGTTCCTGGCATAGGGGGCGGAGCTTCAAGAGTCAGTGAGTCAGTCAGTGAGTCAGTCAGTGAGTCAGTCAGTGAGTCAGTCAGTGAGTCAGTCAGTGAGTCAGTCAGTGAGTCAGTCAGTGAGTCAGTCAGTGAGTCAGTCAGTGAGTCAGTCAGTGAGTCAGTCAGTGAGTCAGTCAGTGAGTCAGTCAGTGAGTCAGTCAGTGAGTCAGTCAGTGAGTCAGTCAGTGAGTCAGTCAGTGAGTCAGTCAGTGAGTCAGTCAGTGAGTCAGTCAGTGAGTCAGTCAGTGAGTCAGTCAGTGAGTCAGTCAGTGAGTCAGTCAGTGAGTCAGTCAGTGAGTCAGTCAGTCAGTGAGTCAGTCAGTGAGTGAGTCAGTGAGTGAGTCAGTGAGTGAGTCAGTGAGTGAGTCAGTGAGTGAGTCAGTGAGTGAGTCAGTGAGTGAGTCAGTGAGTGAGTCAGTGAGTGAGTCAGTCAGTGAGTCAGTCAGTGAGTGAGTCAGTGAGTGAGTCAGTGAGTGAGTCAGTGAGTGAGTCAGTGAGTGAGTCAGTGAGTGAGTCAGTGAGTGAGTCAGTGAGTGAGTCAGTGAGTGAGTCAGTGAGTGAGTCAGTGAGTGAGTCAGTCAGTCAGTGAGTCAGTCAGTGAGTCAGTCAGTGAGTCAGTCAGTGAGTCAGTCAGTGAGTCAGTCAGTGAGTCAGTCAGTGAGTCAGTCAGTGAGTCAGTCAGTGAGTCAGTGAGTGAGTCAGTCAGTGAGTCAGTCAGTCAGTGAGTCAGTCAGTGAGTCAGTCAGTGAGTCAGTCAGTGAGTCAGTCAGTGAGTCAGTCAGTGAGTCAGTCAGTCAGTGAGTCAGTCAGTGTGTCAGTCAGTCAGTGAGTCAGTCAGTGAGTCAGTCAGTCAGTGAGTCAGTCAGTGAGTCAGTCAGTCAGTGAGTCAGTCAGTGAGTCAGTCAGTCAGTGAGTCAGTCAGTGAGTCAGTCAGTGAGTCAGTCAGTGAGTCAGTCAGTGAGTCAGTCAGTCAGTGAGTCAGTCAGTCAGTGAGTCAGTCAGTGAGTCAGTCAGTGAGTCAGTCAGTGAGTCAGTCAGTCAGTGAGTCAGTCAGTGAGTCAGTCAGTGAGTCAGTCAGTGAGTCAGTCAGTGAGTCAGTCAGTGAGTCAGTCAGTGAGTCAGTCAGTGAGTCAGTCAGTGAGTCAGTCAGTGAGTCAGTCAGTCAGTCAGTCAGTGAGTCAGTCAGTCAGTCAGTCAGCACTGAACATTTCAAAAACTTTTAGCCTTTTATGTTCAAACTAAAGATGAAGAGACTCAAGAAGAAGTGACAACATGTAGAAAGCAACAGGATATGTTTGAATGTTAGTTGATGAATTTATATAGCTGATGTGGAGTTAACTATCTTCTAGTCATTGATTAGCATATTCTGTCATGATAATCTATAAATCGTGTGTCCCGTGAGCGGGGTTTATGTAAGTTTTAGGGTTTGTGATGTCACTAACCCGTGAAGAAGCTCGTTGTAGTTCCTACGAGCCGTTTGTTGTAGTCCTTAAAAAGCAATTTCTTTTAAAGATAATATCTCCCTTTGCTTTGAACTTTGAGCGTCGTAACTTTGCAGATGTTGTTTATTTGCACAAACAGCAACATTACACTCTAACTAAAGCTAGAAAAGTGAAATCATAATCAACCCCCCCCCCCCCTTAATGTCTTTCCGTCCAGATTCTGGAAGCGGTAATGGAAGTAATGCAGTCTTTACTGGAGATCTGCCAGACGCCCGAGAACCAAGACAAAGGTGATGGAACAACCTGCCCTGAAGGTGATGATACACATGGCAACTTTTTGAGCAATGTTACTGGGCAATCTTACCGAGCGATTGTTGCTTGGGCACTTTCCCATTGAAAATGGGCAATACATTTCTATCTGGATAATTTAGATCCGTCGTGGGCCCTGTGTCTCATCTGGTTGCCCGTTGACGGCAACATTGCCCAAAAGGTTGCCCTGTGTATCAACACCCTTAGAGATCGCTTTTTTATTTTTTTTTATTTTTTTTTACACATTTTTCTTAAATGTGTATATTATATTTGTGTATTATCTTAAAGCTGCTGTCTGTGGCTTTTTTGGGTTAAAAATTATCCAAAATAAATCTGAGCAAGTACATAACCAGCCAGTGTTCAAAACTCTCTGCTTGCCGTAGTTCGATTCAAAGCGGTAAGCTTGTAATAATGTTGGCATTATGGCACTGGTGGAGTTCTGCGGGAGATTCAAGCATGTCTTTGCGTCATTAGGTCACATCTGCAAACACACATTTGTACACACACACATCTGCGCACACACATCTGCGCACACACATCTGCGCACACACATCTGCGCACACACATCTGCGCACACACACCTGCGCACACACATCTGTACACACACACCTGCGCGCACACACCTGCATGCACACATCTGTACACACACACCTGCGCGCACACACCTGCATGCACACATCTGTACACACACACCTGCGCGCACACATCTGTACACATGAAGAAGGAGTCTCGGCTAGTAGGCTATATTGCGAGTGAGGATGCTGGAGGTGGAGATTTATAGCCTTTTCTCACAGCACTTGATATAATTCATCTTATTAATTTGATGGCGGATCCAGAAAGGTTCAAATGACAATCACCAGTGACAACAGATTCACCCGCTGTAAAATGCAGAAGACTTTGGACTGAGAGTTTGGAAAAAGAGACTGCAAGTGGCCCATGCGAAAACAAGGATAACTGTCTGAAGGGCTTTAAATGTAGTCATGCAATGCTGATGTTGTTAACATTAACAATTTGAGAACAAAGTATAATTTGCGTGGCTTGACGTGATATAAGCGATCGTTAGATTTAATCAGCGCGGTTTACTGCAATGCTTTTTTCCCTTAGTTGATCAGAACAAAAGTGGATGTTACTTGTTCAGACATTTTCCGGTGAAAATTATTATGTTGGTCATACATCCAAAAATAATAATCTGTGATTGTGAATGCCAGTATCCAGACCGGAGGTGACTGACAGACACACACTCTCCTCAAACACTGTGTTCATCCGCGCTGTGCAGAGCCGAGGCACAACTCACGTAAAGTTGATAATTCCACGAATGACTGCAATTGCAGATTTCGAACAGAGATGGCGACAAAGAGGAAAAACTGCGGACTGCAGCTTTAAGTGTGTATATTTAGGATTTGTATTTAGATGTCTTGTGGCTGTTTTTAAATGCTGCTTTATAAATGAATTAAACTTGAACTTGAGCACTACACAAAAAACAGGCATTTGGATTCGCGCTCGTCTGACTGGCGTCGTGTTTCTGCAGTGTACCTGTGCAGGTATGCGGCCCCGTGTCTCCTGGGCGTGACTCGAGCCTTTGGACGGTACGGGAACGGTGACGAGCCTCTCCTGTCGCAGCTCTTCCCTCGAGGAACGCCTCCGCCGGCTCACCGTGTGTGTGTGGAGACCGAGGGCGTACGGAGGAGATCCTTCAATGACTTCCGCTCTATTCTGCCCAGCTCTCTGCTCACGGCCTGCCAGGGAGACACGCTGAGACGCAAGAGTGGCATCGCCAACCCCGACGCACAGGTCTCAGACAGCTCTCTGTGTGTGCTGTGCATACTGTTAGTGCAGCATATTGTCATTACGTGAGAAAAATGCGTGTAAAAGGATGCATTATGCAATGATAAACGTTTCAAAGAGAATTTATGGTACGTAGTGTCACATGACCTTATTATATTGTGTTTAATTCAGCAGGTGGTGTCTGTTTATCATCTCAGAAAAAAGTGATTTATTGAAATAAGCACAAAAAAATTAAAGTAAATAAATGTTAAATAATTATTGAAAAAATGCGAATATATATATATTTTTTTATATTTATTTATAAAAAAAAAAAAATTATAAATACAAATAAATAATTTTTGGAAAAAATATGCAAAAATAATTTTAGAAAATAAATTTGCGTAAATAAATAATTATGAATTGACAAATATGCCAAAATGTTTGCATATTTTTAAAGTAAATAATAATAAATTAATATTGAAATATGTACAAATAATTTTAGAAAATACATTTTAGTAGATAAAAATGATTAATTTAAAAATCTAAAATTATTTTTGCATTTTTTTAAAGTAAATAATTATTATTTAAAAATATGCAAAGTTTTAGAAAAAAATAAGTAACTAAAATAAATTATTAAAAAAAATATGCAAAAATTAGGTTTGCAAAAAATATTTTTAAGCTAAATAAAATTAGAAATTATATATTTTACTGGAAAATAGATTTTTTTTAAATGTCTTAATGTCTTATATCTGAAACTGTTAATTCACAGTTAAAAGTACTTATGTGCATTCATCAAACTGGAAAAGGTCAAGTTGAGCACATTGCATTGTGGGATATAGTGCTCTGGTTTTATGCTGCACATTTTGGGAAAAACTAGTTGTATTCTGTGCATTCAGAAGATGCAGTGTGATGGTGTGTGTTGGTAGTTTACATCAGTGTGTCCTCAGGTGAGTCCTGACCGAGGCGGCCCGCCGCCCTGCTCTCCAACAGCTCCAGGCCCGCAGTACTTTGAAGGTAATGTAAGGTTTGCAGTGTCACAACTCTAATCTCTGTGATCTCGAGGTTTTAAAGTCTGAGCATTCCTCAGCAGATTCTGAGTTCAGAGCTCATGTTTCTGGAAAAGCACCTATTTTAATTCAGTTTGCTTAAGATTTGAGTCACTGCTGAGTTATGCTGATAGTTTGAAGGAGGTAGTGGTGGTTAATAGTCAGACATTGCTATTGACAAGTGTTAAAGTGTATTAAAGAGCCCTTATTATGCCCTTATTTATTTGGATCTCCTACAATAGATTCACATGCATCCAAGGTCAAAAATCACTTTAATGTTTTCATAATCTCCACTGCAGCATCTGCTCTTTTTTCACAGTGTCTGAAACGCTTCAATCAAGGATTCAGTCTCTCTAAGCCCCGCCTCTCTGAGAGCTGCTCTGCTCTGATTGGTCAAAGCAAACGCTCATTATCATATCTGAATCTCAG
Source organism: Tiaroga cobitis (assembly GCA_030578255.1). NCBI lineage: Eukaryota > Metazoa > Chordata > Actinopteri > Cypriniformes > Leuciscidae > Tiaroga > Tiaroga cobitis. The sequence continues at coordinate 31,790,899 of CM060598.1, read as the reverse complement.
CTCTTGACACACAGTGATACGAACAGTAACGATGGCGTGTGTTTTACCGTATCAATCTCATCAAAGTGGATTTGCTTTGTCAGCAGAAAACAGCGTCTTCTCGACATGAACAACACGAACCAAACTCTTCCAGTCTCAGATAAACTACAGTGTTTGAGGGCGGAGCAAAGAGACGCTGTTCAGCCAATCAAGACCAGAGGCGGGCATTATGCAAATTAGTTCCAAACCTAACTGAGACTGAATTACTGACGACTCGTTTCAGTTCAGAATCACGTCTTTCTTTTAGGAGACAAAAACTCTATTTATCTGCACTTTGATCTGTGAAACTATGCAGAGCTTTTACATTCTCACACACAGCTCTATTACACACTTCATGAAAGATAATATCTGAAAACGCATAATAGGGGCACTTTAAAGTGTTGCGCGTGTCGTTCTACAGCATTTTAATGATTTCTTAAATCCTGTGTGTTGTTGAGGACAGTGTGCTGCTAGTTTACTAAGAGATCATACGCACCATCTTGGTTGTTTGTTTCGTCAGGGTCTTATCTGTCGGATGGCGGTGTTGTGAATCCAGATTATTACTTCACGACCGTCAGTTCCAGCTTCTCCATCTCTCCTCTCTTCATCGGCGCCAGCGGGCAAGAAATAAACGTCCCAATAGAGTTGCTCAGACGCCTCTTACAGATGGTACACACGCGCATACACACGTGTGGGCACACACACACACACACACACACACGTGGGCGCACACACACGCACGCGTGCACACATACACATACACACACACACTCACACACACATACGCACGCGTGCACACACACATACACACACACACTCACACATTCTCTTTCACACACACACACACACACACACACACGCGCACACACACACGCACACACTCGCTCAAACGGTGTCACACATTCGCACACACACACTCACACACACACAGACACACACACACACTCGCTCACACACACATTCACACACACACACACACACACACACTCGCTCACACATATTCACACACACACACACACACACTCGCTCACACATATTCACACACACATTCACACACACACACACACACACACACACACACGCACACTCGCTCAAACGGTGTCACACATTCGCACACACTCACACTCGCTCACACACACATTCACACACACACACACACACTCGCTCACACACACATTCACACACACACACACACACACACACACACACACTCGCTCACACACACTCTTAATGTGATTTGCACTTTGTTTGGCAGATCATATAAGGGTGTATTAATAAACTCCTTATGTGAATATTTCCCTCATGACTTCTCTACTAATAACCTGATATGGACTGATGCTGTTGTCTGATATAACGCCCATGCAGTGCACACTGTACGAAATGAAATATAATAATGGCAAATGAAATTGCTAGAAGGAACACTTCTTTAACATGATATTTACTCAAATACAGTAGAAAATAATCTTTATTATCCATTGACAGAGCTGTCAGTAGATTTCGTAACTTGCACAACTACACAACCAGGCCTTCTTTTAATCGATGCTGATAACGACACTATTCATAGTTTTCAGTCACATGACTGGCACAGACCTGGAGCTGCTTATAGCTCAGCATTTACACTGTCATTGAACTGAATTGATCTGAATAATGGCACTTTCTTTTTAGCGCTGCAGTTTATTTAATAAAAATATTTAATTAATTTGAATAAATTACTCAATGACTCACTCATAAAGACTTCACTTGTTTCATTAATGGATGAATCAGCGTTTTTGAATGAATCTCTTGGATGAATGATTCAATTACAAATACATTTAAGTCACTTGTCGCCCCCTACTGGTGTAACGCTGTAATTGATATAATCTTGTTTACCCCAGTGTTTATAGCCAAACTATAAACTGTGATAATCTGAGTTATTGTAAAACAGAAATAATGATAATATGTGGTTGAAAAGATTGCGTGGGTGTTTGCAATCTTCTATCGATTAACCCTGCGGCTCTACAGCAGAATTTGCATAATTTTTAATCATTACTTTCCTGTTTATTACTGTAAACCAGTCTAATCTGTATATTCATCGTGTGTTTCTGCAGGTAAAGCACTTTGTCTCAGATTCCTTCCTAAAGACGCTGGACTCCGTCGTGGCCGAAGTTACTGTGGTAAACTTGTTTCATGTTTACATTTCAGATTTTGTTCTGAAATCTCACATTTTGTATCTTAAACTAAAAGTATTTCAGACTTTTCATGAATTGATATGAAGCTGAAATGGAATAGAAGTGCAACTAGCTAATTGCTAAAACTGAAAAATAAATGTTGGATAAATTTGAAATATTTTAGGATAATATTTAATATTTAAAACAAACAAAAGAATGACAAAAGCACAACAAAATGACCAAAACTTGAACTAAAATTTATTTATTTATTATTTATCTATTTTCTGATGTCTACTTGTTTATCCCCCCCCCCCATTTATTTAATTTAGTTCATATAAATATATAAAAATACATGTTTCATTAACTCTTTCTTTACACTTAATTTATGAAGTTACTTCACTTAAGGACATGTTTAATAACATTATGCCTGAAGCGGTTTTGAATTTTTTACCATATGTTAATTAAAAAAAACTTGTATAACATGACTTGCTTTTTTTGTATTTGTTTTTACTGTATTTATATGATATTTGTATTTTTGTAGTTGAATTTTTTTGCCATGAAAATAGCTTTGAATGCTGACGTGGCATTAAATAAAATGATCTGAATCTGAATCTTTACACTCGAAGGGTTTTCTCTCCACCTGCTGCATTCAAGATATTGTAGGAAATGCATTATACAGTATTTTGTCTGCAAATATCGTCACAAAACTAATTCTCCCTTCGTCTATTTTTTTTCTCCATGTATGAAGGCGAATCCAGCCGTCGATCTCTTTTACAAAGCCTTCAGCGACCCGCTGTACGTCAGCATGTTCAAGATGCTTCGGGACACGCTCTACTACATGAAAGGTTGCTGAACTGTTGTCTCCCGTTCTTCAAGCTAAATGCTTTATTAATCGCATCTTCAGTGTTCCTCTTTATTTGTAATATGTGAATGTTTCATGTTACCCACTCAGATGTGCAGGCGAGCTTCGTGAAAGAGGTCCATGAGTTCGTGCTGGAGCAGTTCAGCAGCAGCCAATCAGAGCTCCAGAGGGTTCTCCATGAGGAGCGGTTGCCAGGGGAACCCAGCCCTCTCAAGCTCCGTTGTCATGCCAACGCAGCCTGTGTGGACCTCATGGTGTGGGCCGTCAAAGATGAGCAAGGTCTGTCACAAGCACAGCACTGCAGCCCGGGGCATGTTGTCACACTCCAGAGCAGATATTCCTGGAATAAACATGAAATCACAACTGACTCTATTTTTTTCATCATGCACATTTCTGGTCTTACTGTGAACTATTATTGTATTTTTATTTTTTTTAATCTTTCATCAATCTTTTTATTTTGTTATGACTTTCTTTTTCCCTTTTTTGACGTCGTGCATGTAAAATATTATTGGAGTATGTTTTGCAAGACAATATTTCAGTCTTTTCTACTTCAAAATGTCACATTTTATTCAGTGTTTTGAAATTGATTAGCAATTTCTGAGTGAAAATTGTTTCAAACTATGTTATACTAGGTACTAAAATGACTAAAACTGAAAAATAATTTTTTTATAAAATAGAAATATTTTAAGATAATATTTAAAACAAACAAAAGAATGCTAAAAGCACTAAAATGTATTTATTTATTATCTAGTTGATCTATTTTCTTATGTCTACTTGTTTATCTTTTCCCCCCCCTATTTATCTATCCATTTTTTTAATTATATCTAGTTCATATAAATACAGGTGAAACTAAAAAAATTTGAATATCGCGCAACAGTTCATGTATTTCAGTAATTCAAATTAAAAGGTGAAACTAATATATTTAGTATATATAACTATATACATATGCATGATTATACTTTTAAGAGGGCCGACATTTCTGTATTTAAAATCCTTTTTTAAAAATTGATTTCATGTAATATTCAAATTTTCTGAGATTTTGAATTTGGGGTTGTCATAAGCTGTAAGCCATAATCAAAATTATAACTTTTGCACGATATTCAAATTTTTCGAGTTTCACCTGTATATGAAAATACAATTTCAGTCTTTGCAAATAATACTAAAATAACACTGACCAGAAGTCATCCAGTCACTAAAATCATGTTCCCTTCTACAAAGTGTCATTAGTGTAAATAATAGATGTCAGTTCTGAGTTGGAGTGTGTTTCTGTGTTCGGGAAAGTGCTGCAAATGTTGAATAAAGTGATTGCTGTAATTGGTCTCCAGGAGCTGAGAATCTGTGCACTAAACTATCAGAGAAGCTTCAGTCCAAAACCTCCAGTAAAGTGATCATCGCTCACATGCCGCTGCTCATCTGCTGCTTACAGGTGAGAGCGCCCCGACACCAGGCTGTGTGTGTGAGAGTTCATGCACTGAGTGTGTGTGTGTGTGTGTGTCTCAGGGTCTAGGGCGTCTGTGTGAACGCTTCCCTGTCATCGCTCACTCCGCCACCGTGTCTCTGAAGGACTTTCTGGTGGTTCCCTCGGCCGTGCTCATCAAACTCTACAAGTATCACAGTCAGTGCAGTTCAGGTCAGATACATCTTATACACTTCTATTTATCTCATTTATTTATATATCTGCTTATCTATAAACTCTTATTCATTTGTGTATCTGTAGTTTGTTGATTTATATAATTATTATCATTTATATTAATTTAATACTTTTATCTATATTTATTTTTTATTATTTATATCATTTATTTTATTATCTATCCATTTGTTTATCTGTTGTTTATTTTATATTTCTCAATTTTTTATATATATATATATATATATATATCTATACATCAATTTTTTTATCTATGTATTATGTATAGTTTATATATTTGTTGTATATTTTATATTTATCTGTTTAATTATCTAATTTATTTATACATGAATTTATTTTTTTATCTATTTATATCTAGTTTATCTATACACTCCTATTTGTTTATCTGTTGTTTATTTATTTAGTTTATCTATTTTCTCATCCATCTTTTTTTTGTTTTTTTTTTATTTATTTAGCTATTTTATTTTTATATTATTTATTTATATTTAATTTATTGATAAACTCTTATCTATTAATTTGAATATTTATTTATTTAATTTATCTAGTTTACATATCTATTTATTTTACATTTTAGTTCGTCTATTTTCTTACGTGTATTTGTTTATCTGTTGTATATTTATTTTATATCTAATTTAATATATTATCTATTTTTTATTTCATATATAGATCATCTAGTTTCTCATCTATTTGTATATCTGTTGTTTATGTACCTATCTATTTATTTGATCTATTTTCTCTATATCTAGCTATATATTTATCTATATGGCGTTTTTGCTTCTCTCACATGGTTTATATAGCATTAAATGCTATTCCCTGTCCTGACCTCTGAACCTCTTTCCTTCAGGAGGAGGCGGGATCAAAATAAACGTGACCAATGAGCATTCTCAGCCCTCGCTCAACTTCCTGTCCAACAGGAAAGACCAGCCGTCCATGTACGAGCAGCTCAGAGACATCTCCATCGATAACATCTGCAGGTCAGGCTCACTTCAGCCCAGTAATGTTAGTCAAGGTTTACCTTTAGTTTGACCATTTTATACTCTCTCTCTGATCCTTACAATGACACAAGCTGGGTTTTTATTTTTTGCTGCTGTGCCTTTAAGGTGCTTTCACACCAGCCTCATTTAGTCCGGTAGAGCCTAAGCCCCTCCCCTCCCCTCCGCTTCCGGCTCATGGGACCTTATTTCGGGAAAAATATGTATGTTAGTCAATGGCGAGAGACAACTTATCTGTTTATTCCGTCTGAACTGTGCCCTGAATTACACATATGATGTTTGTCAATTTAAAAGATAATTCTGAAAGTCAAGAAAGTCGCAGTTTGTCATAAAACAGAAGAGTAACATTTAGTTTCATGTGAAAATCGCTCAATGAGCTACATCTCTCGGGAAGCGAAACAACGAGCGAGATCCGCTGCCCGTGTGTGTGCAGTCTGGTACAAAACACTCAGGCATGTGTGTGCAGTGTGTGCCGCTGTGCAATCCGCTGTGTGTGCAGTCTGGTACAAAACACTCAGGCATGACGGCGTAACGTTACGATTATAACGCAAGACTACAGAAACAAACAAGTCAGCGTCAGTAAAGTCAGCTTCAGTAAAGTAGCTTTTCAGTAAAGTTAGCTTTTCAGTAAAGTAGCTTTTCAGTAAAGTTAGCTTCAGTAAAGTTAGCGTCAGTAAAGTTAGCTTCAGTAAAGTTAGCTTCAGTAAAGTTAGCTTCAGTAAAGTTAGCTTCAGTAAAGTTAGCTTCAGTAAAGTCGGCTTCAGTAAAGTTAGCTTCAGTAAAGTTAGCTTCAGTAAAGTTAGCTTCAGTAAAGTTAGCTTTTCAGTAAAGTTAGCTTTTCAGTAAAGTCAGCTTCAGTAAAGTAGCTTTTCAGTAAAGTAGCTTTTCAGTAAAGTAGCTTTTCAGTAAAGTCAGCTTCAGTAAAGTAGCTTTTCAGTAAAGTAGCTTTTCAGTAAAGTAGCTTTTCAGTAAAGTTAGCTTCAGTAAAGTCGGCGGCGTCAGTAAAGTCGGCGGCGTCAGTAAAGTCGGCGGCGTCAGTAAAGTTAGCTTCATTCATTGAGAGAAAATGTGCGCCTTTGGGGTTTGTTGTCTTTGTAATTACGTATTTTCACAGTCTTATCCCTCAACAGTTTTACATCAAACTGCGACTTTTTTTTTACTTTAAAATGTATCTTTTAAATTGGCAAACATCATATGTGTAATTCAGGGCACAATTCAAACGAGATCAAAATGTTTGTTGTCTCTCGCCATTGACTACCATATAATATTTTTTCGAAATAAGGTCCCATGGTGGTCGGCTGGAAGGGGAGGGGCTTAGGCTCTCTATAAAGCTCGTGCTGATTCTGAACATACATTGTGAGTGAATTCTCCGCATGTCTGCCGGGTCTTCCTCTTCTTTGTTTACTTCCGGGAGTTCTGTTGGAATTTTCCCGCGCGTTAATTCTGACCAATCGAAGTGCAGTTGTGGAAATATGTTCAAGACATCTGGCCAACATCTGGATGTTGTCACGTGACTGCGTTTTGGTTTGTTTCATCAACTGATTCGGACCAGAGCAATCAGAGTGTGTGAAAAGAAACCAAAAAGCCTGAAAATGATACAAAGTATAATTTTTCGCCCTTAATCCGGACGAAATGGACCGAACTACTTAAACTAAGACTTAAACAAGTGTCAAATGAGTAACAGTAGAGTTTGTAGATGCTCCATCCTTCACTAACAGTAGTTTTTTTTTGTTAAGCTGTGCATGCGCTGACACTTTGTTCAGGATAAATATAATATGTGAATCGGATTATAATGTTTAAGGTGCATATAAACAAAACTTTCAGAATTTGAAATCCGATCGATTCATTCAGATTGACCAAAATCATTGCATGTAAACATTCCCAATGTTTTCTAGGATATGGCCCTTATAAAGAGTAGCCCAAAAACAAAATATGGCCTATCATGCTTAAAACATTATATCCCATATTCTCCATTGTTGCGGCTCCTCTCTTCCCAGTCTGTCAGTAACGCTCTGTTTACTTCCTGTCTCTATGAAGCCCCTCCTTCTGAAAAGCACACTGTGCTCTGATTGGTCGGCTGGAGCAGTGTGTTGTGATTGGTCGAGCGCTTCGAGTGTGTTTGTGAAATGTCCCGCCCCTTTCCATAACCGCCAGTTTAACACACTACTAATTAACTCAACCAGGCCCCGCCCCTTTATTCTGCGTATGAATTATTATAATGAGGAACTCCCGCTGGAGGGACAAACAGCAACATTACACACTAAAGAGAGATGAACTGGAAAAAAAAAGCAAAATAGGATCCCCTTAAATAAATTTATTTAGGAATGGCGTTTATAATAATGTTGTTTAAATTGAATCCCACTATAATTTGTTTGTTTTACTCTTAAATTGCTTTTTTCTTAAATACCATTAAATGTAAAGGATTTGTTGTGGAGTGAGGAACTAAAACAAAGTTTATAGTGTTTGTAAATGTGTTTTTTACTGGTATTTTATATAGTTTTAAATGTATAAAATTTAAAATAATATAATATATAATGGAAAATAAAATAATAAAATGTGATTTTATCTGTTTAATAAAAAAAAATATAAAATGTGTCCTCTGTTTAATAATATAATGTTTCATGGAGTTCAGAAACAGTGGCACTGAGAATAACTCAAACCTTTTTCATGCTCAAACAGCAACATTACACACTGAAGAGAGATGAACATTACCCAATAGTTGCTCTTTAAATGCTCGCTCCTCATGATTGACTGTCGTGTGCAGATGTCTGAAAGCCGGCCTCACTATGGATCCTGTGATCGTGGAGGCGTTCTTAGCCAGCCTGTCCAACCGGCTCTACATCTCCCAGGAAAATGACAAGTGAGGAAAACAATCTCTCTCTCTCTCTCTCTTTATCTCTTTCTCTCTCTCTCAATTCAAATTTTTTTTTTCAATTCAAAGGGGCTTTATTGGCATGAAAGTTTTTGAAACAATGTTGCCAAAGCATATATAAAATATACAGATAAAATATATAATATATTATATATATTGTATATAAACATTTAACACAATGTTGGATATATGAGTGTGTGTGTGTCGGTCACTCACTGTCCCTCAGGTTGTGGCATGTTTGTACATATTGGGCAGCAAGATAAGTTCTGTCTCCTTCTCCCAGGAGAAAGTTTAATTTAGAAATTTCATTCAGGTCTTTGAAATTTGAGATTATATAGTTAAAGGGTTAGTTCACCCAAAAATGAAAATTAAGTCATTAATTACTCACCCCCATGCTGTTCCAACCCCGTAAGGCCTTCGTTCGTCTTCCGAACACAAATGAAGATATTTATGATTAAATCTGAGAGGTTCATGACTGCTACATAGGCTCCCTAAGGGAATGACACCGGACGGCACAGAGAGTCATTAAAGAAAATGTTTAAATATTCCAAACGAGACTTCAAGAGATTTCCACGACGCATGCGCGAGAATTGCGATCTCCTTCAACTACTTCAGTTCAGTTCTCGCGCGTGCGTCGTGGAAATCTCTTGAAGTCTCGTTTCAGGCCTACAAGGAAGAAAAGGAATAGTCGAATAAAGTCGTTATTTTTGTTTGTTTTTTCGCACAAAAAGTATTCTCGTCGCTTGATAAACTTATAGTTGAGCCACTGTTGTGACATGGAATATTTAAACATTTTCTTTAATGACTTTCTGGGCCGTCCGGTGTCATTCCCTTAGGGAGCCTATGTAGGAGTGATAAACCTCTCAGATTTAATCATAAATATCTTCATTTGTGTTCGGAAGACGAACGAAGGCCTTACGGGGTTGGTCCAGCATGGGGGTGAGTAATTAATGACTTAATTTTCATTTTTGGGTGAACTAACCCTTTAAATTTGTTAAAGTAAAGGTTCCTTGTGTCTTTGAACGCTTCACATTGTCTCTCTCTCTCTCTCTCTCTCTCTCTCTCTCTCTCTCTCTCGTTTGTCTCGTATCGGTTTATTTATTTGTATAATTTATTAATTTAATCTGTTGTTTATTTTATATTTATCTATTTTCTTATTTATTTAATTTATGTAGTTTATGTATTTTTTATATCTTATTTATTATATATTAAGATCTAAACTAATTTATATCAGTTTATATCTTTAGCTTTTAGATTGTGTTGAAAAGCCTTCATCGTTTACTGTTCCGGGTCAAAAATGACCCGCCTGTTAATTTGCTCGTAAATCTCTCCTTAATCCAGTATTTTTATGATAATACAGCATAAATCTTTTTATCAATTTACGGGAAATGTGAGGATTTGTCACACACACACACACACACACACACACACACACACACACACACACACACACACACACACACACACACACACGGACTGCATAATTACAGCCGTTTGATGTGTAAAGCTCGTCTCGTTTCTATCGCTTGTTTCTTAATTACTGTAATTCACTGTACTGGAAAGAAACTGTCGTACTAATGAATTAAACAACGGATAAAGATGCGAATGCAAATCATACAAACTGTATCACGATTGATATAAACTGTTTATATTATATTAATGTAACTATTTATTTTATATCCATCTATTTTCTGATGTATTTATCTAATTGATATATTATCTATTATTTTATTTCATGTATAGATCATCTAGTTTCTTATCTATTAGTTTTATCTGTTATCTCTCTCTCTCTCTCTGTCTCTCTGTCTCTCTCTCTGTCTCTCTCTCTGTCTCTCTCTCTGTCTCTCTCTCTGTCTCTCTCTCTCCTCTCTGTCTCTCTCTCTGTCTCTCTCTCTGTCTCTCTCTCTCTCTCTCTCTGTCTCTCTCTCTGTCTCTCTCTCTCTCTCTCTGTCTCTCTCTCTGTCTCTCTCTCTGTCTCTCTCTCTGTCTCTCTCTCTGTCTCTCTCTCTGTCTCTATGTCTCTATGTCTCTCTGTCTCTCTCTCTGTCTCTCTCTCTGTCTCTCTCTGTCTCTCTCTCTGTCTCTCTCTCTCTCTCTCTCTCTGTCTCTCTCTCTGTCTCTCTCTCTGTCTCTCTCTGTCTCTCTCTCTGTCTCTCTCTCTGTCTCTCTCTCTGTCTCTCCTCTCTCTCTCTCTCTCTCTCTCTGTCTCTCTCTCTCTCTCTCTCTGTCTCTCTCTCTGTCTCTCTCTCTGTCTCTCTCTCTGTCTCTCTCTGTCTCTCTCTCTGTCCTCTCTCTGTCTCTCTCTCTGTCTCTCTCTCTGTCTCTCTCTCTCTCTCTCTCTCTCTCTCTCTCTGTCTCTCTCTCTGTCTCTCTCTCTGTCTCTCTCTGTCTCTCTCTCTGTCTCTCTCTCTGTCTCTCTCTCTGTCTCTCTCTCTCTCTCTGTCTCTCTCTCTCTCTCTCTGTCTCTCTCTGTCTCTCTCTCTGTCTCTGTCTCTCTCTCTGTCTCTCTCTCTGTCTGTCTCTCTCTCTGTCTCTGTCTCTCTCTCTGTCTCTCTCTCTGTCTCTCTCTCTGTCTCTCTCTCTCTCTCTGTCTCTCTCTTCTGTCTCTCTCTCTGTCTCCTCCCTCTCTCTCTCTGTCTCTCTCTCTGTCTCTCTCTCTGTCTCTCTCTCTCTCTCTGTCCTCTCTCTCTCTCTGTCTCTCTCTCTCTCTCTGTCTCTCTCTCTCTCTGTCTCTCTCTCTGATCTCTCTCTCTGTCTCTGTCTCTCTCTCTGTCTCTCTCTCTGTCTCTCTCTCTCTCTCTGTCTCTCTCTCTCTCTCTCTCTCTCTCTGTCTCTCTCTCTGTCTCTCTCTCTCTCTCTCTCTCTCTCCTTTGCTCCTCTCACCATGGTTCACATGCAGTGTCTGTATCCCTGTATAAATGCTATTCCCTGTGCTGACCTCTGAACTTTAACTCTTTGAGTGAGATGTCTGACACGGTGTGTGTGTGTGTGTGTGTGTGTGTGTCTCCTCAGGGAAGCCCATCTCATCCGGACCACACCATCCGAGCGCTGGTCACATCGCAGTGGCCATGAGAGACAGTCCTAAAGTGATGGAGCCGATCCTGCAGATCCTGCAGCAGAAGTTCTGCCAGCCGCCCTCGCCGTTAGACGTGCTGATCATAGACCAGCTGGGCTGCATGGTCATTACGGGGAATGTGAGTGTCTGTCTTTAAACACACACACACACACACTTGCATACGGGCTGCATAATTACAGCCGTGTGATGTGTAAAGCTGCAAAAGCAACACAGCATTTATTTTCGGTATATTCAATCTCTGCTTGTCTTGCACTGTTTTTTAATTATCTGTAATCCACTGTACTGGAAAGAAACTGTCGTACCAATGAATTAAACAACGGATAAAGATGCATATGCAAATCTTGAACAAGCAGTCGTGATAAAAACTGTTACATCTTGATCAGTTTAACTCATTCAGGGCCGTTTAGAAGTTCTACTGTCAAAAACAAAAGTATTAGAAATAGGGATGCTCATATTGACCGTATAACCGTTAACCGAAAGTAAAAAATTTGACCGATTAATACCATCAGTTTAAACGGTTTAACAGTTAAAATGTTTGTTTTTTGGGTAGTTTTTTTTTTTTTTTGCTGCATGGTTAAAAAAAAAAAAAACAAACAAAAATATACTATATCGCCTATATTGTGTAACTCACGGGGCGCGGCGACACGCGCAACCAAACACGCCTACAGACATATTTCACTGAGCAAGCAAACTGAAGCGAGCGAAAAGAAGTGCTGTGTGAGACGAAGTTACTTGCAAAATCTGCTACAACGGTATTAAAATACAGCAGCAGTACAAGTCCAATGCAATATCACTTGCGAAACAAACAAGCTGGCCACTCTAGCGAGACGTTATCTCTGTGTTCCCCAGGGACATCTGTGCCATCGGATCATGTGTTTTCTGTCGCGGGTCGAACTCAACCGGGCGCTCCAGACTAACCCCACATCATGTATACATGTTACTTTTTTTAAATAAGAGCTAGACTGTGTGGACTGAGGAAAGCCTGCTATTTTTATTTGACAAAAAAACTAAGTCTGGAGGAAAAAAAATTTGCGATTTTTTTTAAAGCTTCAAACGGATTCAGCGATTTCTTTTTGTCATCTTAATTTGTTAATTATTTTAAGTAAAAAAAAATATTTAGTGTGGGCTTATTTTATGTTTTTTTATTTATATTATTTTATTCTGTTTTTCGCTGTTGTCACTGTCAAGTGCGTGAACATTTGATGTGAATCCGGGTTCTGTTGTTGATCTGTTCTGCTGTTTGCACGTTAAAATAAACCTGTGAAAAAAAATGGTTTGTATTTTTAACGGGTCACAGACACTCGTCAATTTTACTTTTATTTAATTCAATAGGCTACTATAATCTAGCGTTGTCACGGTACCAAAATATCAATATTCGGTACCAATACCAGTGAAAATCCACGGTTCTCGGTACCAATTTCGGTACCAAAGCTTAATTTAGATTAAATTTACACATATTAAAGTGTATATCACGGTTACAAAGATGGAAACTGTAGTATTAAAAACAATTTACAATAAGATTCTATTTGTTAGATAACATTAGATAAAATTACCTAACAATAAACAACAGTTATATAGTGTAGCAATTATTCTCCATGGGGTTAACTTAGAAATGTACTAATATATTTTTAAAATCAAAAGTTTTATCTGTTAACATTATTTAATGCACAATGAATGAAGTGAACAAACATGAACAATCAAGTGTTTGTATTAAATGACATTCAAAAACATTAACTAATGTTGTAAAAATATATTGTTATAAAATATGTTGATGTTGCATTAAGTAATATTAATGAATGGTGTCTTATTGTAGTGTTACCAAACTATACAGGAGATAAAACATGTTTTATTTGACTTAACTGTACTTTTATTTAATCCAAAAATGTCACTCTTGCCTGTCTTCAAAGCTTGAGAACCCTGTAGCTGATTTCTAATGCAAGGGCTAGAAATCAGTTAATTCTGATACTTCCTCGTCATCATGGAGAGCGCATCGCACCGCTTTCTCCTTTCCACAAGCGCTTGCTTTCCCATGTCTCCGCTATGCAACCATGAACAGCGGCGAGCCTGGAAAGACGAGCTCGCACGTCTCTTCTATTATGAGCGCGCTTGCCGCGCGCCTACATTTGAAATTTGCACGCGCCAAAAAAACGCGCTATATAAACGTGGTGAACGGCCCTTAATGGCAACGTGACATTAGCCTAATTCAAAATATTTCCATATGTGGCTCTTTCCTCCTTTCTTGTCAACAAGTGGATTCAGAGCCACCGCATTAGCAGCGCCGGTCGCCGTGTCTCAGAGTGTTTTTATGAAGAGTACGCACCTCTGCATCTTTCCGACAGCGCATCAAGAACCGGATTAACCCGGTACTCGGTACCTAGAAAAGCTGGGACCGTAACCGTTTAATTTTTTTAGTACCGACTTGGTACCGAAGTACCGAGTTTTTTGACAACACTACTATAATCTTATCAGTTAACGGTTAATACTCGGATAACGAGTGGCGGTTGTCGGTCAGGAAAATTAACTGAAATGAGCATCCCTAATTAGAAATAAACTAGATTATCAAAATCAGTGCTTTTAGATTGTGTTGAAAAGCCTTCATCGTTTACTGTTCCGGGTCAAAAATGACCCGCCTGTTAATTTGCTTTTAAACCTCTCCTTATGCTGTATTATCATAAACATATTGGATTAAAACTCTTTATCAACTTGCGGGAAATGTGAGGATTTGTCACACACACACACACACACACACACACACACACACACACACACGGACTGCATAATTACAGCCGTTTGATGTGTGAAGCTCGTCTCGTTTCTATCGCTTGTTTCTTAATTACTGTAATTCACTGTACTGGAAAGAAACTGTCGTACCAATGAATTAAACAACGGATAAAGATGCAAATGCAAATCATGAACGAGCAGTCGTGATACAAACTGTTACAAATATGATGATCAGGGTTTGAAACTTTTTCACTCATTCATGGCCATTTAGAACTTCTACTATCCAAAACAAAATTATTATTATTAATACGTTTACTACAAATATTATTATTATTATGATTGTTTCAAATTGTCTACATATCTATTAATCACTGTTTATATCTAGAATTTTTTGTTCACTAAGGAAAGAAAAAAAATAAAATAATAATAATCAAAAATGTTGTTATATATCACACTGGAATAACCTATTCAGTAAAATGATTACGTACCTGTGTAGACTATCTATATATTCGGCTGTTTCGGCTTTTCTCCCCTCTGTGTACTTGTGTGTGTGTGTGTGTGTATATGTGATTTGTCTACTACTTTGTATATGTAGCTATGTCTTGTTAGTAAAAAACAAAAAAACAAAAGTATCAGAAATAAATTAGATTATCAAAATCATTCCTTTTAGATTGTGTTGAAAATCCGTCACGATTTACCGTTCTGGGCCAAAAATGACCCGCCTGTTAAATGGCTTGTAAATCTCTCATTATGCTGTATTATCATCAAATATTGGATTAAATGTTTTTATCGACTCGTTTTCTTTCAGTTGGCACAGGCTTTGTATTTCTTTTTGGAACTGATTGATCGTAGGCCTCATTGATCTGAGCTGAGAGTTAATTAAAGCTTCTTTACCTAAAAAAAGGAGCATCAGATCAATGAGAATTGCAAAACAAGTGCAAAATATATATATTTTTTCTGTGACTTCTCCTATGAAAGCTCACTCCAAAATATGTAGGAGGACATAATTTATGAATCATAACCCACCCGTGTTACTTGCCACGGATGATTTTTAATTTCAAACCCTGATCTTGATCAAAATAGTGTGTACAATATGTGTTTCTCTAACCGACGGTGTGTTTTGTGTTTTTACTACAGCAATACATCTATCAGGAGGTGTGGAACCTGTTCCAGCAGATCAGTGTCAAAGCCAGTAACGTGGTGTATTCTGCTACCAGAGACTACAGGGACCACGGATACAGGTGAGTGTGTGTACGAGTGTGTGTGTGTGCGAGAGTGTGTGTGTGTGTGTGTGTGTGTGTGTGTGTGTGTGTGTGTGTGTGTGTGTGTGAGTGTGTGTGTGTACGAGTGTGTGTGTACGAGTGTGTGTGTGAGAGTGTGTGTGTGTGTGTGTGTGTGTGAGAGAGAGAGAGAGAGAGTGTGTGTGTGTGAGAAAGAGAGAGTGTGTGTGTGAGAGAGTGTGTGTGTGTGTGAGAGAGAGTGTGTGTGTGTGAGAGAGAGAGTGTGTTTGTGTGTGTGTGTGTGTGAGAGAGTGTGTTTGTGTGAGAGAGAGAGAGTGTGTGTGTGAGAGAGTGTGTGTGCGTGTGTGTGAGAGAGAGAGAGTGTGTGTGTGAGAGAGAGAGTGTGTGTGTGAGAAAGAGTGTGTCAGTGTGTGTGTGTGAGAAAGAGAGAGTGTGTGTGTGTGAGAGTGTGTTATTTTTGCAATTGTGTTTTTTAAAATATCTGTATCTAAATGAACTTGTGAGTGAATGTAACTTTGAATTACTCTTCTGCTCATTGTCTGTGTGTTTGCGCTACAACTGTAAAGCATCCTTGAGCTCTAGAAATATGCTATACAAATTAAACTCTTTTAATTGTAGAATTATGTAAAATGACCCCCATGTATCGGCATAATTTACTCTGTCAATCAATATTTATATTATACATTCTCAATATTTAATCTGTGATATGTACATTTTGGTGGGCTCATGTTAATGAGCTAACACTAGAGATGATTTCGGAACCATCTTTTTTATTTATTTCATTTTAATAAATGTTTTTTGTAAACTCTGGAACAAGTTTTTAGTTCAGAGAAAGTAACTTTTTCTCCATGAGATGACTTTAATAATCTGTTTCCAGTGTGTGTCTGTGGGGGGTTTGATATAAAGTGTGTGTTTGTGCAGGCACTGCTCTCTCGCGGTGATCAACGCTCTGGCTAATATCGCGGCTAACCTGCAGGGGGAGCCGCTGGAGGACGAGCTGCTGGTGAATCTGCTGGAGCTGTTCGTTCAGCTCGGCCTCGAGGGCAAGAGAGCCAGCGAGCGCGCCAGTGACAAGGGCCCGGCCCTCAAAGTCAGTAGCCGCGTTTCCATTACCCTTCAAATTGCGCAAATTGTGAATTGAATGAAAACACGTCAATTTCGCAAAAACTCACAAAAAAGTTTTCACGCTCGCATGAGTTTTTTTTTTTCAAGCAATTCGAAAAGGGAATATTCCGCAAAACTGCAATGGAAACAGTTTTTGCGCATTTACAGTCACCTGACTTAGAAGGCACGGTGTGTTTGGACAGAATACGAGACGGAGTTCTCTATTAAATTCATAAAAGACAAAAGAATTACAGGAATACTGGATTCTAAACCTCAAAGAAATGCCACAATCAAGACCAAATGAGGGAGAAATACAGAAACGGCTCATATGAGCCGCTCACAGTATAAGAGTCTTTCCTTGCCATTAATGCTTGGATACACACACACGTTTCCTTCCATTAATAATAATAATAATAATGTCTAGTGCGGTGGCTCTGATATGTATAAACCTACCAACGTCCGTTGCCATGACTTATCGCGAGAGGAAAAAAATCGCATAACATCGGTTAATGGAAACGCCGTCATTTCGTAATAGTTTTTTTTTCGATATTTATCGCAAAAGTTTTGCGCAAAATCTTTAATGGAAACGCGCCTAGTGTGTGTTTGACCTGCAGACTCGATCTGATGCTCTGGCTACACTTAAGCCGGGTGCACACTGTGCGATCTATATTAGTCCTTTACGATTGATGCTTGTCAGACTGTACGAACATGATCATCGTCGTAAGCCATGTCACACTGCAAGATCTTATAAATGTCAGACGACAGTCAAGACGTGTTAAAAACGGACGCGCGCAAGAAACGTATCCGGAGTCAGTGTTGCCAACTTAGCGCCTTTGTTGCTATTTTTAGCGACGTTTTTTCAAAAAAGCGACTAGCGACAATTTTAGCGACTTTTTGGACAAACCTCAGTAACCTCCAAATGTTGCCAGTACTGTCCTGCGAGCGCGAGCTCTTGCTTTCTCCCTGTCGTCACTCTCTCTCGCTGCGTCTCCCCTGTTCAGTGAGTGGCTGAGAGGAGCGCACGGCCGCTGACAGACGCGAATGAGCAGTGTTTTTCCACGGACTTATCACTTATCTGCTTTTCTTTTGTTTTATACTGTATTTAAAGAATTTAGTTTGACCATTTTAATTTTATTTCTTTTCTTGTGCTTGTTATTACTTGTAACACTCACTATCACAGAGCTTAATCCGGTTCCCTGCCTAACTCTCTCACATAGGCCTATAAAAAATGTAATCATTCACTATATTATAGCTACTCGTTCTATTGTCTGACAACAAAAAAATAGGAAATGAGAACAGCTTTATTTGACATTTGGCTATATTATATTAAATAGAGCATTAATTTAGAGAGAAAACGCACTAGGCTATCAACGCAATTACGACGCGATGACGTCATTAATATGCTAATTGACGTATGACGTCATCTAGCGACATTAGCGACTTTTAGGGAAGGCCTTAGCTACTTTCCTTTGAAAATAGTTGGCAACACTGTCCGGAGTTTTACATCAGTAATCAATGGCACGTTCTGTGACTGCGCTGCGTTACACGCGGGACTGAAATGGCGGCTACAAAGAAATCTCTAATGTTAATTTTGGGCACGGCTTGTCTTGGAAAACGAAGACAATTTGACGTTCGTCTGAGGAGAATCACTGCCGGACTGGGAGGCTAATCTTCTGACACTGCCAGAATATTGTCGGAGGAAAAGTTTGATCGCAACGGTCATTAATATTAATAATCGGGTGTCAGTGAACATGTCAAACTAACGTTCAAAGACTTTAGATTTTAGCCTCGGATCAGAGGAATCTTTAGGATTTGCAAAATGTGTCTCAGACGGCAAAATCTCACAGTCAGACCCGGCTTGCTGCGTTCAGACTGTCAGACCAAATCCGACTTTGAAATCCGATCAGAATTAGCGAATATGAACAGCAAAAAATCACATGAAGATCCGTTTCAAGCTACAACCATCCATATGTGGTTTGAAATCCTATTCAAATCGCATTCCTGGAAATCTGTTTCAGTCTGATCGGATTTCGCGTGGTTTTTGTGACTTTCTGACGCCACGTAAAATATAAACATCAGACTTATGTTTCTGACTTATAGGAAACATGCTGAAAGTCGCTGCCGAAACAATTCTGTGTTGTTTCAAAGTGCCGGATGAGCAGAAAACGACAACGTAGCCTTATTAACTCTTTCCCCGCCAGCGCTTTTGATAATTTTCACAAACATTTCATGGCCCCCAGAATATATTGTTGTATGAATATATGAACATGCAATATATCAAAATAAAAGAACAGAGCCTCTGGTTTAAAAAAAAAAAATTTATTCTAGCTTCATGCATATTTTTTTTTTAATCAACCCTTGAGTGTGGGTAAGTTTGATTAAAATGCCTGTTTACGCCTTCATGCGTTTTCTCTGATCGGACAGACCTGGTGTAACTGGAACTGTTTTAGCAAACCAGATGGTTATCCGATCAGTAAAAACTCAATTGACCGTGTGTAAAAAGGCCCCAAAAAAGCAACAAAAAGCTGAGAAAAGCTTGTGTTTTGATCCGGAGTGTCTGTACTCTTTCAGACGATGTGTTATAGCGCTCCCTACAGTGACTGCAGATCAGCGGCGGAGAAAGAGTTAAAAGGAGGATTCTGGGATGTTTCAGTCTGTGTAGATGCTGTTGTAATTTAGTTTCTCTTTTTTTCTTTGCTAGGCATCCAGCAGTGCTGGTAATCTAGGTGTCCTCATCCCTGTAATCGCTGTGGTAAGACACACACACTCTCACTCACACACTCTCTCTCTTACGTACTCACTAACTCGCACACACACTCGCACACACTCTCACTCGCACACTGACTCGTACACTCACTCACTCAAACACACACACACACACACACACACACACAGCTGTGTTTTTGTGATATATGAGGACATTCCATAGGCGTAATGACTTTTATACTGGACAAACTGTATATTCTCTCCCCCTACACTGCCCCTATCCCTAAACCTGCCCATCACAGGAGACATGCTGCATTTTTACATAAAAAAAACACATTGTTTTTTATGTTTTTTAAGCTATTTGAAATATGAGGACTCATGCAATGTCCTCATATATCACGTGTAAGTTGTAATACCAGTGTAATATGCATGTCATTATACACATTTGTGTCCTCATATATCACAAAAACAAAAGCACACACACACACACACTCGCACACTCACACACACTCTCTCTCTCTTTCTCACACACACACACACACACACACACACACACACTCGCACACTCACACACACTCTCTCTCTCTCTTTCACACACACACACACACACACACACACACACACACACACACACACACACACACTCGCACACTCACACACACTCTCTCTCTCTCTTTCACACACACACACACACACACACACACACACACACACACACTCGCACACTCACACACACTCTCTCTCTCTCTTTCTCACACACACACACACACACGCACACAAACTTGTACACGCACACACAAACACACACACTCTCTCACTTGCACACTGACTCGTTCACACTCACTCACTCACACTCTCTCTCTCTCTCTCTCTCACACTCACTCACTCACTCACTCACTCACTCACTCACTCACTCACTCACACACACTAACACATTTACACACACACACACACACACAAATAATATATAATTACACTACAAATGATCATATTATTGTAATATTTAAATGCCAAAGAAAACGGCCTTTAAATATTATAATTTTATTATTTTTCTAGTGTTGTTTTAGATAACAGAGTTGTTGAGCACATTAAGATGAAAATATAAGTAGCAACATTTTATGGGCCTGTTTCACTTCTTATATAATAATGTTAATGGAAAGGAAAATTTTTTTAAATTCACTCTCCTTAAATGATTTATGAGCTCTCTGAGGACAAGCATGCGTTTGAAGATCAAAGAATACATTTGCCGAAAGCATAAAAATAACTAATCAAAGATTTTGTCTACATAAAATTAGATTAGATCTTACTCTGTTTGTCATGAGATCCTGCGTTGTGTTAAAAAAAGCAAGATCTCTATCTGGTCCTCATGGATGCTTCATGTCTAAAAAAACTTAATTAGGTCTTGAGCGTTTGTGGTTGGACTTTAACTTTCCTGACAAATATTTACTTGGCTTGCAAAATGTTCTGCAATGTTGTTGGTGTACTCGAGCGTTGTTCTTATGCACCCTTTGAACAGATTACTTCAATAAACTAGTCCTCTGATGCATTTATTTTCAACATGTTCTGCCTCAAAAATACACAGACGTTTATCCTTTAATGAACTTATGGCGCTTTTCCACTGCTGGTACGACTCGGTACGGCTCAGTACGGTTCGGCTCGTCGCGGCACGGTTCGGCTCGCTTCGCTTTTCCACTGCGTGGTACGACTCGGCTCGGCTCGGCACGGTTCGCTTTAGCTCGGTTTGCTTTTCCACTGCAGTTAGTACCGCTTCGAAGTGGGTGGGATTATAGCGGGGCCTTCAGATTTCTGATTGCTTAAAAAACAAACAAACTTGGAGGCAAAATATTTTTTAGTGATTATGTGAATTACACTGCGCAAACCAAAGTAATACTACCCACCGGATGAAGAAGGGTTTCCTCTCAGTCTCCACAGTACATAAAATATTCATTTTTATTTTATTTTATTTTTCGTGTTCGCATTTATGAGGAAAAAACAATGTTACGGACGTGTTCTCCGTTACGGACGTGAGCGCTCTGAAGGCGGCACTAAAAGATGCTTTAAAACTTTCACAGAGACATCAAACAGAAGGCACTTCTTTAACCTGAATTTCGTTTTGTATTAATTGTATCTTAATTTTAATCAATGTTTCATCAACCAATTGCCTGCATTTAATAAATAAGTAGTTGTTAGTGGTGTCAACAATAATCGATTCGGCGATGCATCGCAATGCGGGAAATGTACGATTCAGCATCGATGCGGCAAAGTGCCATAATCGATTATGTCACTGTTTATTTTCTGGCCTTGGACAATAAAGTTTTGAAGTTTCAATTACTTCCGGGGGCATAATAACAACAATAAAGATGGCTGAGGTGGAGGGAGATGACCGCGATATGGCGCCATTCACATATAGCGCCTAAAAGCGCTAGGCGCGCCGCGTTCTCCTTTTTCCAAAGCGCTAGGGCGGTTGCGCTCGGAGGCGTCTGTCGTTGCGAAGCAACCATCAGCTGCGCTCTCCGGTACAGCAAACCGTTCTTGTCACGTGACCTACGGTGCGCTTGTGGCATTCTGAAAAGTTGAGATGTTTTTATCTCGATGCGGCGCGGACGCGCTTGGAAAAAAACGAGCGCGTCGCACCGCGACCGCCTCGCTTCCATTATGAGCGCGCATACCGCGCGCATACATTTGAAATAACGAACTTGAGCGCACAAAAGACGCGATATGTGAACAGGCCCATAGACGGGTAATCAAAAACGCACCCAAAGCTTGGATTAAAATTTTATTTAATGGCATTTATGCTAAAGATAGGCTACAGGAGAGTTATAATACACACAGCAGCCAATAAATCTGTTGTTCGATATCTGACTGCTTGTATTGCCTCGTGACTGATGAAAAATTTGCCTTGTTGTGTGCAGTAGAGTTGTGATGCATCGCAATGCATCGTAGAATCGAATTGAATCGAATCGTTACCTGGTGAATCGTAATCGAATCGAATTGTGAGGGCAGTGCCAATGCACACCTCTACTAAATATAGCAGACGATAGACAGGAAACGGAGGCGCCGGCGCGTTAACTGGAGCTGGTCTCATAAATGAACAGAGGTGGTACCTCGACAGAGGTGGTACCATTTAAAGCGAGCCGAAGCGAGACGTACCGTACCGTACCATGCAGTGGAAAAGCGCCATTACAGTCTTGGTCAGAATTATTGGCACTCTTGATGAATATGAGCAAAAGCACGTGAAAATAAATTGAAAATGAAAATAATTGAAAATGGGGGGAAAATCTCATTATGAGTTGGCCACAATTTTATTTTAT
The DNA here is from genome assembly GCA_030578255.1 of Tiaroga cobitis. NCBI lineage: Eukaryota > Metazoa > Chordata > Actinopteri > Cypriniformes > Leuciscidae > Tiaroga > Tiaroga cobitis. The sequence goes on along the minus strand of CM060598.1, from coordinate 31,768,201 downwards.
TCAATATTGTTTTTTGCAACTTCCTTTCGCCAGCTCTGAGTTGTCTTCTATAATGCCTGAGTTTGGAGATCAGAGATCTTTCCTCTTCAGTTTTCTACAGGGTTCAGGTCAGGGAACTGGGACCGTCATGCCAGAGCCTTCGTTTTGTGCTCAGTGACCCATTTGTGTGTTGTTTTAATGTTTGTTTTGGATCATTGTCCTGATGGAAAATCCAACTACAGCCCATTATAAGATTTCTAGCAGAGGACGTCAGGTTTTGATTTTATATCTGTTGGTATTTGCTAGAATCCATAATAACATGCATCTGAAAAAGAAGTCCAAGACCTCCAGCAAAAACAACATTAAAGATCCAGTGCGCATGTGGTAGGCTAGTGATGTATTGGTCTCGGTCTTGTCACGGCCTTGACGGTCTTTGGTCTTGGTCTTTTCTTGGTCTCGTACCTCTCGTTCTTGTCTAGGTCTCGCTGTCTCAGACCGATAGTGGTCGGGGGATTTAGCAATACAACACTACAATATCCACGACGATATCCGCAACGGATTGAAGCGCGTGTCCGAGTGAAGACAGTGCGGTGTGCGCGAGCCACACGAGAAAACACCGTATCCGCGCCAATGATCGCAGCAGCAACGAGCACTTTGATCACTTGATTTAAAAAAACACATATCATGTACAGTTTTTGATGTATTGATATTTAGTAAAACACATGACAGTGACATGATGGGTTTTAACTTCATTCAGGAGATTTGGGGTAACTGCACAACTGACAGATGACTTTGAGCGCACCGCCAACCATCTTTTATAGGTGTGTGTGTGTGTGTGTGTGTGTGCGCGGTGTGTGTGTGTGTGTGTGTAACCATAGTGACAAAACAACCAACTTTCGGATCCTGGACTTTAGCTTATAATTTCGTTTTTGAAAATATAATTATGTATTTAAAAGTTGCAGAATGGATTCATTTGGAGACTTCAAAATCGGCAGAGATAGGCAGGCAATGCAAAACAAAATCTTTCAAGTTATTGCTTGGCTTCAACAACACTAGTCTGTTTTTTTCACTAGTCACTTGGTCTGTCTTGGTCTTGGTCTGTCTTGGTCTGTCTTGGTCTGTCTTGGTCTTGGTCTGTCTTGGTCTCGATACCCTCTGGTCTTGGTCTCGGTTTAGGCGGTCTTGACTACAAGTCTAGCATGTGGTACTTTTTATCCCTGTGTGCACCGGGTTTGCTGCCAAAAAGCTCTTTCTGACCCCAAGACTCAACTAATTTCTGAAATTCTCCATCTGTGATCATTTGAGAGTCTTTAGACACTCAAACATTTCTCCTCGCTATGAGAAAACACAAAAGGCCAACTTCCCTTAATCCTCCATCACAATGACTAAAATCAAAGAATATGAATCTGATGTGCAGCAAAAGATGGTTGAGCTTCACAAAATAGAAGAAAATAGCTAAACCACTGAAAATTCTCATTTCCACCGTCAGGGAAATAATTTAAGAAATTCCAATCAGCATGAAAGGTTACGAATCTGCCTGGAAAAGGACGTGTGTCTATATTGTCCTAATGCACGTGGAAATGAGAATTTTTAGCTATTTTCTTCTATTTTGTGAAGCTCAACAATCTTTTGCTGCACATCAGAACTATATTCTTTGATTTTAGCCATTGTGATGGAGGATTAAGGGAATTTGGCCTTTTGTGTTTTCTCATATTTATACTCTTGTGGAACAGGAAGTCATGGCTGGATAATTTCTTGTTCCCAGTCAACATGGTGTGCTACTTTTTTTTTTTTTTTATATGAATGGGAATATACTTCAGAAACATTGTAATCATAAGAATGTCTAGGGGTGCCAATAATTGTGGCCAATGTGCATTAGAGAAAAACATTTGTTTCATAATGTGATTTTTATTTCATTCAATACTTCAATAAATGGTCAGATTTTTGCTAATTCTTTGAATGAAAGATCAAAAGGATAAACAATGCAGATTTATTTTCACAGCCATCTTACTTCATATTTACAATAATACTGACCACGACTGCATTACTCTACAAAACTCAATTTACTTGATAAACACAACCATCATTCTTATCTGCTTTATATCTGGCTACTATTATTTTATATAATTGTTTTGACTAACTTTTTAGTTTCATTGCTTTACAGTGATGCATCGGCCGTTGCATGGCTGTATTGTGCTTGTGTGTCTGATTAACTCTGTGAAGGGTCTACCACACGTCCCATGAACACAACGCAGCCTGTGCGATGCTCGTAGATGAGGAAGAGAAAGGGCCGGTCCACCACAAAACGCGTCTGTGTTGATAAAGGCATGAATCCGACGTGCGTCAACGCTGCGGCCTCTGTACCTTCTTCATTCACTGTAATGGTGCCCTGATGCTTAAACTGAGAGAGAGAAGAGATTACAGGAATGAAGGGTGCAATGAAAGGTCAAAGAGTATGTATTTGTAAGAGATTAGGCGTAGGCGAACTAAAGTGCTCTCAACATAACAGGGAAAAGGCCTGTTTCTTACATCATGTGATGCATATTTGATTATAAGTGCAGAAAGATACAGGTGAAACTCAAAAAATTTGAATATGGTGCAAAAGTTCATTTATTTCAGTAATTCAACTTAAAATGTGAAACTAATATATTATATAGACTCATTACATGCAAAGTGAGATATTTCAAGCCTTTTTTTGTTATAATTGTGGTGATTGTGAAAACCTGTTCACAATATTCTAATTTTGAATTTGGGGTTTTCAAAGGCTGTAACCCATAATCATCCAAATTATAATAAATAAAGGGTTGAAATATCTCACTTTGCATGTAACGAGTCTATATAATACATTAGTTTCACCTTTTAAGTTGAATTACTGAAATAAATTAACTTTTGCACCATATTCTAATTTTTCGAGTTTCACCTGTGTGTGAAACAAGCTACGAGTTGCATTCGTTTTGCACGTCTCATTCATTCAATTACCCAGTTGATGATGACTTTCTCGGAGGTCATCGAGGAAAAGTCGCCCTTTTCAGTGAACAGGTCCGTCAGGCCCATTTCCTTCAGGTGCTCAATCAAGTCATAGTTCTGCTCCAGCTTAAACCGAGGGAAAACCACCTCACGAGTCCTGCCCGAGACCAGCACAAAAAGAGAAGTTTGATTGTTAGAATACAACTGAAGAATGATTTAGCCAATTAGGACGTGTTCCTGGATTGACATTTTTTTCAAATCATCATAATCAAACTCTGTCTGAACATAACATACCACTAATAGTCTAAACATAATGTATAGCACTTTATACAAAACACATTGTTTCAAAGCAGCTTTACATTGATAAATGTGATAATAAGGATCAATTATGCTCTTCAATTCTTTCATTTTTCAGTCAGTTCAATGTTGATTCAGTTCTGATTAATAACTGTAAAGTTAATCAATTTTAAAAAGAGATAAATTCTGCTGTAAGGAGCTCTACAGAAGACGGGCGTTATTCAATTCAGTTCAGTTCAATTACAGTGTCTGATGTTAAATTCAAGTCTAATCAGCTATAAAGCAGCAGTGGTTTCATCATCCAGCTCAATTCAGTTCAAGTTTTGTTCTCATTCTGTAGTGTCAGTGAAGTCAGATCAATAATATTACTGAATATTATTGAAATCAAAGGAAAATAATTGGTTACGAATGATTAAACTTAAACTTAACCCTAGAATCTGACTGTTATTCCAGGACCCAGGGCCGGATTAACCATTAGGGCAACTGGTCACTTGCCCAGGGGGAACAGGACATCTAAGGGGCCCTGGGCACGTCAAATATTATGTTAGATCACATTATAAACGCAGTCCGCACTTTCCTAATTATATGCAGATTTTTGCAACCCATTCAATCAAAATATAATGTTAAATCACGTCAAAAAGTGAGCGAGAGCGAGCTGTCATGTCGACTCGTGTGACTTGATGCTCTGAAATTTTAAATCGGTGGGAAGATGAAGCAGTTGCCTACGGTTGCCTAACATAAAGCTCTCGACTGTCTAGCGTTATATTTTGCCAACAAACTCAAATTTAAACTGTGATATGGCTTTGTGCCTTTATAAAACATCAAAAGACTTTAATTAAGTAGCCTATAGGCATTCTGTTTGTGCTGCTTGATTTAAAGAAAAGTGCGCACTTTGCTCACGCGATCAGCATGGTGATCTGGTGTTTTCTCCTAAATAAAATCTCAAGGGTTTATTTCTGGCAATTGAAGAAATTAGAACAAAAGTATTTTAATTTCCTATACTGTGTAATTTAATGCAAAATACTTTTAGGCTACATTTATAGGCTAGGCCTATGTGAATTTTACGTCATAGGAATAATTATATAAATCATTATTATAATAATTGTTTGGCATCCTAAAACATCAGTGATAATGTAATGTAGACTGAGACTCTATATATCATAACTAAAAAGATGTTTGAGCCCTCTTTAATGTCCAGGTACAAGTCAATGCTTTTTCTTTGTTCAATGTGCACATGGGTTAAAGCCGGTTGAAGCTCTTAATTTTGAGCTCTCAGGGTGCACCAGACTGAGCATTTAACCTTAAAATGTACAACATTTTCTTGCGGGACCCCCTAGAGGGACAGAGGTCCACCCAACATAGTTTTACAAAATCCTATGGGAAACACAGATCATTTATGAACTTTACTCCAGCATAGTACAACAAAGTTCCTTTTAAGTCAGTAAAACGGTTAATGCCAAATTAAAATGTCCTTGGACAAACTACATTTGGCCTGCCTAAGGGGGGGGCGTACAAGACATTGTGCCCAGGGCCCTCTGAACTCTTAATCCGGCTCTGCCAGCGCCAGCAATAGTTCAAATCCTACTTTGTTCAGCACTTCAAGTGATTGAGTCGACGACATTAAAGTGCCTTGCAGACTTGCTCAGACTAGTGTTTTATGGTGCTTTACCGGTTGGTCATGTTGTTAAGCCACTTGTTGATCAGGGTTGGGGAGATCTCCTGCTCCAGGGATCTCATTCCTGAGAGTTTCTGAGGAACGGCGATGAGCATGCTGATGTTCCCGGTGTAGGGAAGCTGAAGTATGTCGCAGTTGAGCTCGTGGTCGGCCGCCGCCAGGTAACTCCCCTTGTTCTGCATCATGGGAACACGCACCTGCTTTTTTTCATTGACACGGAATTGCCGGTAGTGTGTCAGTTCCTTCGGGAACTTCTGCTCCCACGTACCTGCGTTTGTTGGGGACACATGACATTGGTGTTATTTGTGAGCTGCATGTAATATTATTCCTTTTGACTTCTAATCTGTTTAAAGTAGGGGTGTCCAATCGTGCTCATGGGGGGGGGGGGGCACTTTCCAGCAGAGTTTTGCTCCAGCTCTAATTTAACACACCTGAACCAGCTAATCAAGGTCTTTAGGATATCACTAGAAACTTCTAGGCAGGTGTGTTGGTAATGAAATCTGCAGGAAGGTAGCCCTTCGTGAGCAGGATTGGCGGCTTTGATCTACAAGTTTCCCTGTTGAAAAGACAAAACAATTGTCGTGGTTTATGGTTGTTTGGTGCAAGTTTAGTTAGCATAGGCATGAGGTTCGCCAGCAAAACTTCTTGTAGCCTATAGGGGCTTGCGCACCGGGTAGTTATAGGAACTAGTCACCAGGGTGGTTCCCCGAGAACTAATGCTGCGTCTCAATTCGCAATCCGAAGTAACAGCTGATATTGCCCACAACCTGTCGCCCGTTGGACGAGGATTCGGTTAGAACTACAAACACGAGTGAAAAGTGTTAAACAACTACAGACATGGAGGACTGCGAGTCCAGTGGTTATGTAGAGAGGTTTAGATAAAGCCGGGGTTTGTTTGAGTGATTAATTATCAGTATCTAACCTGACGAAAATGTATTTGTTCAATGTTGGCTACATTATATTGCATCTGCAGCACATTGAACTTTTGTAAAGATACGTTTAGCCATTAACTTTTAAATGCATCATTGCATTCAAATTTCAAACACACGAGGAGAGTCTCCGCATGAAAGACCCACGACTGGCAGATGAACACGCTACAACATTTCTCTCCGAAATGGTAACAAACTATATTAGATTGAATGGAGGATTTTAACTGTGACGAGATGATTGACAGGGCAGTTTACGGTGATAGGATGCACGCGACAGAGCTGTCCGTTAAAGATGACGAAGTAGTATGTCCCAAAGCTTGCCTACTCTTTTGATATACACTCAAAAGTATGTACTTTTTCTTTACAAAAAGAGTACATGCTGTTAGGGCGTAGTATAAGGGACATTATTTAAAGCTGCAGTCGGTAAGATTTTTTTAACATATTCACTGAAACGACACTATGCTCCGACAGAACAACATAAATCAGCCGGTTTTAGAAAAAACCTGCGCTTCTACCTCCATCTAGAGCCTGTTATTTGTTTTGCAAAAATCTACCGCTCCCGGTTCTTCTGGTCCAATCAGCGCAGAGCTGTGTGAGATCTGACTGTCAATCACAGTTCGTGCACACGCCACAGATCCCCCCTCCCCCCTCGCGCACATTACAATATCACATGCACACGTCTAAAGTTCACAGGTATGTTGGATTGTACAAAGCGTGATGGTGGAGAGTAGGGCTGAAACAACTAATCGATTTAATCGTCAACGAATGTCATTATCGATTAGCTGGTCTTCTGCTTACGTCACGGGGAGCGTTTACTGGTGATTGGTCGAAACAGGCCAATCATGATGCTCTCTGTCTTACATGCGCTGGGCTTCAAGAGACACACGCAAGGTCTCTCTCCCTTCGCCGATCTGCCGTGCGCGCAGAGACCGAGATCTTGTTTACAGTCTATGTTTGGAGCACAGTCTCTTCTGTCTCGCATGCGCGCTCTAGATTCTGGGAGTTTGAACTAATTTGCGGGCATCAGGGAGCCGCTATCAATATGCGGGAGACTCCCGGATCTTCCGCGAGACTCGGGATGTCTGTATTTTGTCTCGAGCATCAGGTTGCGCAATCAGTTTGCTCGCAACATAAGTGATGGATTAAAATAGCGCTACCGCAGAAATAAGTTAAATTAAAACGGTGTTTACAAAGTGAAGCACTAAATATAAAGGCAGTTAATAACAGCAGCAGTAAAAGATTGTTTTTTAGTCACTGTACTCAGTGGTTTTCAGCGAATGCTTGTGCACTAATGCATAATTTTCCTGTCCTTTTAATCAAGCCTGTTATTGCTGCGTACCTCCATCCCGTTCTCTTTTTATAGCATTTGTCTACTATTACGTTTTAATGGTTTTTCAAACGCGATCTACTGCGGCTCTTGTTTTCAGTCTTTCTATATTTATTTTATCAATTATCCTTTATAATTCAATTAATCTTAAATAAAAATTAAACAAATTATATATTTGAGATGTTTTTAGTTTATATCTTCACATCTGAACAAGATGTCTGTGTAAATTTGTTTTAACAAAAATTGTGTTAAAACTAGGGCTGTCAGTTAAACGCGTTATTAACGGCGTTAACGCAAACCCATTTTAACGGCGTCAATTTTTTTATCGCGTGATTAACGGTCTTTTTGGCCTAGCAAACTTTGTAGTTTTTTCACATGCTGTTACAACAGGACGCGGCGCTGCGCCATGAAACCCATTCATTTCAATGGCTTGCGCCGCGCGAGGACGTTTTGTTGCTTCGTCGACCAAAGCGCAAGCGGATCTAGCTAGAGCGGAAACAAAACAACAGGCGCGCCGCACACACTTGTTTGGGCTTGCGAGCCGGCCAAATAGTTGGTTAACGTTGCACTTTGAGTGGATGACGAGCGCGAGACGGCGAAATGGACGCCAATAAGATTCTGAATGGAAAGTTTACTTTTAAGAAGTTGCCAAATGGTTCCATTGACAAGACCAAAGTGATCTGTGTGTTTTGTCGTTGTGAACTGAGCTATCATCATCGCAGCGCGTCCAGTCTGAAATACCACTTGATGGCCAAGCACACACACACACACACACACACACACAGCTGATGCGAATTCTCCGCCCCTCGTCAATATCAGGACCTCGTCAGTATTTCTTTCACCCTTTTATTAATGGACAGTGTTACATTGAGAGATTATGTGCTCCAAGTGAGAATGTTAGTGTGAAATTGAACACTATATATGTCAATGTTGTTTTCAATAAAAAACATTTGCACAAAACAAGCCGATCCACTTTTCCATGTTGAGAGCATTAAAATGAGAAAAAAGTTTGACAGCCCTAGTTAAAACATATGTTGGGTATAATTTTTAATTAATTTTACATTAATCATGGTTGTCAACTTACCATCAGCAATTATCATTAAAAACAAAGCAAATATTGATATTAGTAAAACTCAATGTGTGGCTTTTGCACTTTTTAAAGTACACTTTTACACATAAATACCCTTGTGGCGAGCAGGACGAGGCCGAGGGACGTGAGAGGACGGCGCGAGGCCGGTGGCGTGAGTGATAATGAACGACACCTGTGAGACGCACCGATCTCGCATCTCTCACGTCCCTCGGCCTCGTCCTGCTCGCCAACCTGCAACCCTGATTTAGGGTTTTATTTAGTTATAATAAACAAAAAATCAAATTGAAATTTTTATCTGATTAATCGATTATCAAAATAATCGTTAGTTGCAGCCCTAGTGGAGAGAAAATCTACTAACAAGCTTCCAATTCCTCTGTTAATGACCAGAGCTAGGAGGTCCAAAACAACCAGGGAAAAGACTGTAGGTTTAAGCGTTGCATTCAATGACGTCAACAACTGGAGAATGGAGGACGTCGTGATCGGAGCTGTGTTTTTGTTGTGTGTCGTGGGATTCGTGATAATGGAGATGGAATGTATAAGTTATGTGATGGAAAGAGCAAAAAGTGTAGTGTTTATGTTCATCGGGGAGTTTGTTCATGAAGTAAACTGTGAGTTTGCACTGCTTTTTAAAAATGGTGAGCACTTGCGTCACTGGTGGTTCCTATTGTGCTGGGTTGAACCCTACTCTGAGGTAGCATTTGTTCCCCGAAATGTGTTCCTAGAATTAAATTCGTTCCCAGATCCTGCAGTGCGATCACACCAAAAAGTGGGTACGCCATTAGTTCAAGAAACTATGAAAAGGTTCCTCTGGTGCGAAAGCCCATACTGAGGCTGGTTAACCAGGTTCACAAGAAAGACGATGCTTGTTTGACCAGCCTAGTAGCAACAAGGAAGTATTGCTGATTAAACTAGTGAAGATGCTGGTCAATTTAGTCGCGCTAAATGAAATGTTGCATTCAATAAACATTTCACATAGTGCATGATTATTTGCTTTAGGATTGATTGCCAACTATACAGATGAATGGGGTAAACCGTTAGTCTTACTAAAGAGTTTTAGACTTTAGGTCTGGACCACCAGAATGGGCTTGAATTGGTTCACCTTTGAAGTAGAGGTAGTTCAGGAGCATCACTGCCATGTTGGGGTCGACGCTCTTCAGCGGTTCCTTTATCAGACCTTTGGTGATTTTCTGAATGCGTTGGTTGGCCTTCACAAGGAACGCCGGGTCGGCAAAATCCACAGACTGAGGCTCGGCGAAGTAGTACGTCTTTGCGTCGGCACGGAAAGCCTCCTGTACTTGGACGTTGCGTTTCACATACAGATCATTAACGGAGCGTAAAGTGTACCCGAAGTTTCGTCTGAAGAGCCTGTGTGTGAGTTTGCGGAACAGCTTGTGGACGGTCGAGTTATCGTAATGTGCGCTGGCGTTGACAAATTCAGCGAATCCGAGAGTTTGGTAGAGTTGTTCCTGAGTGGTCGGTCCGGCTCCCAGAGACATCATTCCCATCGCGATGGAGATCCCGACAGGAGCAAGAAGAATGTTGTCCGTCTGGTTAAGTCGATTGCGCAGTTTACGATAAAGCCGAAACCCGAAGCGGCCGTTGACGACGTTGATTCGCTGGAGGCGCGATTGCCCGTGGAAGAGCCGCAACAGACGCGCTCTCCGTATTTTGGGGTCACTTGGCTCCAAGAAGAGGTCAAGGTCAGGAGCAGGCGTGGAGATCTCATCTATGTGATCGCCTTCGCTGTAGTCATCCTCACCTTCCGCAAAGATCTTATCGAAGTCCAAGTAGTCTTCATCTTCCAGTCCCTCCAGAGGGAGGTCGTTCGTGACCGTGTTTTCCCGATGGAAGTCCAACGGGATGGACTCAATGTCTGTGTTCCCTCCGCCTGGAGAAAGTCCACGGGCATCCACCAACTTTCCCTTCTCAACTCCACCAAAGTGTGAACTGAGGTCTTTGACCCCAGCCAGAGCTGGGCTACTCAAGAGAGAGGCCGCAACTATAACTTGAAAGATCCACATCCTATGAAAACATAAATAAAACAAGCACACATGGGAATATTGAACGATTGACAGCTTCACTTGCAGATATTACACTCGGAAATCTAACACTCAATGCTCATACGCATGTTGCAAAATCCAGGGCCGTAACCCCCATAGACACTAATGGGGACATGATATCAATAGTGATTTTCAATTGTTCTTAAAGCTTTTGCTTTTGGTTACTCTCTTAGCTTGATCTCTGAAATATCACACCAGTGTCTTATGAAATCTTATAGTCTTTTATGCTAGTTTGAGCTGCTTACCTGCTCTTTCCCTCTGGAATCTCTCTGTTTGTATGTATGTGGACGTCCGTTTGTGGATTCGATCCCCAGCTGGACTTTGAAGTGGCTCTTCACTGATCAAACAGTAGCGAGTTCAAACATTCCTCACATCTGACTTATTTAACCCTTGAAATGCTCTCCGTCCATTAATTCTAGGTGCAAATTACTACAGATATGCTGTAAATGGCCTCTTAGGACTTACATTACCCCAGTTAAATTACATAGGTTTGATCCTGATATCCCTGACTGCTGTGTTAGTAATGTAATGAGGTAGCGACGTTTCATTGTAAGAAAAGGTTTTTGATGTGATTTTTGAGAGTTTCTCCTTGGAAGCGAAATTGTGCTTATTGCATATTTACCCTGTAAATTTAGTTGTACATGTAAGTTTATAGATTTCGTTTAAAATGGGATAATCCCCTAATGGATCAAATAAATGTCATTTAATCTTGCTTTGGAAAAACTGACATGTAGAATATAGATAAGTAAATGTTTTTAATGATGTGCACTCCCTTTTTTATATTTTTTTGACTAACAGATCATGTGGAATGTTAAATAATGTGGACTGTAAACAAATCCCTGATGTGATAAGTTACTGATACTGTATTGATCACTGTAACAATGTATTTTTTACTTGATTTTTAAAATATTATTTATTTGTATAATTATCTCTTTATTTAAGTGTTTGTATTATATATTTTTTTTAAATCCTTTTTTTGTGTGTGTGTTTTTTAAAAAGAAGAACAGTGATAGCACACGGTGCTTTTTTGTATAATATAACCTTTCTAAAGAACTAACATTTTGATTAACATTTTTGTATTTAAAGTATTTAATTTGCTGTGTAATTTCACGCAGCTGACCCGCCGATTGCCCGCCATCAAGGAGGCCAAACCTCGCCTGCAGAAGCTCTTCAGGGATTTCTGGCTCTATTCTGTGGTCATGGGTTTTGCCGTGGAAGGATCTGGTAAGGAAATAAAATCATCACCGTCACTGACAGCATTTAAACATGAATTCACCACTGAGCACGTTCTCTAGCAGGATTTCTCTCGCAGTATTTCTACAGAAGTGTGTGTTTGCCTGTGTTTTAGGTCTGTGGCCTGAGGAATGGTATGAGGGAGTGTGTGAAATCGCCACTAAATCGCCTCTGCTCACGTTCCCGAGTGGAGAACCGCTGCGTTCAGAACTCCAGTACAACTCGGCACTGAAGAACGACACGGTTACTCCGGTATCCAAATGCTCTCACTGTCTCAGTGTTGTTTAGTATCTAAATTACTATTAACTCTAACAGTAAGTGAAAAGTTAGGCATGTGTGTCGCTCTGCATCGTCTGTGCATCAGACATTAATTATTCCTCAAATCATTTGTCGCTCTGCATCGTCTGTGCATCAGACATTAATTATTCCTCAAATCATTTGTCTTAGAGAGTTACTTTACTAAGTGTGCTGGCATTGTATTTTATGAATATTGTTGGCTTTTTGACTAATTGCTTTTGGATTACAATGTCTCTAAATGCATAAATGTAAATGCAAGTGACCAAACTGATGAATTTCACCTGCTGGGGGACAAAACCAATTAAAAAATATATTTGTTATTTACTTATTTGATTTAACTTTCTAAGTTTTTACAAAAACAAATAAAAATGCAAATTAACCCTATTTATTTCTGAGGTTAACTGGATGCCATTCACTGAACATGCAATGTGTTGAAGTTATGTAGCACACTGCATACTGTTTTACAGTAGTAGTACAGTATTTACTAGTTTCCCATTCTGAAAAGCCCTTGTTTGTTATGTAAAATCCTCCTTTTTTGAAGGCGGAGTTGAGTGAACTGCGCAGCACCATCATTAATTTGCTGGATCCGTCTCCTGAAGCCGCCGCCCTCATCAATAAACTCGACTTCGCCATGTGCACGTACCTGCTGTCTGTCTACCGGCTGGAGTATATGAGGTCAGAGACGCTCGAACTTTCTGTTTTCAGTCTTTCTGACTTTCTTTTGAACAGCTCCTCTCATTATCCTCCTCATTTGCACGAGCAATGGGAGTAAATTCAGTTAAACGGTCAATCAGCGAAAGGTTCGCTCTAAACTAAAAGTTTAAAGATGTAGGAAAACTAACTTCATAGCAAACGCACACTTTTATTTTTTTTTTAAAAGACATGAAAATTACCACCCTAACCAGTAGATGGCGGTACAGGAGCACTGATTGGCTTTTTAGCCATTTCCTCTCCCTAATACAGGTGAAACTCGAAATATCAGAATATGGTGCAAAAGTTCATTTATTTCAGTAATTCAACTTAAAAGGTGAAACTAATATATTATATAGACTCATTACATGCAAAGTGAGATATTTCAAGCCTTTATTTGTTATAACTGTGATGATTATGGATTACAGCGTATGAAAACCTTTTCACAATATTCTAATTTTGAATTTGGGGTTTTCATAATCTGTAAGCCATAATCACAATTATAACAAATAAAGGCTTGAAATATCTCACTTTGCATGTAATGAGTCTATATAATATATTAGTTTCACCTTTTAAGTTGAATTACTGAAATAAATGAACTTTTGCACCATATTCAAATTTTTCGAGTTTCACCTGTATGTGGAAAAAAGTAGGCAGTCTCAGTCTCATGAAAAACAAAAACTTTATGCAATTACGCCGAGAGCAAGTAAAGAGTGAAGACTGACCCTTTTATAATCACTGAGGCTGTCGGTCTTTCAGTGTGATACTATAGAAGAACAATGGTACATTTAAAACGAGTAGAATTTTTAGATTAGGTTTTTGCATGTTACTCTTGTTAATAAAAGTTAATTTTAATTCAAGTTATGTGATGTCAAATTTCCAGTAAACACACATGCAATATTATTAGTAACTGCCCTTATTGATAAAAACAATAGTCATTTTATGATTAAATTACCTTTATGATAAACAAACCAGAAGTGCCTCCTATAATCTAAAATGCTGTGTGTGTTGTGTAATGTAATGTGTTGAGTATTATAAATGGAAGGACCTGTACAAGTATGTTAGCCATGAATTGTAGATCTGTCACCTTGTCAAAGACCCTTCCCAGAGTGTTTGGATCTTGTTTTCTTTGAAATGTCTTTCAGATCCAAATAAAAGCATTCGTGTGTGTGTGTGTGTGTGTGTTTTACCCATCTCTCTTTGTTCTGCCTCTCTCTGTGTTTTATCCTCTCTCTCTCTCCGGCCTCCTCAGGATGTTGCACTCGAACGATGCCGACCGCTTCCAGGTGATGTTCAGATACTTTGAGGACAAGGCCATCCAGAAAGACAAATCGGGTCAGAAATTCAACGTAATTTCATATGGTTGATTAAAAAAATTAAAAATGTTTTACCACAAGAAGTAAGCATGTGTAAAAATCTAGTTGCAATTATTCAATGCATGTTTTCCACACTGTTTTTAATTACCGTAAATGAACATGAAGAATCATATTTATTAAATTACATTTTTATGCACCAATATGATAAACAGCGATATTTACGTAAATTATTTTTTACCAGAACATTTTGATGTGAGAAATGCAACACTCTTAAGAATTTTATATATATGAGCAGGTGTTAATACAGTAATGTTCTATAAATGTGATTTACCTTTTGTTATTATACAGGTGAAACTCGAAAAATCAGAATATGGTGCAAAAGTTCATTTATTTCAATAATTCAACTTAAAAGGAGAAACTAATATATTATATAGACTCATTACATGCAAAGTGAGATATTTCAAGCCTTTATTTGTTATAATTGTGATGATTATGGCTTACAGATATGAAAACCCCAAATTCAAAATTTACAGATATGAAAACCTTTTCACAATATTCTAGACATAACCATCAAAATTATAACAAATAAAGGCTTGAAATATCTCACTTTGCATGTAATCAGTCTATAAAATATATTAGTTTCACCTTTTAAGTTGAATTACTGAAATAAATGAAATTTTGCACCATATTCTGATTTCTCAAGTTTCACCTGTTTTTGTATTAATTATACATATTATAACACTTATTCATTATATCATCGAATCAAGAGTTTTGACTCAGTTCATTAAAATCGAACTGATTTGTGGAAATTAATAAATCGAAACTCTAACTCTTATTGAATCTCTCTCACAAAACAAATGATCATGAAATTAGTTTAATCACTTGATATTTAGGAAACCAACTTTTGCTTAGTATTATGTAACCAGCAAAACCGTTGCAAATATACTGTGAATATTCAATACATCACACAGCCCTAGTTCTGACTTGCTTTGCATCTTTATCTCCGCCCAGGCATGATGCAGTGTGTGATTTGTGTCGGTGATAAAGTCTTCGATGTTTTCCTGCAGATGATGGCTGAGAAAGTGAGTCGAGTATTTGACGGATCTCTGAATGCAGTATTGATCGCTCGTTGATAATGTCTTTGCGTTGTGTTTCAGCCCAAGACTAAAGAGCACGAGGAGGAGCTTGAGCGTCATGCTCAGTTCCTATTGGTCAACTTTAACCACACCCACAAGAGGATCCGCAGAGTTGCAGATAAATACCTCTCAGGACTCGCCGAAACGTAAAATTACTTTCCCTACCTAGATGGCATATTAAAGCATCACTTATGATGTAAATATACCCAATATTTGAGTATTCCTTGTAGTTTTTTTTTAGTTTTTTGTAATGCTTATTGAGGTTAGGTTGCTTTTAACTTGCTTTTGAAAAGACAAAATGCGGCAAATGTCTTCCTAAACTTGTAATGAGAATCGTTTATAAATCTGTTGTCAACAAATGAGTTCTTGGGTCTCCCTGCAGTTTTATTCCGAAATAAAAGCTTTATAGTGTCACGTTTCAAAGTAAAGAAATGTAGACCGACATTAATATTAGTAATTTTAGGGTTGTTCTGTATTTTTTTAAAAATTATTTTCATGTATTATTAAAAATATAATTTTAGTATTTTTATTACATTAGTGTCATTGCTATAGTAAAATATTTTTTATTTTTTATTTATGATTTATATAGTTTAATATTAAAAAAACTAATTATGTACGTAGTATTCATAATTAGAATTACGCTTATTAATAATAAATGTAATAGTAATATTCCTATTTGTTTCTCTCACACAAAAACAAACTAAAAGCTCAAATCTATCAAATCACTGTTTGTCTTCTATATTGATGTCATAATAATTATATAAAAAAAGATGCTGATTATATTTTTTTTATTATTAACTATACTTTTTTATTATTTTTATTGCAGTAGTATTATTGCTATAGTAAAATATTTATTTATGAATTTAACTATATGAATTTAATAATAATACAAAAAACGATTTTCAGTAGTATTACTGTAATAGTAAAATATTTATTTAATTGTATTTAATAATAATAATAAAAATATTTTTTTGTATTTTATAACATTAGTATTATTGCTATAGTAAAATATTAATTTATGAATTTAATTATATTAATTTAATCATAATATAAATAATAATAAATTATTTTAGTAGTATTTCTGCTATAGTAAAATATTTATTTATTTAATTGTATTAATTTAATATATTTTTTAATTGTAGTAATAATATATATATATATATATATATATATATATATATATATATATATATATATATATTTATTTATATATTTTTTTTTATTACAGTAGTATTACTGCCATAGTAAAATATTTATTGCTTGGACACAATCTGTGAAATCTGTTTGCCGTCTAGGTTTCCGCACCTGTTGTGGAGTGGGAGAGTTTTGAAGACGATGTTGGACATCCTGCAGACTCTCTCTCTGTCCCTGAGCGCCGTCAGTACACACAACACACACACACACACACACACACACACACACACGTGACCCATATAACTCATGTTTACGCTCTCACATGTCATTCACTTACCCTGACCTCATGTTAAACAGGACATCCACAAAGATCAGCCGTACTACGACATTCCCGACACCCCGTACAGGATAACGGTCCCAGACACGCATGAGGCGCGAGAGGTGAGACGGGGCGTCCGAGACGTGAACGTACTCGCGATCGAGTCCAATGTTTTGAAATGTTGTTTGTTGTCCAGAGCATCGTGAAGGACTTTGCCGCTCGCTGTGGAGAGATCTTGAAGGAGGCCATGAAGTGGGCCGCCTCCGTCACCAAGTCTCATCTCCAGGTGAGCTCAACTCACACACACTATACACTAGGGGTGTGATTTCGATTCTGCTTATCGATTCCTAATTTCGATTCCAATAAGGTAAAAAAATGAATAAAAAAACTCGTTTTTTTTGCTGCGGTTATCACTCCGTCCAAGTAACAGTGCTTCGCCTTCAGAGAATATAGTTCCCAGTATTTATACGGTTAAAATATGTCTGTGTCTCATGTGACTTTGTTTTTTGTACACTCTGACTATACAAATCCCAACATGTAAATAGGAAAATGTTAGCGCTATTTTGTCACTTATTTGGATTAGTATGCTAGCTGCAACCATTTACATCCAGTCTTTGTGCTAAGCTAGGCTAGCGGTGGGTGCGTCAAACAGACTTATAGCACGCACGGAGATGAAAAAGGTATGTATGGACTTATCTAACTCTGGGGGATAAGGTGAATAGGCTAAAGTCCCAAAAAGTCGGAGTGTTCCTTTAATAATGCGCACCAAACTGCTTAATGTACCGCGCTCTGAGACGGTGAAAATTGTTATCACAACAAGTCGCGCGCACGCTTCATGAAACACAATACTGACATATTTATCTAACTTTAAATCGCTCTAAGAAATATACCGATTTCTATTTAAAGTTGATTCATCGTGCAACCTGTTTGTATGTGTCACTCATGAAATGTGAATTCAGCTGCAGCCAATATAGTGACTGCGCGACCCACCTCTTCCCAATCTGCGACCCACAAATGGGTCACGACGCACAGTTTGAAAGCCCTTGGGCTAAAGAACACTTACACAAGGAACGTTTGGTTCCTGTGGTTTAAAAACGCCATTAAAAAACATCTAGCCCAACTAATATAAATTTCAAGCATTAAAGACAAGTAAACACTCAAAAAAATTAAAAACTAAATAAAGATACGATTTAAATAGTGTTTTAAGATTTTCAGTTATTCAGGTACAGAAACTGTAATCAAATGTAAAATAACACTGCACTTTATAAATAAAATATACATTTCAAATATAGTTACACTAGGCTGGATGGCTTTGCTAACAGCAAGGAATTTGATTTCCATACGCTGAGCAGTGGTTATGGGTCATTTATGTTTCCATGCACAACTTTTGTTTCATTCGTGATGAATTCAGTAGAACAATCTGAATGTAGTGTTTACATGAACGCTAAACAAGTGATCGGGTGTATGTGCGCGTTTATTTCACAAGCTTCAAATCAGAATGAATTTTTTGTCATGCGCACCCTGCTTAGATATAGCGAGTTTCCCTCTGTTTGCGCATAAATACTATTCTCCTACATTGGTTCTTTTTTTTTTTTTTTTTTCAACAGCAGACTTAAAGGTATAGTTCACCCAAAAATGAAAATTATGTCATTAGTGACTCTCCCTCATGTCGTCCCAAGCCCGTAAGACCTCCGTTCATCTACAGAACACAGTTTAAGATATTTTAGATTTAGTCCGAGAGCTTTCTGTCCCTCCATTGTAAATGTGTGTACGGTATACTGTCCTTGTCCAGAAAGGAAATAAAGACATCATCAAAGTAGTACATGTGACATCAGTGGGTTAGTTAGAATGTGTTGAAGCATCGAAAATACATTTTGGTCCAAAAATAACAAAAACTACGACTTTATTCAGCATTGTATTGTGTTCCGGTTCTGTTGTGGATCCGCGTTCACGAGTCCGCAGTGACGCTGCTATGTGAATATATTTTTTAACTAAGTGATTGAAGACTGGAGTAATGATGCTGAAAATTTAGCTTTACAGTCCTTGACAAAAGTCTTGTCGCTTATCTATTTTGTAGAAACACCTGCTATTAACCTGACTTTTAATTAATCAATTGGTGTTAGAAATAGCTCATATGAAAAGCTAAATCTCTCCCAAAAGATGTTTAATGCACTGAAATAAATTAGTTTCACTGAAAAAAGATTGATCATTTAAACAAAACAAATTTTGGCAAGACAAAAGTTTTGTCGCCTATACAGAAATTGAACAAATTTACTGCAAATACAAAAATATGTCAGCAAATTAAGTAGTGGTGTTGTAAGATCCACATTTAATATCTTGTATAACTTCCATGAGCTTGAAGGACTGCATCCATGCGGTTTGGCAAGGATTCATACAATTTATTGATGAAGTCCTCAGGAATAGCAAAGAAAGCAGTCTTGCATGCCTCCCAGAGTTAATCAATATTCTTTGGTTTCGTCTTCCATGCTTCCTCTTTCATCCTACCCCACATATGCTCAATGATGTTCATGTCTGGTGACTGGGCTGGCCAATCCTGGAGCATCTTGATCTTCTTCACCTTGAGGAACCTTGATGTGGAGATGGAAGTATGCGATCGAGCACCATCCTGCTGCAGAATTTGGCCTCTTTTATGTTTGGGAATATAAGAGGTAGCTAAGATTTCTTGGTATTTTAGGGCGTTTTCACACCTGAAAGTCCGCACCAAGGTCCGAACCAAAGTTCACGTTTTGATTCATTTTATACTTTCAGAAAGTTTTGGTTTGGTTTCACACTGCAATTATGCGAGCGCACTAAAGAACTGTACGTGACACACTTGCGTCCTGTCGTCATCATCTATGTGGGCTGCATCCTGACATTGATTGGTTTGTAAATGGACGTGCGTCTGACGTCAGCGTGTTGTCAATTCGGCGGGTAACTTTGACAACATGAATGAACAGACGCATATCGTTGCAACTATATTGTTATTTTTATGGCATAATTACCTGCAGCACCAACTATACACAAGGCTAGTTCAAATTCGCCAACTGAACGTCCTCGTCGTGCGAACATTTTATCGTCGCCGGCAGGAAAGGAGGAGAAGACTGCAAGTTGACTTCTTATTATGTCATCAGACCATACTTCAATTAAACACCTCGTCTCCTCCTCTCCCCATGTGCTACACGCCTCATTTTTCCTGTCACCTTCTGTTTTTCGGCTATGCGGGAACCACCGGAACTTCCTGTAAAAGGTCCGAAAGTCCGAACCATACAGAAACGGCTTTCACACTAGAAACGAACCAAACCTTTGTTCAGTTTGATCCGGACCGAGACTACCTCTTTTCGTCGGACCAAATTTCATCTGTTTGGGCCGGACTGTGGGCCTTGGCAAATGCCACACAGTTTTTCAATTGTCTTTTGTTTAGTGCTGGCTTCTGGGCACTGATTCGATCATGGAGGCCATTTCGAGACAGAATCCGACAAACTGTTCTGGTTGACACAGGGACTTCAGGTGACCAGGTCTCGTGGAGCTCTGCTGCAGTGGAAAATGAGCTGGCCTTGGATTTTCGAGCCAACAAACGGTCCTCTTGAGCAGTTGTCTTGCGGGGTCTGCCTGACCTGGCCTTGGCAAAAATGTCTCCAGTGTCTTCAGATGTTTTTTTATCCTCTGTACTTGACGCTGAGACACATTGAAGGTGTCTGCCACATCAGCAGTGGATCTGGTCTTCAGCCTCTTGATAATCAAAACTTTAGTCTCAGGGTGAATCTTAGGCATGTTTGCAGAGGTCTAGTTGCAGTTGATGTGAAGGTCTAGTGTACTGGGGTTGTTTTTATACACACCTGAGACCTAATTGATCCATTATTAGTCACAGGTGAAGCTCATATGACAAGGCGACAACACTTATGTCTTTGCAAAAATTGCCTCAATGGGCTTTACCAAGCTGTGAATATTAGGCTGCGTTTACACTTGGCATTAACATGCGATCACCGTGATCCGATCAAGCAGATCGGATCATTAGCCAATCAGGACATGGTGCGTTTATATTTGTTCACATTAAGCAGCCTCTGTATCTGGATAACCGATCGGATTTCTGTTTCCCGCATTATATTTAAATCAGGGCTGTGCCACGATACCAGATTAATAGTAAAGCTGATGCAAATTAAACAACATCCCAATTGCTTTTTCTCACTCACTTTACTTTCATATCTCCATTAATTAGATCAAATTATATTTTTTGAAAGAAGGAATACTTCCAGAGTTGATCTTACAAAATAACTGGGTTGATCATGTTAAACAAGTCACATCATCGATCATCTGGGTTTAAGGTTGCGTGCAATGACTATATTGACAGAAATGGGAGATTGATAAACATGCTGAAACAATAAAAACATCCAACATTTAAAACATTAAAAAATTCCGATTATTCCTCTGGCAAGTGCAGCTCTTCATTAAGATCTCATGACTGAGACACTCTCGCACTGTACTCTCTCTTTTAATGCACCTTAGACATTGCACATAACACAAAAAAAAAAAAAAAAAAATTAGGAAAAGATAGGGACTGATAAGATGTGGGGGAAGGTTATCTTATATTATCTTATTATATTATCTTTTATTTTGTACAGGATTGACAATGACAATTGTTACATAGGAGGAAGGATGGAAATAAAAATCGACCAACACAATATTGGCAATATGGTGGTAGTGGGGAGTGGGGTGGTGATGGTAGTGACAATGGTAATCGATAATAAATGGTTACTTTGTTTACGCATACACACACATACACATACCCACACTCGCACCCGCTCACATACACACTTAGATCAAACACTTAAATCACTTTTATGTCACTTCTGGAATTATGGATTTACAAGATTGCTCACTACTGCACTATGTTGGTCTGTAGGTATGTCTGACTGTTAAATAAAAAAATAAAAAAATAAAAAAAAAGATCTCATGACTGACTGTGAGTGTACAGGCGATCGCCTCGTTCAGATAATGTTGCACAATTAAAATGAAAAATGACACGCATAAATAAACTGTTTTAAAGATTGACGTTTATTGCTCAAATAAGTTTAATTTCGTGTCCAAACTGCGTCTGGCCATTACTTTCGGACAGTCATGCGGGGCGGGGATTTAAATTACGTTCACCTGTGAATGCAGACACGATGGCTGGATTGCGTTTACATTACACTGAGATCCGATCATCTCCGAACCGGGACACGCTGATCGGATAACATTCCGATCAGATGTGCGTTTACACTTGTCTTTTCAATGTGTATGTGGACAACATCCAGATACAGGTCGCATGTTAATGCCAAGTGTAAACGCAGCCTTAGAATACTTTTTGACAGTTTTGTTTTGCACTGAAACATTATTACAAAAGCTGTTGGGATTAAAATGAGCCATTTCTTGTAAAAAAATCTTGATTAGAAATAGATTTCAGCGGCACTTCAGGTCAATTTGTACACAAGCGACAAGACTTTTGTCAGGGACTGTAGTGTCACATGATCCTTCAGAAATCATTCTAATATGCTGATTTGCTGATCAAGAAACATTTCTGATTATTATCGATGTTGAAAACCGTTGTGCTGGAGCCTGTGATGTGTGTGTGTCTGTCGCAGGAGTATCTGAACAAGCATCAGAACTGGCTGTCGGGTTTGTCTCAGCACACGGGTCTGGCGATGGCGACCGAGAGCATTCTCAGCTTCGCAGGATACAACCGTCAAAGCACGACGCTGGGGGTGAGAGAACACCCGTCACACACAGAGTCCCTCTCTCACACACACACACGTCACACACAGAGTCCCTCTCTCACACACACACGTCACACACAGAGTCCCTCTCTCACATACACACGTCACACACAGAGTCCCTCTCTCACACACACACGTCACACACAGAGTCCCTCTCTCACACACACACGTCACACACAGAGTCCCTCTCTCACATACACACGTCACACACAGAGTCCCTCTCTCACACACACACACGTCACACACAGAGTCCCTCTCTCACACACACACGTCACACACAGAGTCCCTCTCTCACATACACACGTCACACACAGAGTCCCTCTCTCACACACACACGTCACACACAGAGTCCCTCTCTCACACACACACGTCACACACAGAGTCCCTCTCTCACACACACACACGTCACACACAGAGTCCCTCTCTCACACACACACGTCACACACAGTCCCTCTCTCACACACACACACAGAGTCCCTCTCTCACACACACACGTCACACACAGAGTCCCTCTCTCACACACACACGTCACACACAGAGTCCCTCTCTCACATACACACGTCACACACAGAGTCCCTCTCTCACACACACACGTCACACACAGAGTCCCTCTCTCACACACACACGTCACACACAGAGTCCCTCTCTCACACACACACGTCACACACAGAGTCCCTCTCTCACATACACACGTCACACACAGAGTCCCTCTCTCACACACACACGTCACACACAGAGTCCCTCTCTCTCACACACACACGTCACACACACAGAGTCCCTCTCTCACACACGTCACACACAGAGTCCCTCTCTCACACACACACGTCACACACAGAGTCCCTCTCTCACACACACACAGAGTCCCTCTCTCACACACGTCACACACAGAGTCCCTCTCTCACACACGTCACACACAGAGTCCCTCTCTCACACACGTCACACACAGAGTCCCTCTCTCTCACACACACACGTCACACACAGAGTCCCTCTCTCACACACGTCACACACAGAGTCCCTCTCTCACACACATACGTCACACACAGAGTCTCTTTCACACACTCACGTCCAACACAGAGTCTCTCTCTCACACACACACACACACACACGTCCCGACGGTAACCGATGCTGTGCTCTTATGGTAGATGGTAACTGAGGTGTTTGGGCAGATTAAGGTAAGACGGCGGCCAGTCTTCAGAATAAACACATCAATAATTTTAGAAAGAAGATTTATGATTTATGTCACATGCTTAAAATACATATTGAAATCACTAAATTCAAAAACTGATTGACAGAACATCTGAATATGTATATAATTTTAACATGATCACATTTCACTGATTATTTATGTCGTCAGTTTTATTTATATTATATATAGCACTTTTCATAATGCACATTGTTTCAAAGCAGCTTTAAAGATAATATTTGCAGTAATAATGTATTAAATATTGTCATCTCTTTTAGCAGTTAATGCATACAGCAATTTATTATGTGCCAAATGACCTGTTGCATTTACTATAGTGTTCAGTATAACACTTTATGATGTACTGTATCCCACAATGCACTGCAAATTTGACCTTAATGTGGACTTTAATGCATTATAAACATTAACCGTATGAATTGCTGTCCGGAAGATTCTTAGAAACAGTGTGTGTTGTGAAGAGTGTTACACAAATTATGCTTTTCACGGTAACTAACCAAATATTTCTGACCGGATATGAACTAAAATGTGAGATATAATATTAATGATTCATGCAGTAACACTTTATGAATATTCATTAGCACTGTTGTGTTCATGTCATGCCTGTTATTTTGGTCTTTGTTGTGTTGTTTTTGCATGGAATGCGCTCTGATGTAATTTTCCAGCATGTTTGCGTATCATTTGTCATTCTCTTTGTTTGTGCCGTTACATCATTGCGTCTCTGCTAACTCATCTGTGTGTGCGCTGTGATTGGTTGGCCCTGGGTTTGGTGGGTGTGGCCTGCCGTGTGTCCCTCCCCCTCGTCCCAGGCAGCTTTTCCTCAGGTTGGTACTGTTGGTCTTGTTGAACTCTTGTTCCAGTTACAGACACATATATGTTTTGATCACAGCAGTCGAGGTCAGTATAGTCCCACTGCTCCAGCTCACAGCACGCCTGATGCTTTAATGGGGAAGAAGGGATACTGGCCTTTACTTGTAGGACTAGTCAGGAATGTGCATTAGTAATGTTTGCAGGGGGATGTTTTTAACTG
Organism: Tiaroga cobitis; assembly: GCA_030578255.1. Classification (NCBI taxonomy): domain Eukaryota; kingdom Metazoa; phylum Chordata; class Actinopteri; order Cypriniformes; family Leuciscidae; genus Tiaroga; species Tiaroga cobitis. The sequence continues at coordinate 31,743,774 of CM060598.1, read as the reverse complement.
TGAAGAGACTGAATCAGTTTCATCATCCCCAGGTTACCCAGCTGACGGAGCGGCCCTCCTGTGTGAAGAAGGATTACTCCAACTTCATGGCGTCGCTCAACCTGCGTAACCGCTACACCGGAGAGGTGAACGCAGTCAATAGGGTGTATTTATTTATTTATTTATTTATATTTGTGTGTTGAATTTTTAGTTGTCTGTAATGCTTCCAATGATTCTGTCAATGTAAACCCCTTGAGTCCAACACAGATTTCCCCTTGGGGGACAATAAAGTGCATTTCATTTCATTTCTCTTCATTTCTTCATTTCATTTCATTTCTTCATTTCATTTCATTTCATTTCTTCATTTCATTTCTTAGTTTCATTTTATTTCTTCTCTTCATTTCATTCAATAGGGTGTTCGTGAGTGAATCTCATGCAAAATAATCAGAAAATATCTTATTTTTTTTATAAAGAAAATCTTTATTATTTATTTATTAATTTGAATTTAATTCATTTAAATATTTATTTGCTTTGTGCCATAATTAAGGAAATAAGAAATAACATAGTCTTATTATTTTTACTTACTAAGAAAGTCTATTTTTAGGACCAATTATTTTAGGACCAATATATTTGTTTTATTTATTCATTTTAATTTTAATTAATTAAATTAAAAATGTAAAATGTAATAAAAAAATGAAATAATTTTAATGTATTCATTTATTTGCATTGGGACATACTTTTTTCTCAGAAAATTTTAATAAAAAAAAAAAACATATTCGTATTATTTTCCATAACAAAAATGTTTTTAGGGCCAAAAGGAATATATATATATATATATATATATATATATTGCTTTTGCATTGAGGAAAATGTGCTTTATTGTCACATAAATAATATCACAATGCAAAAAATCTTTTAAACTGTATTTAAATGGGCTTCATTTTCATAGCTTCTTTCTTTCTTGTTTTTGAGGTGAAATATGACCTGGACATGTTAATGTGTCCGTAATGCAAGAGCAGAGCTTTTGATTGTGTGTGTGTGTGTGTGTGTGTGTGTGTTTAGGTGGCTGGGATGCTGCAGTTTGCCGAGGCGACACACAGCGAGTCGAACCCCAGCAAACTGATGATCTCTCAGATGAGCGACGCTCTGGACGCCAAAAACTCTGACGCCTTCATGCAGAACATGTTTAAGATGACCGCTCTGTTCATCAGCACTAAAGGTAGCGCGCACACACACACACACACACACACACACACACAGACCGCATCGAATGCATGATGTTTGAGTGACGCACACAAACGCCTCTGTCTCAGACTGCGATCTCCAGCTGCTGCATCATCTCTGCTCGTCTCCGCTGAAGATGTTCACGGAGCAGGGCATGGAGACGGCCATCGCGTGTTGGGAATGGCTTCTCGCGGCGCGCAGTGGAGCTGAAGTCCAGGTACCGTTAAACTAGCTGTGATTTACTCACCCTGAAGCCATCCTAGGTAGTGCCGTCGCAGGTGGGGTGCGAGGCCCTGTGCGAACTTGAAATGCGAGGCCCCTCCCAGGCTCTGAACGTTAGAATAATTGGCTGCGCAGCCTATACTTGTTAGCCTTGTCCGCTTAAATGAATTATAAATAAACATAAAAAACTAATAGGCTATTTGCAGTATGTTAAATTGTTTTTGACCTAATTATTTGGCACTGAAATTACACACTCTGTCGGCGTTGCATCACGTGCACCTGCGCAATAAAGCCTATGATTTCCGAAAATAGTACTATGTCAACTAGTGATATCAGCACAAGATCTGTTGAGGAATATGCAACATAATTTAGACAATTGTTTTTGTGATAATGTTATAATAACTGACAGACATTATCATTTCAGCTGCTCTGTGCATGAGAGAGGCTGAAGCTCAGCTTCGCGGCTGAGACACGAATATATTTTTCAAATGTTTAAAAGGTATTACATTGAAATCTGTTGAGTAGTGTAAATTTAGTTCGTGGGTAGATTAAATAAGCGGATAATCACCCGTATGAAGATCATTAACTTAATTTTTTGTTACTGGCTCAAAACAAATACAGCACAATTCAATGCCGTCGTTGCGTGCGGGTGCGCCTGCAGTTATAAACATGATTATTACTAATTGGCATATTTCAATGCCAATTCTTATGTTCATTCATATAGCCTACTCAAAACAGACGGGGCAACCTAACGCAGACAAGTTACCTCACCGTTTTTAGGTGATAGCTATGCCATGTTTGTAGTCGAGCTGTGATTTGCAAACTGTTGCTTGCAAACTTTGCATTCGACTTTTTTTCTGTTATCTATTTTCGTAAAATGCTGCCACACTGTCGATGTCTTTGACATGGTAAAGGGGGACTGACAGTAAATTAAATTAAACGCTCGCAATTAGATTAATATTCAGCAAACCTCCATAGCAATGCCTTCTAGTACTTTCTTCAATCTGTCTCCAGTGGCTTGGGCTAATCCAAAAAAGTGAAAACAAGGGGGGTGTTCTGAAGACAGGCTGTTACCTGTGGAACAGGGGTGAAAACACCCCCATTAGCAATTAGTGCTTTCCACCTGATGAAATTAACACGTCAAAATATCTGAATTTTGGTTGATCCAGAACGTATCAACCAATAAATGAACTAATCGACTGGGAGATTACAGCCCGTGAAAAACCCACTTAAAGGTGCTCTAAGCGATGTCACGCGTTTTTTAGGCCAAAACATTTTTTGTCACATACAGCAAACATCTCCTCACTATCCGCTAGCTGCCTGTCCCCTGAACACACTGTAAAAGAATGCGGTTTCTGTAGACAGCGCAGGCTCCACAAACAGCAACAAAAACAAACTGCGGCGACCCGCTCCACGAAACAAAACAAACAGTGTTCCAGCCTGGGGGTGGGGTTAGTGAGCGTACATGGGGGGGTGTGGAGGAGAGAAGCATGAAGAGGAAAGTCATAATTTTAACTCTTTAAGTTTGATATGGCCGACACACGACCAAAGAGACGACGTTCTGATGAACAGATTGCAAAAATACAAAGAAGAGGGAAAAGGAGAAGGAACGCATGCCCGAATTTACACTGGAAAAGCCTTTGAAAGGTGGAGAGAACTCCGCCGGCAGAAGGGCTTCCAATCCGACATTCAGGTAACGTTAGCTCTGTTTTTGCTGGAGAGGTGGGTCAATCCAGTTTGGTTTTTCTAAATGGACTTTCATGTTCGCCTAACAAACACAAGGATATAATTAGCTAGAACAATGCAGTCAGCGCTAACTTTGGTGAATACAACATATAGGTTTCTAGCAGCTAGCTATCGATCTCTATTGTAAATAATCAAGCAAACTCACAGTAGGGAGACAGTTTGTGTGAATGATTGTTTTCACCAACTATTTATTATGAAATTGAATGTTCATTCATAGCCTATTGACAACTTTGACTAAATTTGAAGCTAACGTTATCTTGCTATTATTGCGTCCTGGTATGGGAGCTAAAGTTATAACCTCAGGTGGCGAAACGTTTTATCGTGTTTTTCTGGTAATGTTTCCATTATTTATTTATTTTTTCATAATATGAAAGCATTTATCTCACTTGGCGACATTACACCATCCTTGAAAGAAGTATCAGTAAAACTACAGAGGGAGGGGACGGGATGAGGAGGAGGGAAGGTCTAGCTAGCCTCCGTTTTGTTTGACAATACTTTGAACGTCAACAAGAAGTGACGTCACCCAGCATCGCTTTGAGCACCTTTAATTTGTAAAAAAAAAAAAACAACAACAACAAAAAAATCAGCAGGATTGCGAGGCCCCCTGGTGGCGCGAGGCCCTGTGCGGCTGCACAGTTCGCACAGCCCTTGCGACGGCTCTGATCCTAGGTGTGGATGACATTCTTCTTTCAGACGAACACAATCTGAGTTATATAAAAAAATGTCCTGGCTCTTCCCAGCTTTATAATGGCAGTGAATGTGTATGTTTTTTGTGTACCGTAAAACTTCAAATAATAGCTTATTTTCCCAAATCGTCGAACTGCACCGGCTTGAATTTGAGACAGGCGTCTATATGAGACAGGCCTTTATAATTTAGTGTTGAGATGTTGTTCATTGAGTGTAGGCCTAGAGTCTCTAATCTCTAAAAATCTCCAAATGCTCCACGTGAAACTGCGGTCTTCCGACCTTTTACTATCGTGTCAATTGATTTTGATTAATATGCGCGAGGGAGAGAGAGCAAGACACCGCTCGTGTTGTTTGAAGACATCTCTGATGTCTCAAACAAAAAATTGCTTTGGCGGCCGCCAAAAAGCGGGCGATCTGACGGGTTTTAGAAGATTAAATACAACCCGAGACTAAAAAACAGACCCGGCCTCTATTTGAGACCGGCCTTTATTTACCCAACCCTGCAGCCACACCAGGCGTGTAAAAGAGACCGAGGTTTGAGATTTGAGACTCGGCTATTATTTGAAGTTTTACGGTACATTAATGCGTGATTAAAGTGCTCCACACGGCTCTCCGGGGGTTAATAAAGGTTCAAAACAAAACACCAGTCAAGAGTTAGAAGTCTAAAACGAGAATTTTTAAAGCGAAATGTGGGAGGAGCTTGAGTTTGTAGCCCTGTTTGTTTGAACCGCGAGAGGCGTCAGAGCTTACGCTACTCCATCTACGTCATACATCACGTGCTACTCTTTCTCTTTCTGCCGGAAGCTAGTTATTTTAGTCGATAAAGCTTTAATGCGAGACACGGCAGGCAAAAACTTTTTTTTTTTTCACTGGTCTGTTTTGAGATTTTGGGATATTTGTCTTCAATAACATGTCTTCTTTCAGACTTGTGGTGAAAAAAAAGTCTGAAATACACATTTAGGTCTTTATTTTACGACACTTTGTCTGTTTGCGTCTGTATATTTCTCATAAATTCATCAAAAGTTGGCGATGTCAATCCTCCCGCTGCTCCTTTGCTCCGCGATCTGCAGCCGGTCATCACACACACCGTTAGAAAGCTCTCTCTCTCTCCTGTACAATGTTGTCGGATTCAAATGTGGTCATTTCCTTTTTATAAGCAACCAATCGTGAAAGTAAAAGAGCGCAAATGCGCAATCTCATTGGCTGATGCTAAATCTTTAAAGCTTGTTTTTTCAAAATGACTTTTCTCTCACACTCCACGTCTGAAATCTCCACTTCAGGAGCACATATACACCAAACCCTCCAGTCTTGTACCTTGTTATATTATGAAGACATTTACAAAGGGATTTGTAAATATAGTATTCCTAGCCTGATTTATATAACATTTTATTTTCTAAAAAACATGACAAAAATATTTTTTTTAAGGCTATTGACAGTATATTCTGATTTACAGGATAACAAAAGTAGATATCCATAAATAAAAAAATTTCCCATCTAATATGTGAACACAATGAAAAAATAATTTTGAACCTGGCTTTATCCAATACTCAGATTTAATTTTTTTTAAATGTATGCAAATTAGTGCATATTTAATTAGATAATGCCTAATTTGAAATACAGAAAACTTGTAATACATTTTTTTCTCATCTTAATATAGGTATTCAACTGGGAAAGTTTCATGGTGATATCTGCTAGTTAAAAAAATTACCCTATTCACCTGCATTGTCTCGCCTTAAATATGGATATTTTTCTTACGCGAACGCAGCAGCCGCGTGGAGCACTTTAATCATGAATGGATGCGTTTTGAAGGACTTCCAAAAAAATAAACCCATTCACTCCCATTATAAAGCTGGGAAGAGCCAGGACATTTTTTAATATAACTCAGATTGTTTTCGTCTGAAAGAAGAATGTCATCCACACCTGGGATGAGTTCAGGGCGAGTAAATCATGGGCTAATTTTCATATTGGGTGAACTATCCCTTTCACTATAACGGCATCACATGCTGTGAAAACACTGTGTTCATGACGTGTGTGTGTGTGCGCAGTTCATGCGTGAGATGGCGGACGCCTGGCAGATGACCATCAAGCTGAAGATGGGCTTGTTCTCAGAGACCGAGTCAGAGGCCGATCCTTTAGCGGCTTCAGAAGAAAGTCAACCACTGCCTCGTCCGCCCAACGTCACACCGCATTCACTCTGGATCGAGGTCTGGATTACTGACTACTACTACTACTCTTACACTATGCATACTACATTCTGCATAAATCATATGTAAATAAAACTGACTTGACTTTACACAGTGCTTTTCACATTGTTGTTAAAATCAATCAAAAAACCTGTGGTGAAAGTCCAGCTTTTAATGTTGTTTATGTGTCTATGTGGTGTTTCTAAAATGCTTTAAGACACACCGTGTGTAAGTTCATAAGTCGACAGCATTGCTGAGTATTTTCTCCTTAAAACTGGAGTTAACCAAAGACAGTCTCAAAAACACGGTTTGAAATCGCTAGTGTTTTCAAGGAAAGAAAAACGTTTAAATATGTAATTTTGGTGATCAAAGATAAGTTTTAAGGGATAAAGTTAGTGTTTTTTTCTCCATTAATCAACATTCCCCCATTCTAAAATTTAAAAGGCATCTATATTTTATTAACACCAAATTTAAACACTGAGAAATTAATATTATAAATAAAAGTTTTAAGTTGCATTATTATATTTTCTATTCTCTACTCACTATTATAATGTACTGTTAAATACGTTATTTATTTAATTTGAATATTTATATGAATAATTTTTATTTATTTTAATCTAGCTTAATCCATTCAATAGATTTAATAACTATTTTAATAAAAAATGTATTCATAATCTGATATCTATTTTATATAACACCCATGTTATGCACTAAAATTAAATAAATAATGAATATATTTAACAGTACATTATAATAGTTAGTAGAGAAAAAATATAATGTAACAAAAGACATTATTTTTTAATCTAATTCTTTTATATCATTAAAATAGTTATTCTATTAAATACAGATGATGAAATTAAATTAAAATAAACAAATTTAATCACATTTTTATTCATTTATTTATTTTAATTTGCTTAAACATACAATGTAATGAGTACTACCATTTGAATATACTATTTTATACTATTATATAAAATAGTATATACTATTTTTATAAAACAGTAGGCATTAGGCATTATAGCTACTGTTTAGTATGTAGTAAACTATTTCATTTTAAACACAGCCATCAAACGGAAACCCTCAAAGTGATCACAAATCATTGCATTCCCCATGAGTGATTTTTGCAGTGTTGTGTGTGTGTGTGTGTGTGTAGTTTCTAGTGCAGAGATTTGAAATTGCGAAGTACTGCAGTGCAGATCAGGTGGAGATCTTCACGGTTCTCCTGCAGAAAGCCCTGTCCATCAGTGTCGGTGGACCCAAGAGCTGCCTGAACCGACACGTAGCCGCTATAGGACCCCGGTTCAGGTGAAACACATGTTTTACAGCATTTACACGATAAACTACAGTAGTCAACATCAAAAAAGTTCATCAAAGTTGTCCTAAGACAAGAACGGCTATTGTTCAAAATTCATGTGTTACTTAAATGAAAGGTTTTGATCCCCTTCAAATGTTAACTACTGTGTTATTTGTAACTAGCTTATATATGTATGTGCACATATTATTGTAATTTGACCATTTACGATGTATATGTAGCTACGCACACACAGTGAGTGCATTTATTCCAGAACACAGCATTGTTTTGGTTTTTATACGTCATAAAAGCCGACCAATCAAGTTAACATCTATGCCGATGATGTCCAGTTGTATTGTTCTTTCAATGATGCTGAGTTCCATCGATTGTCACTGTTCTTAGAGTGTGTGTCCTCTATCAAAGACTGGCTGGCCTCTAACTTTTTGCAGATAAATGCAAGTAAGACTGAAACATTGATCTTTGCTCCAGACCATAAGATCCCGGTGATCAAACAGCACCTTGGCTCTCTTGGCTCCTCTGTCAAATCCAGCCTCAGAAACCTGGGGGTTGTGTTATACCAGGCCATGTCTTTGGAGATACACTCAAAACAGCTTGTCCGAAACTGCTTCTATCACCTCAGGAATATCTCTAAAATACGTATATTGTTGTCAAAGAAGGATCTGGAAATTATTATTCATGCTTTCATATCAACAAGACTTGATTATTGCAACTCTGTCTTTACCTTTTTAAATACGTCTGCTCTTAACAAACTGCAAATGGTCCAAAATTGTGCTGCTAGACTTTTAACTGGTGCCCCCGATAAACATTGCATTCCATATCAACATTGCAGGTCTCATATCACTCCCGTTTTGTTGACTCTCCACTGGCTCCCTGTAAAATATAGGATTGATTTTAAGATTTTAGTGCTGACTTTCAGGGCCTTAAACAGTCAGGCCCCACAGTACATCAAGGACCTTTTGCGTCCGCACTCTTCGGTCTTCTGGCCAGAACCTTCTTATGGTCCCCAAGACTCGTTATAAGACCCGAGGGGACCTGTCTTTTCAGTCTGTTGCCCCCAGACTGTGGAACGCGCTGCCCCTGTCTCTGCGTCTGGCTGACTCTGTTGACTCTTTTCAAAAAGATCTGAAGACTTGTTTATTTAGGAAAGCTTTTGGTTGATGGGTTTTAACTAGTGTCACTTTGATTTTACATATGTACTGTATATACATTTTATATTGTTTATATAAGGTTTTGTTTTTACCTTTCTCGTGTACAGCACTTTGTGATTTTATCTGTGAAAAGCGCTTTAGAAATACACTTTACCTACTTACTTACTTTACTTACTTAACATCTCCCTATGCCTTTAGGTTTGTTATCTTTAGTTAAAAATGTTGTTAAAATGCCAATGTGAACGCTAAGCAGACCAGGATAAAAAAATGTTGTTGTTGTTTTTGTACACATATAAACGCATGTGGTAATGTTGTATATTTTTATTTATTTTATTTTATTTGACATGGACGTTACAATTACATTGGACGAACCATACGCATTTGCTTGAGTGTTTTAGCACACATGCTAATTTGCAACACCTGTCCACGGGAGGCATATAACCTGCTAGTGTTGTACTTGTGTAATTAGGCTCCTGACTCTTGGTCTCACTCTTCTGCATGCTGATGTTGTGACCAATGCCACCATCCGTAATGTCCTGAGAGAGAAGATCTACTCTACAGCCTTTGATTACTTCAGGTATTATGAACATCCACGCCGGCGGGGGAAATGTGTCGTTTCTCTTGCAGCGAACTGAATGTGTTTTGTGTGTGTTTCAGTGTGGCTCCACGATTCCCCACTCAGCCGGAGAAACGCCTGCGCGAAGACATCAGCATCATGATCAAGTTCTACGCGTGTTTGCTGTCGGATAAGAAGTATCTCACAGCCATTCAGCTCGTCCCACCAGGTAAACAAACATCATCGAAGTTCATATGAACGATCTTCAGCTCAAATCCACCTGACAGGTGTGGTGTTATGGGTGTTATCTTTATTTTGACACTCTCCACATCTTCACTTAACGTCCATCTACGCATATCCGCCAAAGCATGCATTTTCGTTTACTCACCGTACTGTCTGCCGGTGTGTCTTTCATAACGTTAATCTCATCAGCTGAAATGTTATTTTCTAAGGCACGTTTATAAAAGATTCTTAAAGGGGTCATGACATGTGTTTTTTTTGTTTGTTTTATTATGTTCCCTTAGGTACAATTTAAGTATTACTATAGTATTTCGGACAAAAAACGTAAAAGATTTAGTGATTTATGACCTTTTCCCACCCAATCAGGTTGTGAACGCATCCCTATGCCTTTAGGTTCAGTATCTCTCGGTTCGGTGTTAAAATGCCAATGTGAACGCTAAGCAGACCAGGACAAAAAATGTTATTTTATTTTTTTGGTCCGGACAAAACAAACCAAGCGAACCGAACTACAAGTGTGAACACAACCTAAATAAAACTATTCAAACTTTAGTAATTATTATACATGCAGTTTTTAGGAGCTCATATTAATTGAGAGACTAAATAGAATATTTGTATATTTACAAACTCATTTGTCACATGACGGGATAATTTAAGATGAACTGAGGTGAAAAATTATGAAAAATGATAAAAAATTGATGAAAAAGAAACATTGGCCAGTTACAGGACCTGAAATATACACTTTTCTCTTATGCATTCATATACATTGTGTTCAGTACCCATGAACCCTTTGTTTGCTCAGACCCTCAGGACGTGTCTGTGAACAGTCTGTCTGTCATGGCCGTGACGGACTCGAGGAACAGTCTAGACGCGGCTGTGGGATCCAGACAACAGGCCAATCAGGGCTGGATCAACACATACCCACTGTCCAGCGGAGTCTCCACACTCTCCAAGAAATCAGGTACAGACTCGCGCTCGCTCGCACACACACCCTCTCACTTGCTCGCTCGCTTGCACACACTCTCTCACTCACTTGCTTGCTCGCTCGCACACACTCTCTCACTCACTTGCTCGCTCGCTTGCACACACACCCTCTCACTTGCTCGCTCGCTCGCACACACTCTCTCACTCACTTGCTCGCTCGCTCGCACACAGACTCTCTCACTCACTTGCTCGCTCGCTCGCACACTCTCTCACTCACTTGCTCGCTCGCTCGCACACACACTCTCTCACTCACTTGCTCGCTCGCTCGCACACAGACTCTCTCACTCACTTGCTCGCTCGCTCGCGCGCACAGTCTCTCACTCGCTCGCTCGCTCGCTCACGCACACACACACTCGCTCACTCACTCACTTGCTCGCTCGCACACACTCACTCACTCACTCACTCACTCACACACACTCACTCACTCACTCACTCACTCACTCACTCACACACACTCTCTCTCTCACTCTCACACTCACACACTCACACACTCACAGACACACTCACAAACACTCGCTCGGACGCACACACGCTCGCGCACACACACACACACAAATACACATACAGACAGACACCGACACAAACAGAGACACAAACTCACTAACACAAACTAACACTAACACCACACACACACTAACAACACACACACACTAACACACACTAACTAACACACACACATGGCATGTTGTTGTAGCATCATTAATCTCTCTGACCTCGCACTACCAGTCAAATGTTTGAACACATCTGCTCACTCTTTAATCTGTCGTCCACATGTCAGAACAATAATATTGATGGAGTGACGTAGGAATCAAAACATGAGAAACGAATGTAAATTCTCTAATGTTTGAGCTTCTAGATTCGTCTAGACTCCAGCTCAACCAACTTCACATGTGTGTTGCACGCTTGTTGCTTTTCCTTCACTATCCATTTTTGTAAATAAATTCATGCACATAAATTGGGCTTATTTGTCTACAAAACTCATTTCTAGCATGTGCCTTTCATGAGGAGTTTAACGCCCAGTGCACATTCTACGATTTTGACCTTTCCCAGATGAAAGATGGCCAATCGCAGCGGTTTCTGTGGTCGAGGCTCCTAAACGTCGTACAGCGAGAGCGGTTCAAAGACCAAAGATAGCCTGCGATTATTTTCTTACAGTTTCATATAACCTGATCATCTCACAGTGTGTTTGGTGCTATGACCTACGTCGACCTACAGTATGGCATGCTTCTTCATCATATGACCTACTCGTATTAAATGTTTTTGTAGGTCTGTCAAAGAAGACGAACAGAGGAACACAGTTGCACAAATACTTCATGAAGCGCAGAACGCTCCTGCTGGCCCTGCTGGTGAGATTACAGTCATATAATGAACATGTGTCTCTTTACTACAGATATCATGACTTGTGTATGTTTTTAATTGGTATATGATTAAGACAATGATATTTGTGGTTGTTAGGCCAGTGAGGTGGAGCGTCTGACCACCTGGTACAATCCTCTGGGCAGCCAGGAGCTCCAGATATCAGCAGAACAGTCTGTGGAAACCAGCATCGCCAACTGGAGGTCCAAATACATCAGCCTGACTGAGAAACAGTGGAAGGACAACGTTAATCTAGCGTGGAGCATCGCGCCGTATCTCGCCCTCCAGCTGCCGGCCAGGTGAGAGAGCGCATGCATGACGTTTGCATTTATATTTTAAGCATGTGGTGATGGAATTTATATTTTGTGCATTTTATATTTTATGCATTTTATATTTTATGCATTTGGTGATGGATTTAATATTTTATGCATTTGGTGATGGAATTTATATTTTGTGCATTTTATATTTTATGCATTTGGTGATGGATTTTATATTTTATGCATTTTATATTTTATGCATTTGGTGATGGATTTTATATTTTATGCATTTGGTGATGGATTTAATATTTTATGCATTTGGTGATGGATTTAATATTTTATGCATTTGGTGATGGAATTTATATTTTATGCATTTTATATTTTATGCATGTGGTGATGGATTTTATATTTTATGCATTTTATATTTTATGCATTTGGTGATGGAATTTATATTTTATGCATTTTATATTTTATGCATGTGGTGATGGATTTTATATTTTATGCATTTTATATTTTATGCATTTGGTGATGGAATTTATATTTTGTGCATTTTATATTTTTAGCATTTGGTGATGGATTTTATATTTTATGCATTTTATATTTTATGCATTTGGTGATGGATTTTATATTTTATGCATTTTATATTTTATGCATGTGGTGATGGAATTTATATTTGATGCATTTGGTGATGGAATTTATATTTTGTGCATTTTATATTTTATGCATTTGGTGATGGATTTTATATTTTATGCATTTTATATTTTATGCATGTGGTGATGGATTTTATATTTTATGCATTTGGTGATGGATTTTATATTTTATGCATTTTATATTTTATGCATGTGGTGATGGATTTTATATTTTATGCATTTGGTGATGGAATTTATATTTTGTGCATTTTATATTTTACGCATTTGGTGATGGATTTAATATTTTATACATTTGGTGACTCGCATTGCGTTCAAGATCTACATGCATCTGATCATGCATTCCCTGAAAATCAAACCCGTGACTTTGGCAGAGCTCCAGGAATGAATGCATTACTCTAATAATATGAAATGGTACTGAAAGTAATATTTTCCAGGTTCAAGAACACCGAAGCCATTTTCTCAGAAGTGACTCGCTTGGTTCGGTTGGATCCGGGAGCGGTCAGTGACGTTCCTGAGGCTGTGAAGGTGAACATCCAGAACCCAACAGAAACACATGAAAGAGTAATAGGCCTGAGTCGGGTAGACATCATTTAATTTAATTTGACGTGAGGTTCAGAACTACAGTTTCTTCATTATGTTGTATTGTCTAAGGGTCTTATTTACACAGCCTGCGTTTCCTGGAGTTTTTGTCGTCTGGATATTTCCGAAATATATATTTGAACTAATTATATATTTATAAATATATTTGAAGTTGAACTAATTAAGGTAAAAAAAAAGTGATAAAATGCTGAATATTTGGGCAGTTGCAGGTAGGGGTGTGCAATATTGACAAAAATCATATCTCAAAATAGACATTGATATTTTGAAATGATTTAAAAAATGAAAGATACTTTAAATGTGAAATTAAACCGCCAGTAGGTGGCAGCAAGTCACTGTTAATGAGCGAGTCATTGAGATTCAACCGATTCATTTAAATGGCTGATTCACTCAGGAACGAAGCACAATGACTCTTAATGAGTCATTGAATCATTTTATCAACTGATTTGTACTTTCACTGCTGTGTGTTGCTCAGAGATGCAAAACAGTCCTGTGGTTTTGTTTGGAACGATTTCCATTTTTCACTGGCTAGATAGAGCAAAAACAGGCAATATTTTGTATAAAAGTCACTTAATACTAACTTCTTGTTTACTGTTGTATAAAATCAAAATCACATTTGTAATCATGCTGATATTTGGAGAAAAATCGGCACTCTTCGTGTTATATTGATTATCTATATTAAATGATGTAAATGTAAAAGTCAGAGCTATATTTTCCCCCATATCTTGAAAATTGAGGGAATTTTAAATGCTTTTTAATAGAGTAAATCACGCAGTGAAAGCGTGCGCACTATTCTAACCTACTAGACTACATCACGTATGTATATATGCTAGGTGTGTTTATGTAAAGTGAGGGACATACTCGATAATGTCAGATCACATATCGTTAAAACAACAATCATGATATTATTGCACACCCCTAGTTGCTGGACCTAAACTAAACACTTTTCCTTATGCATTCATATACATTTTAACCTAAAATCTTGCTGTTGATAAACAGTAAACAAAAGTTAATGGGCGTGTTATTTGTTCACTAAACACTGTGCTCCCTCCAAAATACTGACAGTTTGATTTATCAGATCTTACATCTGCACCGGTAACTGAACGTGTGTGTGTGTGTGTGTGTTTCCCGCTGCAGTTCTTGGTGACGTGGCACACGATTGATGCCGATTCTCCTGAGTTGAGTCACATCTTGTGTTGGGCTCCGGCGGATCCTCCCACGGGCCTGTCGTATTTCTCCAGCATGTATCCGCCACATCCGCTGACCGCACAATACGCCGTCAAAGTCCTGCGCTCCTTCCCTCCAGTACGCCATCATGATCACTATATTTCTTTATAGCTCTTTATCTTGTGTCATTTTGTGTCTTTATTAATGTATATTTTACTCTTGTTCAACAGGATGCCATTCTGTTTTACATCCCACAAATTGTTCAGGCTCTGCGTTATGACAAGGTAAAGATTGTATGAAATTAAAAAAACTAAAAAGTGCACCTATTATGCTAATTTAAAGGTTCCTAGTTTGATTTTGGTGTCTCCTACAGCTAGTTCACATTAATCCAAGGTCAAACAACACTTTAACTTTCTCATAATCTCCACTTCAGCATCAGTGTCTGAAACCCTTTGATTGAAGATTCAGTCTCTCTAAGCCCCGCCTCTCTGAGAGCTGCTCTGCTCTGATTGGTCAGAAAGCAAACGCTCATTATCATATCTGAATCTCAGCTCTTGACACACAGTAATACGAACAGTAACGGTGGCGTGTGTTTTACCGTATCAATCTCATCAAAGTGGATTTGCTTTGTCAGCAGAAAACAGCGTCTTCTCGACATGAACAACACGAACCAAACTCTGCCAGTCTCAGATAAACTACAGTGTTTGAGGGCGGAGCAAAGAGACGCTGTTCAGCCAATCAAGACCAGAGGCTGGCATTATGCAAATGAGTTACAAACCTAACTGAGACTGAATTACTGACGACTCGTTTCAGTTCAGGATCACGTCTTTATTTTAAACTTTGCAGAGCTCTTACATTCACAAACGGCTCTATTACACACTTCATGAAAGGTCAAATCTGAAAATGCATAATAGGGGCATTTTTCCATTATTGGTCGTCATTACTTGAAATGCAAAGTTAGATTTGTAAAGGTATAAATCAAGTTGCATGCATCATTTTAATATTTTGCAAAAGTATAAATATGTTGTATATGCAGGCCATATATTGCATTCCTCATTTTCTCTCCCTGACTTGTTGATTGCTCTGGTAATTTACCGTGTGTGTGTGTGTGTGTGTGTGTGTGTGTGTGTAGATGGGGTACGTGAGAGAATACATCCTGTGGGCGGCACAGAAGTCTCAGCTTCTGGCACATCAGTTCATCTGGAACATGAAGACCAACATCTACACCGACGAGGAGGGACACCAGAAGGACCGTGAGTCCTCTTCCGAACATCAGCTCGATGTGTAGAGCTCGTCAAGTCACCTTCATTTATACTGCGCTTTTAACAATATAGACTATTTCAAAGCAGCTTTACAGTGATTACAGGGAAATAAAGTAACAGAGATAGTTTTGGCTTTACAGCAGCTCTAGAATAAAGTTATTGTCCAGCTAAAGCAAGTTTTTGATTGATTCACTTCCATTATTTATTAATCTTTATTTAACCAGGTTATCTCATTGAGATTTAAAACCTCTTTTCCAAGAGAGACCTGGCCAAAATTACAGTGTATTGACAGCGCACAATAACAAATATGAACAACAAACACACGTACAACAACATAAACAATCAACATTAGACTATTTAAAAGTACAATTTATACATGCTATGGATTTTAAAAGAACTAATTATTGATAGTTGCATATTAAAAACAGTGACAGCAATTTATAGCATCCATTTCCAAAGATTTCATGTAGTGTTTAAATTGACTAAAAGAAATCAGATCTCGCAACTTCAAATCCAACTGCAATGTGTTGCATGTGGAAGGGGCTGCATAACTAAAGGCTTGATACCGAGCTCTGTATGGAGCTTAGGTAAAGACAACAAATACTAACTACCAGAGCGCAAATTGTAAGAACAGTTGCTGCGAGACATATAAGTGCAAAGATAAGATGGGAGCATATCCAACATAGACTTGTAAATAAACGTAAGCCAATGAATGTGCCTCCTCACTGATAATGAAGGCCCGTTTGTCATTTTGTACAAGTACAATGATGTGTTGATGCTTTACATCCAGTCACAATACTTAGTACGATATGAAAGACAGTATCCAACAAAGATAAACATTTAACAGGCGCATTTCAAATGCATTGCAAAGATCATTAGTTATTAACTTAGGGGCCGCTAACCAGTCCCTCCATTTTTTCGCGATTCTGCGATCGCTGAATACAACGCAAAATCAACAAAATGCCGCATTTTTTTGCGATCCTGCATAATTCCTAATTTAACCGCAAAATAATCACAAAAATTAAAAAAAAAGACCTCACAAAACATTAAATTATAATCACCCAATTGAAATAACGCGTTTAACATGATTGAATAACATAACAAAAAGTATGATATGCTCGATGGTACTAAAAAGAATTATTAAAAGCGCAGTATACCGTGAAAGAGAACTAATTTCAGCCAGTCGAGTGACAGTCTGTCTCTGACTGCAAGTGTGTGTGTGTGTGTGTGTGCGTGTGACTGACTGACTGCGTGTCACCGCCTGTCGGCCTAGTTAGAATATTGAATTCTCTTTATAGCGCTTGAACAAATACACATAGCTACAATTTCTTCAAAATATTCATCTTGGCAAGTATTTACGTAAAACAATCAGTAATAACTGATTGGGACGTTTGTCATTACTGTAGTAGGTCTTAAAGTGACAGTAACCTAATTTACCTGCTGTTGTCAGTGTTGTTAATGTTAATCAAGCAACAACAATAGGCTACAGCACAATTTAAAAAAAAAGAATTTGATTAGACCAAATAAACAAGCTTTATGCATTTTGTTTGTGATTTGTGTCATGTATGACTATTGTGCATCTGACATAACACCATTATGGTAAATGTGATGTCCTATAAAATATAAAAATCGCAAATATTTTCACAAATTCTGGAAATTACCACCACAAAATCAGTCATTTTGATCGCAAAAATCACACGAAAATATCGTGAAATCCTGGAGGGACTGGCTAACACGACACCGCTTTAACTGAAAACAGAAAACTTCAGTGATGTTTATTCTGTGTGTGTGTTCTCTAGCGGACATCGGGGAGCTTCTGGAGCATTTGGTGGAAGAGATCATCGGGTCTCTCTCGGGTCCAGCTAAAGATTTCTACCAGCGCGAGTTTGACTTCTTCAACAAGATCACCAACGTCTCAGCCATTATAAAGTAATAGAAACCTGCCGTTGGAATAAAACTTATTGACTTTGCTCACACAGGGTTTAACAACTTTCCAAAAAAAATGTGTGGATAATTTTCATGCTTTTTTGGGATGTTTTCCCCCCACCTTGTTACTCTTGTGGTGTTCCGGGTCAAAAATGACTGCCCTACAGAAAATTGCATGTTTAATTATATTAGTTATTTATATTAATTATATTATATTATTTAGCACATTTCATACACTGGTAATGCAGTGTGCTTTACGCAGAAAGGAATTAAAATAATCACAAAATAAAAGAAAGGAAAATTAAAACGGTTATAAAAGGAATTAAAAGAGTAAAAAGATGATGCATAGATAAACTTCTCATCTGGCAAAATAATAAGTCTCTCATTATGCTATATTATCACCCAATGTAGGATTCAATTTATCAAATTGATCGTAGGCCTCAATGATCTCAGCTGATGCTCCTCAGTTGTTTTGAGGAGAAAAAGCTTGAGTGAACTTCTTCATTTCACTTAAAAACTGATGTACATCAAGTCAGAGCATTGAGGCCTACGATCAATCAGTTACTAAAATAAATATATAACCTATGGTAACTGAAAGAACACAAGCTGATGAAAAGATTGAATCCAACATTTGGTGATAATATAGCATAATGAGAGACTTATACGCAATTTTCTGTCGGCCTTTCATTTTTTAACAGGAACATCAAATTAGGTTAATTTTCAACAGTACTAGGGTTAAATAGCACTTTAAGATGAATTATATAGGTTTTTATAAGAGTTTTGTGGGTTTTATGTAATTTTTTGTTTTTACAATTGTTGCTTGTGTTGGTTTGTTGCCTTTGCTTAAAGACAATTTTCTACTCTGTGGGAATAGACAACAAAGCTTTTGATTTTGAAAGCATGTCTAACGTCACTGAACGCCGGCACCTCCTGTTTTAGTCTTGGCATGGCACTAATTTTCCATTCTTATCTCATGTTTGAAGCTGAGATCTTCTCTGTTCCTCTGCTCATGTTTTAGACCCATTCCTAAAGGAGACGAGCGGAAGAGAGCGTGTCTGCGAGCGCTGTCTGATATCAAAGTCCAGCCAGGTTTCAATCTCTCTTCATTATCAGATCACTCTTTGTTCTTGGCTGATATTACAACCACTTTTAGTTACAAAAATGTTAATTTGATGTTTCTCAGGCTGTTATCTGCCCAGTAACCCTGAGGCCATAGTCCTAGACATTGACTACAAATCTGGAATGCCCATGCAAAGGTACAATCCCCACTGAAAGTGCCCATATTATGCTGTTTTAAAGTTCTTGGTTTTGTTTTGGATCTCCTACAATAGGTTTACATGCATTCAAGGTCAAAAAACGCTTTAATTGTCTCATAATCTCCACTGCAGTGCAGCATCTGCTCTTTTCTCACAGTGTCTGAAACGCTTCAATCAAGAATTCAGTCTCTCTAAGCCCCGCCTCTCTGAGAGCTGCTCTGCTCTGATTGGTCAGAAAGCAAACGCTCATTATCATATGTGACTCTCAGCTCTTGACACACAGTGATACGAACAGTAACGATGGCGTGTGTTTTACCGTATCAATCTCATCAAAGTGGATTTGCTTTGTCAGCAGAAAACAGCGTCTTCTCGACATGAACAACACGAACCAAACTCGTCCAGTCTCAGATAAACTACAGTGTTTGAGGGCGGAGCAAAGAGACGCTGTTCAGCCAATCAAGACCAGAGGCGGGCATTATGCAAATGAGTTACAAACCTAACTGAGACTGAATTACTGACGACTCGTTTCAGTTCAGAATCACGTCTTTCTTTTAGGAGACAAAAACTCTATTTATCTGCATTGCATAAAGATAATATCCTAAAAAGCATAATAGGGGCACTTGAATACTGACATACAGCATCTATAAAACATCATGTGTGTTTGATGGGGTTTAGATGCACAATAAAATCACGTGTCTGTGTGTTTTCCCTCTCAGTGCTGCTAAAGCGCCGTATCTGGCCAAATTCAAGGTGAAACGCTGTGGAGTGAGTGAACTCGAGAAAGAGGGTATGCTAATCATTAATGCACAAACATAATTATTGAATTCCTGAAGCAAACAGCCATACTTCTGCTGGCTTGCACGTACTGTAGATGACTAATCACAGTGTACAAATATTACAATGACATCATTGTTAGCAATTATGCAGCCATCAAATATGAATGATTTTGCTCAATTATTTTAATTGTCTTTTGTATTATAATAATATTAATAAATAGACTTTCATCTTAAATTCCTAAAATTACTGAGGGATAATGGTGCCTTTCAAGCACGCCATCACATGAAGTATGATGATGCGCTCCTCTTACACTCGTGTGTGTGTGTGTGTGTGTGTGTGTGTGTTTGTAGGTTTATTGTGCCGGTCGGACTCGCTGGATGAAGATCAAACCGGAGAAGACACACAGAAGATCTGCTGGCAGGCGGCCATCTTTAAAGTAGGAGACGACTGCAGACAGGTATCAGTTTCACACTGACATCTCATGTGCTTTGTGTTTGCCGTCCTTTATGTACTTATTAGTTTACATTTCGGCTATGAAATTTGATTGGATGAGCCAATGAACTCAAAGCCGTAGTAAAATAGCTGATATATACAGTATTCACACCAAATCATTACACACTAACAGGGGAATTAACTATAATAGTTTGTGAAATAATTTATTACTGTATGAATGTTAACAAAGGTCTGTTTATTGAACATTTGCATCTTAAAAAAATAAAATAAATTCTGTTACATCCAATTCATATGTAATGCCTGTTAAAACCCCTAACTCTTTATTTTTCTAATTTACATTGCTTTATTGGCATGACTGTGTTACAATGTTGCCACAGCACAAATAAACAGAAAAGAAACGTGTGCATAATATAAGTCAACAGATTTAAACTGTAGATTTTTAGAAAATATTAACACATTCATTGCATTTAAATATGCATTGTGTTTTAAATCACATTTATCAGGTGTAACATGTTTAAGTAGAAAGGTTTGGTTTAGTGGTTCAGATATTTGTCTAATTTCCTCCCTCCAGGACATGCTGGCTTTGCAGATCATCGGCCTGTTTAAGAACATTTTCCAGCTGGTGGGACTCGACCTGTTTGTGTTTCCGTATAGGGTGGTAGCGACGGCACCTGGGGTGAGTTTTATTTTATTTTTATTTTTATTTTATTTTATTTTATTTTATTTTATTTTATTTTATTTTATTTTATTTTATTTTATTTTATTTTATTTTATTTTATTTATTTTATTTTATTTTATTTATTTATTGTATTGTTATTTTTATTTATTTAAATATAAAATATATATATATTTTAATTGTTTTAAATCCTTATTTGTATATTTAAATAATGTAATTTTAATTCAAATAAATTTTAATCTTTAGTATTAAAGTTAATAAATTATTATTTTTTAAATTATTTACATTTTTTATTTTGAATGAGTGAGTTTTGCCGGCTGGCATCACACCAGTCAGTTTTTCCCACTAATTTTCAGTTGCAATCGTGTTGTTTAGATTGTAATCAGGTTTATTGCATTGGTAATACTTCAGATTCATACAGTAGTGAAGAACTGAACCGCTGTAGTCCTGGTCTGTCCTGGTCTAAACCAGTCCCACTGCAAACACACAGCCAGACTCAATCCGTCATCTGTGGTGATTGTATAACTGACCATCTTTATATGGCTAAACTTACACAACTAATAAAATAAGACACCCGAACAGTGTGTTTATTGATTGTAAATCTCACATGATCATTACCTGAAGGGACAAACAAACACATTTCACTCCCTGTTTTGCATATTAATTCCCTTTATTATGATGGTTTATGTTTGTTTGCTGCTCCTGATCTGATTTACAGTATGTGAGAGTGAACCAGAGAGAAAGGTCAATCCGCAGGTGTGATGCTCTTGTTTGGAGTTGGCTAGTAGTGTGACACCAGCAGTGTTGTGTTTAGTGTAACAGTCCTGTGTTTGTCCCGCAGTGTGGCGTTATCGAGTGCATCCCAGACTGTAAGTCCAGAGATCAGCTGGGACGACAGACGGATTTCGGGATGTACGATTATTTCCGTAACCAGTACGGAGACGAATCCACTCTGGCCTTCCAGAAGGTGAGAGAAGCCTCATATCTCTGTTTCTGTGTGTGTTTCTCAGTCAGGAGTCCGGCGTCCACTAGAGGGCGTCAGCAAACTTCCACATGATGATTTCAAATCATACAAGACCAACTTTAAAATCAGCTGAAACAACTTAAAAGCCATTTATTTCCTATTTTAATTTATTTATTTATTTTAATTTTATTTCTCTTTTTTTTTTCTCTTTTTTTTTTTCTTTTTTCTCTCTCTCTCTTTTTTTTTTGGGAGATCCAGGATTCCTACAGTCTTGGAAAACCTGGAAAATATGGGGAAGCCTAATTTTAAAATGTTTTCTAGACCTGGAAAAGGCATGTAAATTAAAATAATTGTATATGAATTGCTTTAGTAATACCAAGCTATGATATATTTGATCAGGTAATGTAGAAATTAAGTCATACAAAAAAATAAATAAATTCAAATAAGCTAAAACAACAAAAAATCTATGTATTTCCAACTGTATTTTATTTTTATTTTATCTTTTTATTATAATTTTTTTTTTTTATTATTAATTTTGCTATTTATTTTATTTTATTTAATTTTGGAAAAGTAGTTAGACCTGGAAAAATGTATAGTATAGAATTGCTCTATAAAATGTCAAGCTCTAATATATCATATCAGGCACTATAGAAATGAAGTAAAAAATCTTTATTCTTATCCAGTAAATAAACCTGTAAAACTCTTGCAGATACATTGGTATAAGTGTTGCCAGATTGGAAATGTCCAAGTATCGTACCAGAAGCTCAAAATTATCGTATTTGGAAGAAAATTAGCGTACACGAGTCAAAGGTACAGAATACAGCTATTTATTGACCACCAACTTTTCGACACCACATGAAAATGACTTTGTTGCTAAAATATCGACCTCAGCTTGGAAAAAAATGACCTAAGCGCCGCGGAAGGAACGTTAACTTTTTATTATTTTTATTTTTTACTTTTCTTCTTGCAAAACATACAGAGGTGACATGTGATATACAACTTTGTATACAATATACAAAAAGAACATTAACGTGTGCTCATGAGAGTTATTCAATCTCCACAATGATTGGCCGAGAAGACATAACGTGAGATGAGATGGAAGACATGCGTAACACCACGTTCACGTTCTTCTCACGGTAGACGTAGAATCCACAGCTAGAAGCCCTATGATTATAACGACCATCATTTGAATTGTCACACAATTCTGACATGATCGTACATTATGGGATTTTTTTTCATTATTGATCGTACATCTTACAGAGGTCAAAATTATCGTACAAATACGATAATTATCGTACGTCTGGCAACACTGATTGGTATAAAAGGGTAACAACCCTGAAAAACAGCTATTAATATTTTTGTTAATTTAATTTTAAATAAATTCAAGTTATATTTATTTTAATTGTAACTTTTTTTAAATTAGGAGTGCCTATAGATTAAAATCATTTTTTAAAGCAAAGCTTTGGGCTAGGCGGACTTCAAATATAGTTGTACATTTACATTTATCGATTTTACGCATTTGCTTTTATCCAAAGCAAAACCGGTTGTGAACGATGAAGGGTCCTTGGAGTCGAGAAACACTGTTTTTCTCTCTCTCTCTCTCTCTCTCTCTCTCTCTCTCTCTCTCTCTCTCTCTCTCTCTCTCTCTCTCTCTCTCTCTCTCTCTCTCTCTCTCTCTGCAGGCGAGGTATAACTTCATCAGGAGTATGGCTGCGTACAGTCTTCTGCTGTTCCTGCTCCAGATCAAGGACAGACACAACGGGAACATCATGCTGGACAGACACGGACACCTCATCCACATCGGTGAGACCTCGAGCCATCATACCGCTCTGTTCTGGGTTTATCATGAGTGTTTATCATGTATGTGTGTGTGTGTGTGTGTGTGTGTGTGTGTGTGTGTGTGTGTGTGCTCCTCAGATTTCGGCTTCATGTTTGAGAGTTCTCCGGGTGGGAATCTGGGCTGGGAGCCGGACATCAAACTGACGGATGAGATGGTGATGATCATGGGCGGGAAGATGGAGGCCACGCCCTTTAAGTGGTTCATGGAGATGTGTGTGCGCGGATACCTGGCCGTCAGGTGAGATGTGTGTGTGAACGTGTCTATTAAAAATGTCGATTTTTCTGAATGCATTTCTCTTTCACACGGTAGGCCGTACATGGATGCTGTGGTTGCCTTGGTAACGCTGATGTTGGACACAGGGTTGCCCTGCTTCCGCGGTCAGGCCATCAAACTGCTCAAGTGAGTTTGAAGCAACTATGATGGAGCAGAACGGACTTTGGTCTGTGTCAGGTCTTTGAAATTTTATGTGCATGCAAATGTAGTCAGATTTATATTAGAAAATTGTCAAAGTTTTGATAAATTAAGCAATGGAAGAACCTTTTTTACTATTTAAAACAGTACTTTACAAAAATTTCTAAGAAATAAACACAAATCAATGTATATGACAATATTTGTTGTCATGGGGAATTAAGACATTTAATAAAATGTAAATTACTGAAAATTATTAAAAATGCATCATGGCAAGAAAATCTCCAAAAACACTAAAATTACATATTTACATATTGAAAGTAATTAAGTTTTGAGAAATCAAGCATTTTTGAAATAACATCAGTTCTTTCTTACAAACTGAATCAACTGAACTGATCTGAATAACAACACCGTTGTCTTTTTAGAGCTGCGTTACATCTGAAAATAAATGAGTCTCATATTCGAGGACGTTTGCATTTGCAACATTGATTCTGTTATTGTCATGTTTCGTACTATATGAATATGAAGCTGCTTTGACTTGAGATCTGAAGTGAATCATGTGTTGTAGGCAGCGCTTTAACCCTGGAGTGAGTGAGAAGGAAGCAGCGGCTTTTATCATCAAAGTCATCCAGAACTGCTTCCTGAGCAGCAGGTCAGTGTGTGTGTGTGTGTGTGTGTGTGTGTGTGTGTGTGTGTGTGTGTGCCTGTTTTACTAGGAATGCACAGATTTATCTCAACATATTTTATGTGGACATTAAACATGATTCTCAAAGCAAACCTATAATGCTTTGGTTTGGTTTTGGCTTTGATTTAGTCTTTCCTTTTAGTTTAGTGTGTAATATGAGCTGTTTGTGCGGGTAAACACATTCTGTCAAAGGCAGTGAATCTCTCCAACAGAAAACACTCTCCTGAAATGCCTTGTTTGTCGTCTTGCTATTATTTCTGTGATTTTCTTATTTCATGCCATGTCACCATGACACACATTTACATAAACCCTGTCTACTCATTATGGGTAAGTGATTTGCTATGCAAAAACGACGCTGTTTTTTTCACTGCGAAGGCAAAGAAAACATTGCGTGGCCTTCCAATAGTGACGCCATAAAGAGACAGGAACCACAACAGTGTAGAAAACAGGTGCCGCTGCAACAAACCGAATGAGGAACAATGTGTTTAACTTAAAATCATGTAAATGTATTCTAGCAAAACCCCAAAATTATGAGCTAGTAAATAAGCATAATATGAGCACTTTAAAGAGGCCATTATTATTATTTCCTTTCTTAAAGTTTGATGTTGTTTTCAGGCTCTACTAGAACAGGTTTGCATGCATTATTTCCTCATATTCTCCATTGTTGCGGCTCCTCTCTTCCCAGTCTGTCAGTAACGCTCTGTTTACTTCCTGTCTCTATGAAGCCCCTCCTTCTGAAAAGCACACTGTGCTCTGATTGGTCGGCTGGAGCAGTGTGTTGTGTGATTGGTCGAGCGCTTCGAGTGTGTTTGTGAAATGCCCCGCCCCTTACCATAACCGCCAGTTTAACACACTACTAACTATCTCAACCAGGCCCCGCCCCTTTATTCTGCGTATGAATTATTATAATGAGGAATATTGTGACGTGTTCCCGGGAGAAACTCAAGACTACAATGGAGGCGTTTCAGGAGTTCAGAAACACTGACACTGATATAGAGAAGAACTCCCGCTGGAGGGACAAACAGCAACATTACACACTAAAGAGAGATGAACATGTAAAAATCCTCTATAATAAATAATATAGGAATTACATGAAATGTGTTTTCATTTGTTCCAGGAGCAAAACATATGACATGATCCAGTACTATCAGAACCAGATCCCGTACTGAAGGCCAGAGAAGTGTGTGTGTGTGTGTGTGTGTGTGTGTGTGTGTGCGCTCTCCTCTCACTGATGCTATCTCACACTGCTGTCAGTCTGGTGTGTTTGTGCACTTCATACACCTGAGATGAGTTTGCATGGATTGATACACACTTATATTAGCACTTATGAGACTTTTCTTCACTCAATGAACTTTCTGCTGCATGATGATTTAAAATATACTTGATTTTTAAGTAAATTGTGCCATTTTTAGTTTTATTTGATGTGATTTTGTTTACGGCCTTTAATAGTTTCCAGACAAATCATGTCGTTATTAAACAGCAGATGTTTTTATGGAAGTGGACGGTCTGAACTACAGACAAATGTCAAATTTTAGAGGTTTTTAGATTTGCACTTTATATTGATTGATTATATTTATAGTTGAAATGTTTTGGCATCCTGTGAATCTTGATTTCTTTGCAGCTCTGAATTTGTGTATTAATATTTCTGATTTTAGGGTCACATGACCTGATCGATCACTGCTTGTTTCGCAGTTTGTGACTGTTTATTGATCAGTCGATTGTGCCGTGACTAATCTTTGTACGCTCGTTTGTACGGTCGCATTAATTCTCTCTCCTCTCTTTATATTCTCATTCCTTTCGAATTATTTATGGTCTGTGATATTTAATAAATGTCTACAGTAATTGCTTGTACGCATTTGTAAAGCTTCTTTACTGTGCATGTGATAATCCCAGATCATGTCAAATGAAGCGGTGCAAGTGTTTTTATTTATTTAGTGTACAAAATGCTTCAAATGTACAGTCAATATCTGTGTTTTCAAGGGGTTGTTCATTGACCGTGATTTGAAGTGACCAAAAGTCATTCATTTACTGTAGTATTATGATGTGAGATTACTGATGAAAACACCTTCTAGAAACCAATAAAACAGCAACATTGTCAATGTTTGTTAAATGTCAGATGCTTTTACAGTATACATGTCTTTTAGCTCTACATTTTTTTTCAGTCCATTCATTCACGGCGAGCTCTGATTTAGCAGAAATAAATCACAAAACGATATGACTAAACAGAGGTCAGAAATGTACATGTCTAATTATATACAGTATGACAAGATAAAAGAGGACTTATTCCTATACTTATGCAGTAAATTAAAGCAGCACTAGGTAACTTTTCAACCTTCATAATATATGTCCAAGTCTCTTGTGATGGTACATCGACTTACAATAGGTTGAATGACACGTCTGCCATAGCCTGACAGGGTCTGTAGCGTTTTTAATCGTACTTTTAAACTTCGGGTTTCGGGTAGTAACCGGCGAACAAAGAGAACTACAAAATTCGATTGCTTTACGGCATATACGTCACTTCCACCACCACCCCCACTTCCTTAAAATCGGACGTGCGAGCCAAATGTAATAGTCATGGCCGAAGAAGCACAGAAAAACAAAAAAGCAAAGGTTTTATCGGAGCAAAGCAAAAAGAGAAAAAGAGAAAGTGATCGCGTTAAAGGCAGAACGAGGATCAACATTGGGCCAGTGTTTTCTCGCTGGCGTGAGCTGAAGGAGGAGGAGGAGGGGTGCCCGACCGATGGACTTGGCTGTCATGCTTGCATACGATCTGTTTTTTTGTCTGCCTGACTATGTTACGGAAGCTATCTTATCCTCCGTTTATCTTCATGAATCAAGTAATGATAGTAGAGTAGCGAATTATCAATCTGGTAGCTAGTAAACGATATTCTAGTTTTTGATGGTATCGCTAGCATTCTCGTTCTGATTTGAACTTTGCAATCGATGAAATGCAAATAGCAAATGTTTGACCTAAAAAGT
Organism: Tiaroga cobitis; assembly: GCA_030578255.1. Lineage (NCBI taxonomy): Eukaryota > Metazoa > Chordata > Actinopteri > Cypriniformes > Leuciscidae > Tiaroga > Tiaroga cobitis. The sequence continues at coordinate 31,716,243 of CM060598.1, read as the reverse complement.
GTACTCTACTCAACATGTACAAAGAAGATTAGTAATATTATCATTGTGTTCATAGCTTCTCATTTGTTACACGTGTAAAGTTACTTGACTGTGTAATTTCCGATTATTGATAGCTACAGAGGCAAACGGGATTCTTGTCGCAATTTTTTCGGATGACGAATTTCCGCCGTCATTTTGTTCTTGTGCAATACTAAATAAAATAAAAAAATCAAATGAAAGCCTATGTCTAAACGGCGTGTACAAGTTTGGTAGGGGCTACATTCTTGCAACTAAATATAGATGTACAAAATCATTTTTTAGGATACCTAACATATCTGTGATATTTGTTTATTTGTCTTGCCTCAAGCTATAATGCAAATCGATTTGTAAAATTTGCAGATTCATTTATGGTAGCTTGATATTATAATATTGACGATATATGGTTATTATCTACCACTCAAACATTGCATTGAAGTATCATATTGATTCAGTAAAACGGTAACCAATAGACTAGGCTACTATTATGACGCTGGCTTGTAAACGTGATCATCGCGATCATTTGTCGTTAGAAAAAAAATAAAACCCATGAAATTATATTCATATGACATGTTGAAATATGTGCCACTGTACCTGGGATGAAGACATTACACACGCGACGCAAGCAGAACCCCTGCATGTGACCTCCTCCTACAGTGTTCAGGGCTATCATGATTGTCAACAAATGCACGTGCATGTAGGATGACAGAGTTTACGACAGTAGTAGAAGACAATACTGTTTCCCAACTGTAGGGGGACCCCGAGAGCAAAAGTTACCTGTTGTTACTTTAAAAAAAATAGAAAGGTAATTTAGAAATGAACATTAACCAAAAACTAATTCTTTAAAATATATTAATTCATTTAGTATACCTTTAAAATGTAATACATGTTTCATGAACAACTGGTAATGTAGGCCTACACATCCTTGTAAAGCATAGAAATCACAAAATATTAATCCACACTATACATAGTTCCCACAGGCCAATTAATGTCACGTGACCTCCCCGGAGACTTGAGGGCATAAACTGCTGTGTTTACAAAGTTTTACAAGCAAATTTCGAATATTTCTTTGCTTATAATGTTACGAAAATCATAAAGAGACAAAGTGGCAGAGATTATAAAGAGATTTTATTAACACAAGACAGAGAGAGGTACAATGCGAAAATTTCAGTCATAAATGGTGTGGATCCGTAGGGAGCACTGATTATGCAGCTTTGCCTCATACAGTATTATCATGTGTAACGTTACCATTATCTGGTATTTTTTACACATGTGAGCAATTCCGAGCCTGGAAATCACTGGAGGCGTACAATCAGTTTGTCGAGGGTTGGGTTGGTGACGTTTGCTCAAGTGCAATCAATGGAAAAGTATGGTCATCATAGCGAATGTATATGATGCTAGACTATCTGTCTATTAAAAAGCCATAGCCTGCACAACTTAATTCCTGTTCCCCTTAAAACAGTCATCGGTGCTTTCTGTAATATGCAGGTACTAGTACACTGAAGGATATAGGGTTGGAACGGTAACGTTACATGTGTTCGTATTGAACGAAACTGTAAGGGCGTCACGGTTCAGTGCATGAATATACACGGTATATAAATAAATAAAACTCGCGTGCAAATTAATTAATGTAATGTGAAACTACTTTATACGCGGGTTCTTTAGGGACATAGATTGCAATGCTGGAATGTGTGTGTGAGTAAGAGAGAGAGAGGCGCGGGCGCGATCGAACAGTGGAAACTGTTGTTTTTAATACCTCGTCATTATGTTAATACAGGACAACATTCAAACTGCAAAGTGTTAAGTTGTTTATTATCCTCTGTAACAGACTTTGTGTTAATTCTTCTAATTTGTTTTTATATACTTTTTTGATAGTCCTGTTAGTTTAAATTAGGTTTAGGCAATGTATTTAGGTCTTATTAAGGAGGGACTTTTATTTTGACGGGTTTTGTGGTCTACGGGGCTAAACGGGAAAAAGGAAGTGAAGGGAGAGCACGCGGTTGATAAAAGGAAAGCAAAGGGAGTGCACGCAGTTGTAGGAGTTGTGCAGGCTATTAATGTTTAACGGTGATAAGCACCCCCCGGAAAAGGCATAAGGTCTGTATTGACATTTGTTTATGGTTTATTGTTATTTATGTATTTTGCTATATGTAATTGGTAGTGTAACAGAGAGATAGTTTGTACGAGTCGTTAATGCGAGCTTTTGTATTTCCTTTGTTCAGCTCTTACGGTGATTTATGAGGTGATATTTGCAGTGAAAACGGACTCAATAAACTTCATCAACATCAGAAAAGTTTTGTCCATCATTCGGGAGGGGTCTGCTACAGTAAGAGCTTCACCTTCGCTGGTTCGGATCTCCGCCGCACGTGCTTGTGACGATCGTTAACGGAGTGCAGCTCGATGGGATCAGCGTGATGGTCTATGAAACGCCATAAAAGTGAGTTGACTATGGAAATTGATACTGAAGATCCAGATTCTGAAAGTCTGCTTCACACGGAGGCAGAAAGTATAAAGGAAAAGCATGGAGAAGGATCAGTTAAATGTAAAGAGAAAAATACTTCTGAACCTCAGTGTCATTCACAAGACAATATAGGATTGCCTCGACGCTCAGAGCGTCCACATATTCCTTCAGAGAAAATGCTTGCTTACCAGAAAGATGAGTCCTGTAAGAAAGAAAAAAGGATTATCACTTTGTATGAGCAATGGAAAGTAGCAGCTCGTAAAGCAAGACATGATTTAAAATCAGACATCTCTGATGAGCAGCTCGCTGAAATTGCTGACTCACTGGAGGATAAAAAGAACTGTATTATGAAAATCTTTAGTGAGATAAGGGAACATAGTACACCTGCTACTGATTTAAGATGTAAAATTGATGCATGTGAAGCTGTGACCAAGGACCTCGTCCAAATTGTGCTGGAAAGGTTGGCAACAGTAGATGGCGATTTTGATGCAGAACAGGAAAAGAGCCGTCTGCATGAGCTTTTAGCCCATAGTTATGCCCATTCCATATACGGGTCCAGTGCTTCGCAAACGAGTGTCAGCAGGCATTCTAAATCTTCTTGTACAAGCAAGCGTGCAGATGCTGCGGTAGAACTGGCTGCGAAAGAAGCTGAATACAAGATGATGCAAATGGAAAGACAACAAAAGGAAAAAATGAGAACTCTAGAAGAGCAGCTCAGACAAGAGCTAGAGACTCAAAGGTTTGAATTAGAACGGCTACAGGTAGAAAAGGACATAGAGATCGCTCGAGCCAGAGTAAAATCGTATGATGAAGAAATAAAGCAAGAGACTAAGAGTCAGTCAATACAGAATGAACACGAAAGTCAGAAAAAGAAAATCTTCTCTGAGACAGAACGACAATGCTGTGTTATCCAGTCAACGACTCTCAGTGAAGTGTCTCAGCTTGCTCAGGCAGTTCAGGATAGCATAGCGATCAACAGGTTACCCATACCAGAGCCATCAGTGTTCAATGGAGACCCAATTCAGTTTGTAGACTGGAAAGCCTCATTTATGTCACTTATAGATCGAAAAGGCATCTCTGCAGCTGATAAACTCTATTATTTGAAAAAGTATGTCAGTGGTTCAGCACACAGATATCTCGAAGGCACTTTTTATAGAAGTGATGAAGAAGCTTACAAAGATGCTTGGAATAAGCTTAACCAACGATATGGCCAGCCCTTCGTCATTCAAAGAGCATACCGTGAAAAGCTGTCTAAGTGGCATAGAATACAGTCCAAAGATGCAGAAGGTTTGAGAACATTTTCAGACTTCTTAAATGCATGTCTACAAGCCATACCACATGTTAAAGGCCTGGAAATATTGAACGATTGTGAGGAGAACCAAAAGCTGGTCCAGAAACTTCCTGACTGGGCAGCCTCCAGGTGGAACCGCCAGGTCACAACAGCGCTTATGGACGGTAAGGATTTTCCAAGCTTTCAAGACTTTGTAAAGTTCCTGTCAACAGAAGCAGAGATAATGTGTAATCCTATCACTTCCTTACACGCTCTTCATTCACGTGAGTCACCTCCGGAGAGAAGAGTCTCTAATGAAGTTAAAAGAAACAAGGCTATTGTTTATAAGACGCAGACAATAGTAAATGGTGATAAACAGACAGTGGCTAAAACGCAGTCTAAAACGTCATGCATGTTGTGTCAAGATGACAACCATCAACTCAATAAGTGTCCAAAATTCATGGAGAAGTCTCTGAAAGACAGAAGGTCATATGTCAAAGATAACAAACTCTGTTTTGGATGTATGAAAACAGGTCACTTTGCTAAGGAATGTCGTCGTCGCCACACATGTGATGTATGCAAATTGAGACATCCCACAAGTCTTCATGCCTACAACTACGAGTATTATGGAAACCAAAAGCAACCAACGGTAAGCAGTGAGCGTGCACATGAGAATGAGATTACGGATGCCACATCACTTAACGTAACAAGAGAAGGTCGTTCAGTCATTACATCTATGATTGTACCTGTATGGGTGTCGTCCATCCAAAATCCATCCAATGAACAGCTTGTCTATGCTTTGCTTGACACTCAAAGTGACACCACTTTCATTGATGGAGTGAGTAAAGTACTGCAAGTGGATGCTCATCCAATTAAACTGAAACTAACTACTCTGATGGGCGACAGTATGATCATTAATAGCAAAAGGATATCTGATCTTCAAGTGAGAGGGTATAATTCATCAGTACATATCAATCTGCCTCCATTATACACCAAAGAGTGTATTCCTGTCAATCGTGACCACATACCAACGCAGGAAACGACAAAGAACTGGAGTCACTTGAAGGCAATCACAAAGGAAATGTCACCTCTTCTCGGCTGTGAAGTAGGTTTACTGATTGGTTACAATTGCCCCAGAGTGCTAGCTCCCAGAGAAGTCATTCTAGGTAAAGATGACGAACCCTATGCTATTCTAACTGACTTAGGTTGGAGTATTGTAGGCAGCTCCACACCAGGCATTCATGAATCCACAGCAATTGGTCTTTGTCACAGAATAGCCACGAAAGAGATTCCAGCTTTGACACCTGTGGATGCCATACGTGTGCTCGAGTCTGACTTTAAAGATGTCACGGTAGGTGACAAGACAATTTCACAGAATGATATTGTGTTTTTGGACAAACTCAAAGAAGGCATAAAGAGAAATGCTCAAGGACATTATGAAATCCCACTTCCGTTTAAACAACGTCCATACTTACCAGATAACAGAGAGCTTGCCAAAGTCAGATTCAATCACTTGAACAAAAAGTTCTGTAAAGATGAGAAATACAAGGCAGACTACATTGCGTACATGAATGATATCATTGAAAGAGGTGATGTAGAAACAGTGATCGATGATGGAACTGATGGTGAAAAGTGGTACATACCTCATCATGGCATTTACCATCCGAAAAAGCCAGACAAGCTACGTGTCGTGTTTGATTGTTCTGCTAAATTCAAAGGCACAAGTCTCAACGAACATTTGTTACCAGGGCCAGACATGATAAACAATCTCACAGGAGTCCTTGTCAGGTTCAGAAAACACCCTATAGCTGTAACATGTGATATTGAAAAAATGTTTCACCAATTTCATGTTCAGAAAAATGACAGAGACTACTTGCGCTTCTTATGGTGGCAGAACGGAGACACAAATTCACTGCTTCAAGATTACCGTATGAAAGTTCATCTCTTCGGTGCTGTTTCTTCGCCTGGGTGCGCAAATTATGGACTAAGATATTTAGCCAGTGAGCATTGTCAGTCGCACTCATTAGCTGCCCAGTTCATCATAAGAGGCTTTTACGTTGATGATGGAGTCACAAGCGTAGAGACAGTGGAACAGGCTATTCAGCTAACAAAAGAGACACGAGAGTTGTGTGCAAAAGGAGGTCTTCGACTTCACAAATTTGTGTCTAATGACAACACTGTGCTGCAGAGCATACCAGCATCAGAACGTGCTGTAAACTTTGAGACAAAGGATCTTACCTTCAATGACATGCCACTTGAGAGAGCTCTGGGTATTCACTGGAACACACAGAGTGATAGCTTCAAATTCCACATCCCATTAAAAGGTCAACCTACAACACGTGGCATATTGTCAACTGTTGCCTCCATATATGATCCTTTGGGCTTTGTAGCTCCTTATGTTCTCAATGGTAAGAGGATCTTAGAAGAAATGTGTCGCAAGGGTACAAGCTGGGATGATCCACTGTCTCTTGCTCTCAGCCCACGGTGGGAGAAATGGCAGCATGATTTTGTTAATCTGGAAATGGTTAACATACCACGATGTTATGTACCTGCTAATTTCGGCAAAATTGTGAAAACAGAGATACATAATTTCTCTGATGCAAGTACCTGTGGTTACGTTCAGTGTTCGTATCTGAGAATGATCAGTGAGAAGGATGAGATTCATTGCACTTTCCTCATTGGTAAAGCCCGGGTTACTCCTGTAAAAATCACTACAATACCAAGATTAGAGTTGACGGCAGCTGTGGTATCAGTCAAAATGAGCAATATGCTCAGAGAAGAGCTTGACCTCACCAATGTCGATGAATTCTTTTGGACTGACTCAAAAGTGGTCTTAGGATACATAAATAATGATGCTCGTCGTTTTCATACGTTTGTAGCCAACAGAGTTCAAAGGATACGTCAAAGCACAGCACCCAAACAATGGCTGTACGTCCCAACGAATGATAACCCTGCAGACAATGCTTCAAGAGGTAGAACAATAAATGAATTGCTCTCTTCTAACTGGTTTTCAGGTCCGTCGTTCCTGTGGAAGAAAGAAATACAGAGTGTAGAGGTTGTACCAGAACTTCCAGTAGGTGATCCAGAAGTTAGAAAAGTTCAGACGTTTCAAACAGAAACCACAGAAAGTAAAGATCTTGTAGACCATTTGTCTAAGTTTTCATCCTGGTCTAATACTGTCAAGGCCATTGCACGTCTTCTGAGAAGGATCAAGAAGGATAAGTCTAATTCACCAGCATCTGTGAGTGAACAAGAACATGCAAGATGCTTGATTCTAAAAGGAGTGCAGAAACAAGTGTATCAGAAAGAAATGGTTGTCCTGACGCAAGGTAAACAACTTCCAGGTCATAACAGACTTCATCATCTAGACACCTTCATAGATACGGATGGTATGATTAAGGTGGGAGGAAGATTAAGTCACTCGTCATGCACTCATGTGTTCAAGCACCCACTGATTCTTCTCAAAGAGCATCATGTAACTACGCTGATAATTGCACACTATCATGAAAGTGTAAAGCATCAAGGGAAAGGTTTCACGATTAATGCTATCAGATCTGCAGGCTATTGGATACCTGGAATGAACAGAGCTGTCACATCTAAGTTCCCTTGCCTGTCCGAGAGCGCGAGAGAGACCGAGTGTGTCCGAGAGCACGAGAGAGACCGAGTGTGTCCGAGAGCGCGAGAGAGACCGAGTGTGTCCGAGAGCGCGAGAGAGACCAAGTGTGTCCGAGAGCGCGAGAGAGGCCGAGTGTGTCCGAGAGCGCGAGAGAGACCGAGTGTGTCCGAGAGCGCGAGAGAGGCCGAGTGTGTCCGAGAGCGCGAGAGAGGCCGAGTGTGTCCGAGAGCGCGAGAGAGGCCGAGTGTGTCCGAGAGCGCGAGAGAGGCCGAGTGTATCCGACTCGACGGGCTTTCGTTGGTCTGTGCAACACGCTTTTTTTTTATGTATTTTTTTTTATTTTTATTACAGGGACAGTGTATTCATAAACATTTCTGTCAATATGCCAGAATTAGCCTAAAGGTTTTTATTTATTCAAATGACTGAATGTGACAGTTCTCTGCATGGTGCGGTCCTGTTAACAGTGGTCGTCTGAATGTCTATATGGAAACTGGCATCAGAAACTAAAGCCGTTTGGACAAACTTCAGTATCACTGAAGTTCAACAGAAGAGAGAAGATCCTTTGTTTGCGTTGTCATGAGCGAGAATAATGAGGAATGTGATGGGACTGTTTACCAGAAAGTTCCCTTGCCTGTCAGTTCTTGGGCCGCTGAGATTGAGCTTTTGGATCCACTAAAACTCCTTCTAATGCCGGTTGATTCAGTCCTGGTGCTGTAACACAGAACACGTCTGGACAGCAGTCAGCGTGTGGTTTGCCTAATGCTGATCAATTTCATTGATATGAACGGAAAAAGGGAAAAGAAACTACATTTCACTGCAAAATTTAATTCCCTCACAATGGCTCTTATGCTGACATCTCGTATTGAGACCTACCGATACATTCAGTCAGTCTGCAGTTTGACATTGAGCATCTTCTGGAGCAGCTGTTGAAGAGATCATCGGTTCTCTCTCGGGTCCAGCTAAAGTTTCTACCAGCAAGAGTTTGACTCACCAATATCTCAGCCATTATATTAGAAAAGCACTTGTGCACAAACCAGCTCAGACCACCCTCATGTATCCCATCATCCTTTTCAGTCCCTCATTTACTCTCCCTTTTCACTGTCCTCAGTAAGATTCAGTCCACTATATCCAAGAAAATATGACATTACGGGTACAATCCTCTGTTACAAAACACACTTCAGTAGTGACAAAAATGCCACGACACTCTCATATGGTGTGTCTCATTATGAGAACCTGTAATACAGGTCTGTTTATTTTCACATATCCTCGGTTGTGCAAAATCCATCAGTAAGCGCACACTCCTGCCTGTTTCAACACAAGCACTACACAACTTTTGTTTAATTCATCAGATCATCGCTGGCCCTGCCCTCCTCTTTTGATTGATTTCTTCTTTTTATTAATTTCTTCTTTTTCCTCTTTCATTCATGACTGTATCTGTGTTGATAACATATAGTTTGTTATGCAGATGAAAATTAAGCTATGAGTGATAGACCCACAGTCTTTACAATGGTCCTAGATCACATGCCATTTTTTAAAATTTAAAAACTGTTTTATGGAGTTTTTGTCTACTGACAGTTTTTTTTCCCTTAATTGTAAATATTTTTAATCAGATAAACTATTGGCATGTTGTATGTTGTACAGTACAGCCTCACTTTCATTCCTGTCAGATTCATGTTGACTGTCCTGTTCTCTGGTTAGTAGTTGTAGACATCGAGTAAAACGTTCCTATTCCTGCTGAAAACAAAACAGCCAAAACCAGACAAATCTGAGCTGGTCTTCCAGCCTGATCACAGTTAGTTTAACCGGCTGGTTTCAGAGGAGTTTTGGACCCTTCTTTACAGTCAGGCCGATCGAAGATAGTCAGTCTGAACAACCATCTTAAACCAGATAAGACCAGCTTATTCCAACCACATCAGCACAATAATCTGAGGCCTGGTTTCACAGACAGGGTTTAGATTAAGCCAGGATTAGACCTTGACCTAAATTCAACTAGGACATTTAAGTAGCTAGCTTTTATAAATGTGCCTTAGAAAATAACATTACTGGTGTGGATCTTGAGACTAAACAATGGCAAAGAGTTCATCGGTTCTCTCTCGGGTCCAGCTAAAGTTTCTACCAGCATGAGTCTTCAAACTACAGGAGTAATGGGTAACGTAAGCTAATATGGAAATGTTATTTATCCTACCACGCTACTGTAAACGTTGCGGCAGCATGCGAGTTATGCTGAACTATAATAAAAGTATAACTCATTTTCAGCTGCATTCTGAGTCTGATAATGTTTTTATCCAAGGCAACCCATACGGAAGTCACATATATTGAAATATATTAGTAATAAATACATTTCCATGTATTTAAATCTATTAATTCTAAATAGAAGAAAATATATTTGTATACTTGTTACTTGTATTTAAATACATTTTGAAATATATGTTAAAAATATATTTAAATATTTGATTTTGGCCCCTTTTTAATATTTTTCACATATATTAAGCATATCTAAATATATTTTTATTGCAAATATTTAAATATATTTATTTTCTTAATATGTTAATATGTTTAGATATCCATCTATGTAAATACATTAATGTTCAATATATGTGCATATATTAATTTATAATACATGTTAATATATTAGTTATCTGTATATGTAAATATATTAATTTATAATATATGTTAATATATTAGTTATCTGTATATGTGAATATATTAATGTAATATATGTTAATATATTAGTTATCTGTATATGTAAATATATTAATTTATAATATATGTTAATATATTAGTTATCTGTATATGTACATATATTTAGAAATGTACTGTTCAAATATTTAAGTAATGCCCCATAGTATGAGTGTCTCCATATGTAAATATTTTCATATATATATTTATATATAAAATGTTACCCTTCCCTGTAAATCAAACAGTCAAAATGCTATTTTCCAGGAATGCAAAGATGTTGACCCAGTGGACATAATCAAAATGTGCTAGTTATTGGACAATGCATTAAGGGGTTACAGAGAACACCTACAACACAAACATAATGTGGATTTTTTATTTATGTTAACAAAAGGTAAAAGTACACAGCATATATACAATTATCTGTACAATAACAAAATGATTAAAAGTATACCAAAAAATAAATAATAAATAAATAAATAAAAATGAAGACTTTTTCTCAGGCTACTTTCCTGCTGGGACACGTCCCCTCAGTCGGAGGGGCAAAACATCCTTAAGCATTACTGGCTTTAATAAGGGAAATTGCAAAAACAGGAGTAAAACAAGCAACACAAATTGTTGCAGTTGGACTCGACACTTATACAATTTACCAAAAAGACTGTGGTCCATGGACATTGACATATGCCCAGGAATCGGGTTAATAAAGACTGACAAGAACTTTACAGTTATCCAGAATATTAGATGGTAAATATTTAATTGATGAGTTGCCAATACAATATATGACCCAGGATATGATTTTACCCCTAAATTCAACATAATTTTAACCCATTCACTCCATGTTTTGCTGCCTGGATCCCAGCTGTTTCTGCGAATTGCAGCAATCTATTCGCTTCTCTTTTCTGTAACTTTTAGCAGTCTGTAAAAAGATCTATTTGTCAAAATCTATTTGTACAGTCGAACACACAGCTCTCAAGTGCATACCCTCTTATTCTGGAACCTCAGGTCTGACAAATTATTATTCATGGCCTGGCCCAACTGTACAACAGTTGCCTTCTCATGCCGATTTATGGCAGCATCTGTAAAAGAAAACAAGAAAGAATGTTTGTCAGTGGTTACTTGAGGTGGTTCTGGTTAGATTGCTTCAGACATACTACGTTCCATTGTTTCTGACAACAGCATCAGAAACAAGTGGATGGTTTATTTAAATGGCGTCCCAAATAGCTTTGGAGGATTTTATGTTTGTTCAGAGCATTTTGTTTAGTAAGGCACAGTGTAATGGAAAGTTCACAAAGAAATCGTTGTTAAAAGAAGCAGCGACTGTAGTAAATTAAGAAAATTATTAAGTAGATTATAAGTAATAATATAATAAAAAATAAGTAAATTATTAACATTATAGGTGTTCATGTGACAGGCTATTTCAGGGTATACAGGGTATTTCTGTAAAGTTTCAGCTGTAAATGTATATGAAGGACAACTCTAGGAAGAGTGTATGATGGTCTTGAATGAGACATCAGAGGTAAATTGCAGCCTAATGCATTTTTTAAAAGTTTTAATGTAAAAAAACAATAATAGCTTACCGTGAAATGATGTAGTCTTTCCTTCACAAACGAATCCATTTGTCTAAAACATAAGTTTAACACATTTAGTACAACACATTTAATGTATGCATTTAATTACCAACATTGTAACAATTCAAAGAGAGTTAAAAATCTGTGACCTTTGTAACCCGGGTCACTGACTAGATCAATAGTAATTATAATCATTTTATTTTTATTAATATCTGTTTAGTATTAATAACAAAAGAACGCAGATAAGTTAATTTAAGTTTTATATTATATTACAAAAATTTATCTAGGAAAAGAAATTGGCCAAAGAAAGTTTCGATTGGATGAGGTCGGAGGTTAGTCCCGCCTCCGGGAAGTGAGTTCGGATTACAGCGCGAAGAAACAGAAACGAGAGCAGCAGAGAGTATGACGAAGGAAAATAACGCAGATTGACGCTAGACAGTGCATTGTGTTCATAACTCTTAAAAGAGAATTGAAATAATCTATTTTTAGATTATTTTAGTGACAAATATTCTTAGAAGTCACACTTTAAACGTAAAAGGAGCCGACAGAACAAGAGATCGAGACGAACAGGAAAAGTTAGAAACACACATTAAAAAAGAAGACAAACCATCTAGATTGAGGCCAAACCAAAAGAAAACTTTATTTTATTTTTCTCTTTCACTTACTTTTTCCTTGGCCGGGTTTTTTTTTGTTTGTTTCTCTTGTTTTTCTTCTATTTCTGATTTCATCGAAATCACCCTATTGAATCCTGATCTGTCCCTGCCGTGGATGTTCTGTCTGTGGTTTGGACATGGCGAGCCAACCATCTGCTTCATCGTACCTGGAAATTAGAACAGCTATTATTTTGCTGAACTGGTAGGACAAAATATACTCACCCTGAACTGTGATATTTGTTTTTTTTCCTTCTGGATTTCCCCTGGATCAATCGTTTGATTTTTCTTATTGAACCGGAACTGAACTAAAAATATTCAGTGACATCTGAACATTGAATCTGATACTTGAAGTTGTTTTTTTGTTTTTCTCTCTGGATGCTGATTTTGAATTGTGAAATCTGGTTTGAAATCTTGATTTTGAAATCTAAATTTACAAATTGAACTGAAGTGTCAATTGTGGACTGAACTACTGTTTATTACTGCTGTCTATTTGTTTATTCATATTGTTTTATTTGTCAAAAGATTCCATTCATTTATTTATTTATTTTCTTAACAACAATACATTTAATTTCCTAGTAATTAACATTTACCTTTGAGTCTGAGTTGCTTTCTTTCTTTAGTGTCTGTTATAAATTCTCTATACTCCAGTGAGTCGAACCCACCTTCTGTAATCTGGTCCTAGAATAGATCACATGTACCCAAGTTATTACGCCATAAAACGGGTAGCTGCGGGTTACACCTTACCCTAAAGGCAATGATTATATTATATAGGGTTGGTATTTGGGCAGTTCTGTATGTCCATCTAGTGTTGGTGTCATAGGAAGTCTTCACAAGTTAGGCTGAATCCAAACTGGAAGTGGCTTAATATCTAATGGCGCTTTTCCATTACCAGTACCAGTACCAGCTCGACTCGACTCGACTCGCCTTGGCTCGCCTCGACACGGCTCGCTTTTCGCTCCGTTTTCCATTGCAGAAAGTACTGCCACAAATAGTACCCGGTCGTCATAGCGACGCCTTTCGTTCCTCGTTGCCCCATCAAGCTCTCGCTGGATCCTCTCTTCGGCAACCAAACAAAAGAAAGTCTGCACCTCCTCGTTTGACCACGGCGTATTCTTCCGAGTTGCCATAATAATAGTAGTAAGTTTAGTAACTCTGGCCAAACTATTTAAAAATGGCGGGGTTATTTATTCTGGATACTCCATCTGGCGCGTGCAACGATGACGCAGATTCTCTGTGACCAATCAGCAGTCGGCATTGTTTTCACGTCACATTTTAGTATCGCTTTAGCTCGCTTAGAACCTCGCCGGAGGTGGTACGAAAAAAAGTACCCGAAAGCAGGTACAGGTACAACTTTTACACAGTGGAAAAGCAAACAAAGGCGAGTCGAGTCGAGCCAAGCCGAGGCGAGCTGGTACTGTGTAGTGGAAAAGCGCCATAATAACCTTGGGATGGGCATACCAAGATAAAAACAGGAAATCAAAAGAAGAAAGATTAGCATAGCTGGAGAGCTACACAATTAATCATTAGAATATCACGATTTTGATTCACTCACACACGCGGTCTTATTCTTAAATGACAATGATTCAGTTAACTCTATTACACCGGTTTCACATCACGTGTATTTTGCACCATAGGTCCAGTAGTCCCTATTTTTGCTTACTTAGGTTTATGTGGTATAAAATTACAACCAGATTTTTTTCAAGATCCCTTAGTAAATGTATTATTTGTCCTCACTACTCAGAGAACAGAGAGTCTCTTTGGAATAGACTACATATGCTACAGTATTAGGGGTGTAACGGTTTACTCGTTTTCTCGATGCATCGATTACAAATCCTGACGATGCATATGCATCGATCTTGAAACGTGTATTTTGAATCGTGAATCGTTTATTTCGGTCAATATTCGATTTAAAATGCTAAGAATCGAATAATTTGCGATTCTATAGAGATTCAGTGCTTTAAAATATATAAACATTAAATGACTACATGCGCGAATTAATGAGGCGTTGTGCGGCGTCATTTGGCGTCCTCCCAGCTCTCCTTCACAGATACTCGCTGCACTGTTTACCATCTTTCTTTTGAGCAGTCCATGTTTGAGCTCTCCTCAGGACAGCCACTGATGTTCACATGAGCAAATGACAGCTCTCTATCGAGAAAGCAAGACTTGAGTCAAACCGATTAAGCCATTGATAAAGCTGTCATGTCATTGCGCGGGCACTGCTATGAAACAACGCCGTTATTTTCTTTAAGATAAGATACTGAAGTTTTACGGAAATGGGTCATACCCATCCTGAGCAGCTGAAGTAAAACCCCACTTATTCAAGGGTGCGCATTTATTACGGAAAGAGCAAACGCATAATAGGTGTCTAAAATGCACACGCTTCCGATGAATGATGAATGAAATTTAACTTAATGTTGTTAAACTTAATGTACGAAGGAAACTGCTGAAATAACTACAATATTAATTACACTGAAATAAGAGCGCGTGGTTTATCCATCAGTCAGATGCGCATTAAAATTGCATTCGTAATCGTTACTATAGCACAAGTAGACACCCGGCGCGTTTTCTTTCAGAATCATAAGGAAAATGTTCAGTATAGACAAAACAAAGAGTATTCCGTGAGGAATACTTACTATTCCATGAGGAAAAGTTAGTTAAGGTTTAGTAGGGAAAGTTCATTTTAGTCTCACAATGAAACGATGTTTAATGTACCAGGAACACTTTAAGGTTGTGTATCCATTAACACTATCCTACAAAATAGTTACCATGATGAACTAACAATACTTTTAAAGCCTTTTTAAATCTCGGCTTACATTTCTACAAATGCTAATTTATAGGCTTTGGAAATATTTTTTATAATAATAGATTCATTAAAAACTAACATGAACTAACATTAACAATAGGCAAAATGTCGTTGGGTTTTTTTTTGTCCCCACTCTCTGACCCCCCGATGGCCGCTGTGTAATTCACACCCTGACTAAGACCCATTGGGGGAAGCATTTAAATAATCCTATTAATGCATATAAAAAATGAAGAATCGAACCGAATTAATCGAATCACATCGAATTTTAATGTGAATCGCATTGAATCGAATCTTTCTGAATTTGCAAAAATCGTTCTTGAATCGAAAACATATGAATCGTGAATCGAATCGATTCGCTGCCTACCAAAAGATTCACAGCCCTATACAGTATCATTTAAAGGGTTAGTTCACCCAAAAATGAAAATTAAGTCATTAATTACTCACCCCCATGCTGTACCAACCCCGTAAGGCCTTCGTTCGTCTTCGGAACACAAATGAAGATATTTATGATTAAATCTGAGAGGTTTATGACTGCTACATATAGGCTCCCTAAGGGAATGACACTTGACGGCCCAGAGAGTCATTAAAGAAAATGTTTAAATATTCCATGTCACAACAGTGGCTCAACTATAAGTTTATCAAGCGACGAGAATACTTTTTGTGCGAAAAAACAAACAAAAATAACGACTTTATTCGACTATTCCTCTTCTTCCTTGTAGGCCTGAAACGAGACTTCAAGAGATTTCCACGACGCGCACGCGCGAGAACTGAACTGAAGTAGTTGAAGGAGATCGCAATTCTCGCGCATGCTTCGTGGAAATCTCTTGAATTTTAAGGGATCTTGAAAAAAATCTGGTTGTAATTTTATACCACATAAACCTAAGTAAGCAAAAATAGGGACTACTGGACCTATGGTGCAAAATACACGTGATGTGAAACCGGTGTAATAGAGTTAACTGAATCATTGTCATTTAAGAATAAGACCGCGTTTGGCGTGAAGTTTCGTGCACAATGACAAACAAGAGTGCAACATTCAGGTATTGAAATTAACACCCTCCAACCCGTCAAATAAGGGTAAAAATTAACTTTGGCAGGTAACGCTGTCAAATCAAAAGCCAATTTGGCATGTTTCTGTTTACTCACTTTGCTGGGTAAGTTCGTGTAAGCCAAATCTTTGCGGATTTAGCGCAAATACGCAACTCGTGAGTCCTCATGATATATTAAATACAGCATATTGCGCAGAATCTACGCATTTCTGGCTTACTTGAGCACACACATCACTAAGCAACAAATAACGGCGCGCTTGTTCACTTACATTTAAGTAATAGCGAATATTAAAAAGCATTTGGTTAACAGAAAATACATTGTTATTTTCCAACATCTGTCCACCTAAAACACATTTTTGGTAAAAAAAAAAAAAAAGGCAGGTGAAATCGATTCCCTATTTTCGTTTTTGAAACTTGTGTTGGTTGGTCCGATCGATTGTGCAATCGATTTTCGAACGTAAAGTGACAGTCGAACGTAAAGTTGAATGTTTAGTTCTGTCCTCCATCGTCACTCATTAAGCAGGGCTCGTGTTGCTGTGGCCCCGCGTGAGAGAGATCTCTCTCGAATTGTCTTTATAGCAATAATAAATAGTATGTGTATTTTCTTAATTTCTCCAGTACCGACAGCAGAACCGATAACGTCAGAGCTTATTGATCCAGCGGTCTTTCAAAATTCAGCTTAATTAAGTTTAATACCGGGTTTCGGTACCCATCCCTAACCATAATAAAAGTTAGGGGTCAGTAAGATGTTTCCTCTTTGAAAGAAATCTCTAATGTTCACCAAGAAGACTGCATTTATTTGATCAAAAATAAAGTAAAAACTGTAATATTGTGAAATATTACACTTTAAAATAACTTTTTTTCTATGTGAATATATTGTAAAATGTCATTTATTTCGGTTTTGGTAAAGCTGCTGAACTTTCAGCATCATGGATCAAGGATCATGTGACACTGAAGACTGGAGTAATGATGCTGAAAATTCAGCTTTGATCACAAGAATGAATTACTTTTTAAAATATATTTAAAAAATATCATTAATTGTACTGTTTTACTATATTTTTAAATAAATGCAGCTGTGGTGGGCATAAGAGACATCTTTCAAAAATATTTCAAATCTTACCGACACAAAACTTTTGAACGGTTGTGAGGTTTTACTTACTTTTTGTCATATGGTTCTTAGCGCCTTGGAGATGTTCTTCGTCAGGTCTGCTAAACTCTGCTGCACGGCCATCAGCATGCATGAATCTAGGAACATGAAAAGTCTGTCACAGAATATTTAGCATGAAATGTCACATTTATTAGAAATAAACAAACTAGAGCAGAGGTGAAATGCAGAAAAGAGAAAGAACAATATACAGAATATACAACAAAACAGAATTTACATTTTTAGGTTTACTTATTTATACAATTTCACTTATATTTGGATGTAAAACCTTCTTAATATATGTGTGTATATATATATATATATATATATATATATATATCCATGGTGATATAGGTGAAACATATTGTGAAAATGCATATTAAGTTATTTAAAGAGCTTGCTCAGCTCACCTGTGTTTCCTTGTAAATTTTCTGATGCTCCTGAAATCAAAGAACAGTTTTTTTATCATTATGTGCTTAACATGAAAGATCAAAACGTGTTTGAAATAGTGTCAGTCCGTTTTCCCGCTCCAACGCTAACTTACAGTCCATGTAGAGATGATTAATTAGCTTAACATTCATCCATTGACAAATTACCAGCACAACCTTTACAAAACTATATATAAAATAATTCTCATTTACACATAAGATGTGATTCAAAGCACAAACTTCTATTAAAAATGAGCTCAAGTCTATAGCTCTTATAGTTAACGTTAGCCTGACGGCTAAGATGCTAACGGTCTTTTACGAAGACACTAAACCATTTCTGTAAACTAAATATTCACCAGGAGCGTATCAATTACATGTAGGAAAGTGTCAGGAAGAGTGTGTGTATTATTTGTGTAACTTTGGGGAATAAACTTACCTGAAATCCGTGAAAACAACAGTGAGACAGTTTTACAGCTTGTCCTCAGTTGAGTCCCCGCTCCGTTTGGCGTTTCCGTGGCAACTCCCTCCGCTCCAGTAAAATCAAATGCGACTCGAATGTTCAGCACGCGCGCCCATTAAAACGCATCGTTAAGTTACCATATGGAGAATTTACATGAATATACATCTAGAATTAAAACATTAAAAATACTGATGGAGTGAATCATAAGAAAAAAAGATAAAATGTCCGGAAACTTTTTTTTTTTAGTTGAAATTTTTTTTAAGTGGATAACGTTAGTAGGCTTTTAAATGGAATGAGAATATGAAAGCAGTATAGCCATACTACAATAGCATAAACATGGTGTAGAAAAAAAGTAGGCAACATATTTGAAAAACACACTAATTAAAAACTTCACATGATATAAGGCACAAATATATTTTCACATATATGTACACATATTTAAACGAAGAACAATTTAAGCTTTAAGTTATAAGCATTTTCAAAATATATTTTCAAAATATATTTCAATATATTTAACAGTGTACCACATATATGTGAATATATTACATTTCTGTATGGGAAGAGTTATTAGCTTGGGGAAATACATCTAGTGAAATGAAATCTTAAGTCAATGTCCAACTCTAAATTGTAAGGAAATTATATCTTTGATTTCATAGTAACACTTAACAATAAGGTTGATTTGTTTATTATTCATGTATTTAACTAACCATGAGCAACGCAGGTGTTACTGTATTTGTTAATAATAATACACGTTGATTGTTTGTTCATGTTATTTCACAGTCAGTGCATTAACTAATGTTAACCAACACAACTTTTGATTTGAATTATTTTTCACTAAATGCTGAAATTAGTATTAAATAAGATTAATAAATGTTGTAGAAGTGTAGTTCATTATTAGTTCCTGTTAACAAATTTAACTAATGAAACCTTTTTTAAAGTGGTACTGATTTCATGTAACAATCCTTAATTATGAATGTGTACATATTTGAGAACTACTATAATACAGTTTTTAGCCTTCAGTAAATTAAAAAAAGCTCAGACCGAGAAAAAAAAGAAAGGGTGATGGAGATGAGGAGAGAGCAGGTATTGACAGATAATCTACTGCCCGCTAACATGGTTTTAAAGCTATTTCTAGGTCTAAAGCTAGGAACAAAGTCGAACAAGTTTTGCGCTGCCGCGCCGCGCAAAAATGGTTCGACTTTGTTCCTCTAACTTGCGCAGAGTTATGCTATCTATCAGTGCGAATTCTGCTTTTGGAAATCAGATCATACGCCTTCAGCGACGATCTCCTACTCTTCCCCGAGACTCTCCGAGACCTCAAGAAGAAACCTTTTCACCGTGAAAGAAACCATCACACCGGACAAAACAGATCCAGCGCGACTAGCTCATCTGACACTTCGACACTCCCGGCGCACGGCACGCAAGCTGATCCAGCGATCTCTCCGCGGCTATCCGGAGACAACACTGAGCTCAATATGCTATTACTTGGCACTACAACCACCACACTAACCACACCAGCTTTGATACAGCACTGGTTTACCTGTGTCAGTGGCTTGTTTTCAGCTGGATTTCAATCCGTGTCTTCTCCAAAGCTATGGCTGTGTGTAAAACTTTGTTTGACAGCGTTCATGATTGGTTCAGCCAGGTACACTACACTTGGCTGAATTGTTCTCAGCTGGGTTTACATGGATACGCCTGACTTCAGCTGTGTACCAAATTGGATCGGGTGGAATGTCTTTGATTCGGGAGATCAGCGAATATCAGCGCTTGACCAAAGCAACTCAACACGTTGAAATCTGATGAAACATGAAATTTAATAATCAATAACAAATGTAAAGAATTTTGTTTTTTAAATACAAATAAAAAAATGTACACTTATTTTGTGTTTAGTGTTTTTATTAATTCAAATGACTGAATGTGACAGTTCTCTGGTGCGGTCCAGTTAATAGCGGTCGTCTGAATGTCTATATGGAAACTGGCATCAGAAACTACAGCTAGCTTTTATAAACGTGCCTTAGAAAATAACATTAGCCTACTGGTGTGCATCTTGAGACTAAACAATGGCACTGCCACTGACATATTTTAAGATATACCAGTGCAAGTTGGGTTCAGTTACAGCTCAAACATACATTTTAGTCTGGGACTATAGGCTTAATTGTCAGTAAAACAGGGGAAAAGAGTAAAGATCTAATTAGCCTAAAGGCTATTTTTCATCTGCAGTCCCTAGACAGATGGTAAGAGTCACCCTAAAAAAGATTACATACTACATAGCACTAAAAAGTTAAAACACATTTAGGCTAGTAAAATATCTATTATATTAGAATATATAATCTAAACATATCAAAACAGCAATCGGACAAACATCACGTAAAAACATGACACACACATAAGGAAAAAAAGTCAACAGTGTGCGTCAAGGGCAGGTTTAGTAATAGGTTAATGTTGACAGCTCTGATGATCAATAAGCCATTTCCTTAACTGAATCTGAAATGAACTATACGTGTTTATATTTCTTCATGCGCTCAACACTCTTCATGCGTGCACCACTAAATGCGCGCAACTCTCTGGGTTGAAATACGCGCAAGCAACACAATTCAGCTCTGAGCAGAGTCATGAAAGCCCGCCGAAGTGGGCGGGGCTCTCTCTATATAACCGGGAATTCTGCCACTGGAAATCAGATCGCTCGCCTTCAGCGACGATCTCCTACTCTTCCCCGAGACTCTCCGAGACCTCAAGAAGAAACATTTTCACCGTGAAAGAAACCATCGCACCGGACAAAACAGATCCAGCGCGACTAGCTCATCTGACACTTCGACACTCGGCGCACGGCTCGCAAGCTGATCCAGCGATCTCTCCGCGGCTATCCGGAGACAACACTGAGCTCAATATGCTATTACTTGGCACTACAACCACCACACTAACCACACCAGCTTTGATACAGCACTGGTTTACCTGTGTCAGTGGCTTGTTTTCAGCTGGATTTGGACACAGCCTGTGTCCGTTCCTTCTGAGCCTGTGTCCGTTCGAAAAATGAAATTTAATCATCAAAAACAAATGTAAAGAATACAAAAATAAATAAATAAAACAAAAAAAATGTAGCCTACACTTATTTTGTGTTTAGTGTTTTTATTTATTCAAATGACTGAATGTGACAGTTCTCTGCATGGTGCGGTCCTGTTAACAGTGGTCGTCTGAATGTCTATATGGAAACTGGCATCAGAAACTAAAGCCGTTTGGACAAACTTCAGTATCACTGAAGTTCAACAGAAGAGAGAAGATCCTTTGTTTGCGTTGTCATGAGCGAGAATAATGAGGAATGTGATGGGACTGTTTACCAGAAAGTTCCCTTGCCTGTCAGTTCTTGGGCCGCTGAGATTGAGCTTTTGGATCCACTAAAACTCCTTCTAATGCCGGTTGATTCAGTCAGCGTGTGGTTTGCCTAATGCTGATCAATTTCATTGATATGAACGGAAAAAGGGAAAAGAAACTACATTTCACTGCAAAATTTAATTCCCTCACAATGGCTCTTATGCTGACATCTCGTATTGAGACCTACCGATACATTCAGTCAGTCTGCAGTTTGACATTGAGCATCTTCTGGAGCAGCTGTTGAAGAGATCATCGGTTCTCTCTCGGGTCCAGCTAAAGTTTCTACCAGCAAGAGTTTGACTCACCAATATCTCAGCCATTATATTAGAAAAGCACTTGTGCACAAACCAGCTCAGACCACCCTCATGTATCCCATCATCCTTTTCAGTCCCTCATTTACTCTCCCTTTTCACTGTCCTCAGTAAGATTCAGTCCACTATATCCAAGAAAATATGACATTACGGGTACAATCCTCTGTTACAAAACACACTTCAGTAGTGACAAAAATGCCACGACACTCTCATATGGTGTGTCTCATTATGAGAACCTGTAATACAGGTCTGTTTATTTTCACATATCCTCGGTTGTGCAAAATCCATCAGTAAGCGCACACTCCTGCCTGTTTCAACACAAGCACTACACAACTTTTGTTTAATTCATCAGATCATCGCTGGCCCTGCCCTCCTCTTTTGATTGATTTCTTCTTTTTTATTAATTTCTTCTTTTTCCTCTTTCATTCATGACTGTATCTGTGTTGATAACATATAGTTTGTTATGCAGATGAAAATTAAGCTATGAGTGATAGACCCACAGTCTTTACAATGGTCCTAGATCACATGCCATTTTTTAAAATTTAAAAACTGTTTTATGGAGTTTTTGTCTACTGAGAGTTTTTTTTCCCTTAATTGTAAATATTTTTAATCAGATAAACTATTGGCATGTTGTATGTTGTACAGTACAGCCTCACTTTCATTCCTGTCAGATTCATGTTGACTGTCCTGTTCTCTGGTTAGTAGTTGTAGACATCGAGTAAAACGTTCCTATTCCTGCTGAAAACAAAACAGCCAAAACCAGACAAATCTGAGCTGGTCTTCCAGCCTGATCACAGTTAGTTTAACCGGCTGGTTTCAGAGGAGTTTTGGACCCTTCTTTACAGTCAGGCCGATCGAAGATAGTCAGTCTGAACAACCATCTTAAACCAGATAAGACCAGCTTATTCCAACCACATCAGCACAATAATCTGAGGCCTGGTTTCACAGACAGGGTTTAGATTAAGCCAGGATTAGACCTTGACCTAAATTCAACTAGGACATTTAAGTAGCTAGCTTTTATAAATGTGCCTTAGAAAATAACATTACTGGTGTGGATCTTGAGACTAAACAATGGCAAAGAGTTCATCGGTTCTCTCTCGGGTCCAGCTAAAGTTTCTACCAGCATGAGTCTTCAAACTACAGGAGTAATGGGTAACGTAAGCTAATATGGAAATGTTATTTATCCTACCACGCTACTGTAAACGTTGCGGCAGCATGCGAGTTATGCTGAACTATAATAAAAGTATAACTCATTTTCAGCTGCATTCTGAGTCTGATAATGTTTTTATCCAAGGCAAGAGTTATTAGCTTGGGGAAATACATCTAGTGAAATGAAATCTTAAGTCAATGTCCAACTCTAAATTGTAAGGAAATTATATCTTTGATTTCATAGTAACACTTAACAATAAGGTTGATTTGTTTATTATTCATGTATTTAACTAACCATGAGCAACGCAGGTGTTACTGTATTTGTTAATAATAATACACGTTGATTGTTTGTTCATGTTATTTCACAGTCAGTGCATTAACTAATGTTAACCAACACAACTTTTGATTTGAATTATTTTTCACTAAATGCTGAAATTAGTATTAAATAAGATTAATAAATGTTGTAGAAGTGTAGTTCATTATTAGTTCCTGTTAACAAATTTAACTAATGAAACCTTTTTTAAAGTGGTACTGATTTCATGTAACAATCCTTAATTATGAATGTGTACATATTTGAGAACTACTATAATACAGTTTTTAGCCTTCAGTAAATTAAAAAAAGCTCAGACCGAGAAAAAAAAGAAAGGGTGATGGAGATGAGGAGAGAGCAGGTATTGACAGATAATCTACTGCCCGCTAACATGGTTTTAAAGCTATTTCTAGGTCTAAAGCTAGGAACAAAGTCGAACAAGTTTTGCGCTGCCGCGCCGCGCAAAAATGGTTCGACTTTGTTCCTCTAACTTGCGCAGAGTTATGCTATCTATCAGTGCGAATTCTGCTTTTGGAAATCAGATCATACGCCTTCAGCGACGATCTCCTACTCTTCCCCGAGACTCTCCGAGACCTCAAGAAGAAACCTTTTCACCGTGAAAGAAACCATCGCACCGGACAAAACAGATCCAGCGCGACTAGCTCATCTGACACTTCGACACTCCCGGCGCACGGCACGCAAGCTGATCCAGCGATCTCTCCGCGGCTATCCGGAGACAACACTGAGCTCAATATGCTATTACTTGGCACTACAACCACCACGCTAACCACACCAGCTTTGATACAGCACTGGTTTACCTGTGTCAGTGGCTTGTTTTCAGCTGGATTTCAATCCGTGTCTTCTCCAAAGCTATGGCTGTGTGTAAAACTTTGTTTGACAGCGTTCATGATTGGTTCAGGTACACTACACTTGGCTGAATTGTTCTCAGCTGGGTTTACATGGATACGCCTGACTTCAGCTGTGTACCAAATTGGATCGGGTGGAATGTCTTTGATTCGGGAGATCAGCGAATATCAGCGCTTGACCAAAGCAACTCAACACGTTGAAATCTGATGAAACATGAAATTTAATAATCAATAACAAATGTAAAGAATTTTGTTTTTTTAAATACAAATAAAAAAATGTACACTTATTTTGAGTTTAGTGTTTTTATTAATTCAAATGACTGAATGTGACTGGTGCGGTCCAGTTAATAGCGGTCGTCTGAATGTCTATATGGAAACTGACATCAGAAACTACAGCTAGCTTTTATAAACGTGCCTTAGAAAATAACATTAGCCTACTGGTGTGCATCTTGA
This sequence comes from Tiaroga cobitis, assembly GCA_030578255.1. Classification (NCBI taxonomy): domain Eukaryota; kingdom Metazoa; phylum Chordata; class Actinopteri; order Cypriniformes; family Leuciscidae; genus Tiaroga; species Tiaroga cobitis. The sequence goes on along the minus strand of CM060598.1, from coordinate 31,691,645 downwards.
GACTAAACAATGGCACTGCCACTGACATATTTTAAGATATACCAGTGCAAGTTGGGTTCAGTTACAGCTCAAACATACATTTTAGTCTGGGACTATAGGCTTAATTGTCAGTAAAACAGGGGAAAAGAGTAAAGATCTAATTAGCCTAAAGGCTATTTTTCATCTGCAGTCCCTAGACAGATGGTAAGAGTCACCCTAAAAAAGATTACATACTACATAGCACTAAAAAGTTAAAACACATTTAGGCTAGTAAAATATCTATTATATTAGAATATATAATCTAAACATATCAAAACAGCAATCGGAAAAACATCACGTAAAAACATGACACACACATAAGGAAAAAAAGTCAACAGTGTGCGTCAAGGGCAGGTTTAGTAATAGGTTAATGTTGACAGCTCTGATGATCAATAAGCCATTTCCTTAACTGAATCTGAAATGAACTATACGTGTTTATATTTCTTCATGCGCTCAACACTCTTCATGCGTGCACCACTAAATGCGCGCAACTCTCTGGGTTGAAATACGCGCAAGCAACACAATTCAGCTCTGAGCAGAGTCATGAAAGCCCGCCGAAGTGGGCGGGGCCATCTCTCTATATAACCGGGAATTCTGCCACTGGAAATCAGATCGCTCGCCTTCAGCGACGATCTCCTACTCTTCCCCGAGACTCTCCGAGACCTCAAGAAGAAACATTTTCACCGTGAAAGAAACCATCGCACCGGACAAAACAGATCCAGCGCGACTAGCTCATCTGACACTTCGACACTCGGCGCACGGCTCGCAAGCTGATCCAGCGATCTCTCCGCGGCTATCCGGAGACAACACTGAGCTCAATATGCTATTACTTGGCACTACAACCACCACACTAACCACACCAGCTTTGATACAGCACTGGTTTACCTGTGTCAGTGGCTTGTTTTCAGCTGGATTTGGACACAGCCTGTGTCCGTTCCTTCTGAGCCTGTGTCCGTTCGAAAAATGAAATTTAATCATCAAAAACAAATGTAAAGAATACAAAAATAAATAAATAAAACAAAAAAAATGTACACTTATTTTGTGTTTAGTGTTTTTATTTATTCAAATGACTGAATGTGACAGTTCTCTGCATGGTGCGGTCCTGTTAACAGTGGTCGTCTGAATGTCTATATGGAAACTGGCATCAGAAACTAAAGCCGTTTGGACAAACTTCAGTATCACTGAAGTTCAACAGAAGAGAGAAGATCCTTTGTTTGCGTTGTCATGAGCGAGAATAATGAGGAATGTGATGGGACTGTTTACCAGAAAGTTCCCTTGCCTGTCAGTTCTTGGGCCGCTGAGATTGAGCTTTTGGATCCACTAAAACTCCTTCTAATGCCGGTTGATTCAGTCAGCGTGTGGTTTGCCTAATGCTGATCAATTTCATTGATATGAACGGAAAAAGGGAAAAGAAACTACATTTCACTGCAAAATTTAATTCCCTCACAATGGCTCTTATGCTGACATCTCGTATTGAGACCTACCGATACATTCAGTCAGTCTGCAGTTTGACATTGAGCATCTTCTGGAGCAGCTGTTGAAGAGATCATCGGTTCTCTCTCGGGTCCAGCTAAAGTTTCTACCAGCAAGAGTTTGACTCACCAATATCTCAGCCATTATATTAGAAAAGCACTTGTGCACAAACCAGCTCAGACCACCCTCATGTATCCCATCATCCTTTTCAGTCCCTCATTTACTCTCCCTTTTCACTGTCCTCAGTAAGATTCAGTCCACTATATCCAAGAAAATATGACATTACGGGTACAATCCTCTGTTACAAAACACACTTCAGTAGTGACAAAAATGCCACGACACTCTCATATGGTGTGTCTCATTATGAGAACCTGTAATACAGGTCTGTTTATTTTCACATATCCTCGGTTGTGCAAAATCCATCAGTAAGCGCACACTCCTGCCTGTTTCAACACAAGCACTACACAACTTTTGTTTAATTCATCAGATCATCGCTGGCCCTGCCCTCCTCTTTTGATTGATTTCTTCTTTTTTATTAATTTCTTCTTTTTCCTCTTTCATTCATGACTGTATCTGTGTTGATAACATATAGTTTGTTATGCAGATGAAAATTAAGCTATGAGTGATAGACCCACAGTCTTTACAATGGTCCTAGATCACATGCCATTTTTTAAAATTTAAAAACTGTTTTATGGAGTTTTTGTCTACTGAGAGTTTTTTTTCCCTTAATTGTAAATATTTTTAATCAGATAAACTATTGGCATGTTGTATGTTGTACAGTACAGCCTCACTTTCATTCCTGTCAGATTCATGTTGACTGTCCTGTTCTCTGGTTAGTAGTTGTAGACATCGAGTAAAACGTTCCTATTCCTGCTGAAAACAAAACAGCCAAAACCAGACAAATCTGAGCTGGTCTTCCAGCCTGATCACAGTTAGTTTAACCGGCTGGTTTCAGAGGAGTTTTGGACCCTTCTTTACAGTCAGGCCGATCGAAGATAGTCAGTCTGAACAACCATCTTAAACCAGATAAGACCAGCTTATTCCAACCACATCAGCACAATAATCTGAGGCCTGGTTTCACAGACAGGGTTTAGATTAAGCCAGGATTAGACCTTGACCTAAATTCAACTAGGACATTTAAGTAGCTAGCTTTTATAAATGTGCCTTAGAAAATAACATTACTGGTGTGGATCTTGAGACTAAACAATGGCAAAGAGTTCATCGGTTCTCTCTCGGGTCCAGCTAAAGTTTCTACCAGCATGAGTCTTCAAACTACAGGAGTAATGGGTAACGTAAGCTAATATGGAAATGTTATTTATCCTACCACGCTACTGTAAACGTTGCGGCAGCATGCGAGTTATGCTGAACTATAATAAAAGTATAACTCATTTTCAGCTGCATTCTGAGTCTGATAATGTTTTTATCCAAGGCAAGAGTTATTAGCTTGGGGAAATACATCTAGTGAAATGAAATCTTAAGTCAATGTCCAACTCTAAATTGTAAGGAAATTATATCTTTGATTTCATAGTAACACTTAACAATAAGGTTGATTTGTTTATTATTCATGTATTTAACTAACCATGAGCAACGCAGGTGTTACTGTATTTGTTAATAATAATACACGTTGATTGTTTGTTCATGTTATTTCACAGTCAGTGCATTAACTAATGTTAACCAACACAACTTTTGATTTGAATTATTTTTCACTAAATGCTGAAATTAGTATTAAATAAGATTAATAAATGTTGTAGAAGTGTAGTTCATTATTAGTTCCTGTTAACAAATTTAACTAATGAAACCTTTTTTAAAGTGGTACTGATTTCATGTAACAATCCTTAATTATGAATGTGTACATATTTGAGAACTACTATAATACAGTTTTTAGCCTTCAGTAAATTAAAAAAAGCTCAGACCGAGAAAAAAAAGAAAGGGTGATGGAGATGAGGAGAGAGCAGGTATTGACAGATAATCTACTGCCCGCTAACATGGTTTTAAAGCTATTTCTAGGTCTAAAGCTAGGAACAAAGTCGAACAAGTTTTGCGCTGCCGCGCCGCGCAAAAATGGTTCGACTTTGTTCCTCTAACTTGCGCAGAGTTATGCTATCTATCAGTGCGAATTCTGCTTTTGGAAATCAGATCATACGCCTTCAGCGACGATCTCCTACTCTTCCCCGAGACTCTCCGAGACCTCAAGAAGAAACCTTTTCACCGTGAAAGAAACCATCGCACCGGACAAAACAGATCCAGCGCGACTAGCTCATCTGACACTTCGACACTCCCGGCGCACGGCACGCAAGCTGATCCAGCGATCTCTCCGCGGCTATCCGGAGACAACACTGAGCTCAATATGCTATTACTTGGCACTACAACCACCACGCTAACCACACCAGCTTTGATACAGCACTGGTTTACCTGTGTCAGTGGCTTGTTTTCAGCTGGATTTCAATCCGTGTCTTCTCCAAAGCTATGGCTGTGTGTAAAACTTTGTTTGACAGCGTTCATGATTGGTTCAGGTACACTACACTTGGCTGAATTGTTCTCAGCTGGGTTTACATGGATACGCCTGACTTCAGCTGTGTACCAAATTGGATCGGGTGGAATGTCTTTGATTCGGGAGATCAGCGAATATCAGCGCTTGACCAAAGCAACTCAACACGTTGAAATCTGATGAAACATGAAATTTAATAATCAATAACAAATGTAAAGAATTTTGTTTTTTTAAATACAAATAAAAAAATGTACACTTATTTTGAGTTTAGTGTTTTTATTAATTCAAATGACTGAATGTGACTGGTGCGGTCCAGTTAATAGCGGTCGTCTGAATGTCTATATGGAAACTGACATCAGAAACTACAGCTAGCTTTTATAAACGTGCCTTAGAAAATAACATTAGCCTACTGGTGTGCATCTTGAGACTAAACAATGGCACTGCCACTGACATATTTTAAGATATACCAGTGCAAGTTGGGTTCAGTTACAGCTCAAACATACATTTTAGTCTGGGACTATAGGCTTAATTGTCAGTAAAACAGGGGAAAAGAGTAAAGATCTAATTAGCCTAAAGGCTATTTTTCATCTGCAGTCCCTAGACAGATGGTAAGAGTCACCCTAAAAAAGATTACATACTACATAGCACTAAAAAGTTAAAACACATTTAGGCTAGTAAAATATCTATTATATTAGAATATATAATCTAAACATATCAAAACAGCAATCGGAAAAACATCACGTAAAAACATGACACACACATAAGGAAAAAAAGTCAACAGTGTGCGTCAAGGGCAGGTTTAGTAATAGGTTAATGTTGACAGCTCTGATGATCAATAAGCCATTTCCTTAACTGAATCTGAAATGAACTATACGTGTTTATATTTCTTCATGCGCTCAACACTCTTCATGCGTGCACCACTAAATGCGCGCAACTCTCTGGGTTGAAATACGCGCAAGCAACACAATTCAGCTCTGAGCAGAGTCATGAAAGCCCGCCGAAGTGGGCGGGGCCATCTCTCTATATAACCGGGAATTCTGCCACTGGAAATCAGATCGCTCGCCTTCAGCGACGATCTCCTACTCTTCCCCGAGACTCTCCGAGACCTCAAGAAGAAACATTTTCACCGTGAAAGAAACCATCGCACCGGACAAAACAGATCCAGCGCGACTAGCTCATCTGACACTTCGACACTCGGCGCACGGCTCGCAAGCTGATCCAGCGATCTCTCCGCGGCTATCCGGAGACAACACTGAGCTCAATATGCTATTACTTGGCACTACAACCACCACACTAACCACACCAGCTTTGATACAGCACTGGTTTACCTGTGTCAGTGGCTTGTTTTCAGCTGGATTTGGACACAGCCTGTGTCCGTTCCTTCTGAGCCTGTGTCCGTTCGAAAAATGAAATTTAATCATCAAAAACAAATGTAAAGAATACAAAAATAAATAAATAAAACAAAAAAAATGTACACTTATTTTGTGTTTAGTGTTTTTATTTATTCAAATGACTGAATGTGACAGTTCTCTGCATGGTGCGGTCCTGTTAACAGTGGTCGTCTGAATGTCTATATGGAAACTGGCATCAGAAACTAAAGCCGTTTGGACAAACTTCAGTATCACTGAAGTTCAACAGAAGAGAGAAGATCCTTTGTTTGCGTTGTCATGAGCGAGAATAATGAGGAATGTGATGGGACTGTTTACCAGAGAGTTCCCTTGCCTGTCAGTTCTTGGGCCGCTGAGATTGAGCTTTTGGATCCACTAAAACTCCTTCTAATGCCGGTTGATTCAGTCAGCGTGTGGTTTGCCTAATGCTGATCAATTTCATTGATATGAACGGAAAAAGGGAAAAGAAACTACATTTCACTGCAAAATTTAATTCCCTCACAATGGCTCTTATGCTGACATCTCGTATTGAGACCTACCGATACATTCAGTCAGTCTGCAGTTTGACATTGAGCATCTTCTGGAGCAGCTGTTGAAGAGATCATCGGTTCTCTCTCGGGTCCAGCTAAAGTTTCTACCAGCAAGAGTTTGACTCACCAATATCTCAGCCATTATATTAGAAAAGCACTTGTGCACAAACCAGCTCAGACCACCCTCATGTATCCCATCATCCTTTTCAGTCCCTCATTTACTCTCCCTTTTCACTGTCCTCAGTAAGATTCAGTCCACTATATCCAAGAAAATATGACATTACGGGTACAATCCTCTGTTACAAAACACACTTCAGTAGTGACAAAAATGCCACGACACTCTCATATGGTGTGTCTCATTATGAGAACCTGTAATACAGGTCTGTTTATTTTCACATATCCTCGGTTGTGCAAAATCCATCAGTAAGCGCACACTCCTGCCTGTTTCAACACAAGCACTACACAACTTTTGTTTAATTCATCAGATCATCGCTGGCCCTGCCCTCCTCTTTTGATTGATTTCTTCTTTTTATTAATTTCTTCTTTTTCCTCTTTCATTCATGACTGTATCTGTGTTGATAACATATAGTTTGTTATGCAGATGAAAATTAAGCTATGAGTGATAGACCCACAGTCTTTACAATGGTCCTAGATCACATGCCATTTTTTAAAATTTAAAAACTGTTTTATGGAGTTTTTGTCTACTGACAGTTTTTTTTCCCTTAATTGTAAATATTTTTAATCAGATAAATTGGCATGTTGTATGTTGTACAGTACAGCCTCACTTTCATTCCTGTCAGATTCATGTTGACTGTCCTGTTCTCTGGTTAGTAGTTGTAGACATCGAGTAAAACGTTCCTATTCCTGCTGAAAACAAAACAGCCAAAACCAGACAAATCTGAGCTGGTCTTCCAGCCTGATCACAGTTAGTTTAACCGGCTGGTTTCAGAGGAGTTTTGGACCCTTCTTTACAGTCAGGCCGATCGAAGATAGTCAGTCTGAACAACCATCTTAAACCAGATAAGACCAGCTTATTCCAACCACATCAGCACAATAATCTGAGGCCTGGTTTCACAGACAGGGTTTAGATTAAGCCAGGATTAGACCTTGACCTAAATTCAACTAGGACATTTAAGTAGCTAGCTTTTATAAATGTGCCTTAGAAAATAACATTACTGGTGTGGATCTTGAGACTAAACAATGGCAAAGAGTTCATCGGTTCTCTCTCGGGTCCAGCTAAAGTTTCTACCAGCATGAGTCTTCAAACTACAGGAGTAATGGGTAACGTAAGCTAATATGGAAATGTTATTTATCCTACCACGCTACTGTAAACGTTGCGGCAGCATGCGAGTTATGCTGAACTATAATAAAAGTATAACTCATTTTCAGCTGCATTCTGAGTCTGATAATGTTTTTATCCAAGGCAAGAGTTATTAGCTTGGGGAAATACATCTAGTGAAATGAAATCTTAAGTCAATGTCCAACTCTAAATTGTAAGGAAATTATATCTTTGATTTCATAGTAACACTTAACAATAAGGTTGATTTGTTTATTATTCATGTATTTAACTAACCATGAGCAACGCAGGTGTTACTGTATTTGTTAATAATAATACACGTTGATTGTTTGTTCATGTTATTTCACAGTCAGTGCATTAACTAATGTTAACCAACACAACTTTTGATTTTAATTATTTTTCACTAAATGCTGAAATTAGTATTAAATAAGATTAATAAATGTTGTAGAAGTGTAGTTCATTATTAGTTCCTGTTAACAAATTTAACTAATGAAACCTTTTTTAAAGTGGTACTGATTTCATGTAACAATCCTTAATTATGAATGTGTACATATTTGAGAACTACTATAATACAGTTTTTAGCCTTCAGTAAATTAAAAAAAGCTCAGACCGAGAAAAAAAAGAAAGGGTGATGGAGATGAGGAGAGAGCAGGTATTGACAGATAATCTACTGCCCGCTAACATGGTTTTAAAGCTATTTCTAGGTCTAAAGCTAGGAACAAAGTCGAACAAGTTTTGCGCTGCCGCGCCGCGCAAAAATGGTTCGACTTTGTTCCTCTAACTTGCGCAGAGTTATGCTATCTATCAGTGCGAATTCTGCTTTTGGAAATCAGATCATACGCCTTCAGCGACGATCTCCTACTCTTCCCCGAGACTCTCCGAGACCTCAAGAAGAAACCTTTTCACCGTGAAAGAAACCATCACACCGGACAAAACAGATCCAGCGCGACTAGCTCATCTGACACTTCGACACTCCCGGCGCACGGCACGCAAGCTGATCCAGCGATCTCTCCGCGGCTATCCGGAGACAACACTGAGCTCAATATGCTATTACTTGGCACTACAACCACCACACTAACCACACCAGCTTTGATACAGCACTGGTTTACCTGTGTCAGTGGCTTGTTTTCAGCTGGATTTCAATCCGTGTCTTCTCCAAAGCTATGGCTGTGTGTAAAACTTTGTTTGACAGCGTTCATGATTGGTTCAGGTACACTACACTTGGCTGAATTGTTCTCAGCTGGGTTTACATGGATACGCCTGACTTCAGCTGTGTACCAAATTGGATCGGGTGGAAAGTCTTTGATTCGGGAGATCAGCGAATATCAGCGCTTGACCAAAGCAACTCAACACGTTGAAATCTGATGAAACATGAAATTTAATAATCAATAACAAATGTAAAGAATTTTGTTTTTTAAATACAAATAAAAAAATGTACACTTATTTTGTGTTTAGTGTTTTTATTAATTCAAATGACTGAATGTGACAGTTCTCTGGTGCGGTCCAGTTAATAGCGGTCGTCTGAATGTCTATATGGAAACTGGCATCAGAAACTACAGCTAGCTTTTATAAACGTGCCTTAGAAAATAACATTAGCCTACTGGTGTGCATCTTGAGACTAAACAATGGCACTGCCACTGACATATTTTAAGATATACCAGTGCAAGTTGGGTTCAGTTACAGCTCAAACATACATTTTAGTCTGGGACTAGGCTTAATTGTCAGTAAAACAGGGGAAAAGAGTAAAGATCTAATTAGCCTAAAGGCTATTTTTCATCTGCAGTCCCTAGACAGATGGTAAGAGTCACCCTAAAAAAGATTACATACTACATAGCACTAAAAAGTTAAAACACATTTAGGCTAGTAAAATATCTATTATATTAGAATATATAATCTAAACATATCAAAACAGCAATCGGACAAACATCACGTAAAAACATGACACACACATAAGGAAAAAAAGTCAACAGTGTGCGTCAAGGGCAGGTTTAGTAATAGGTTAATGTTGACAGCTCTGATGATCAATAAGCCATTTCCTTAACTGAATCTGAAATGAACTATACGTGTTTATATTTCTTCATGCGCTCAACACTCTTCATGCGTGCACCACTAAATGCGCGCAACTCTCTGGGTTGAAATACGCGCAAGCAACACAATTCAGCTCTGAGCAGAGTCATGAAAGCCCGCCGAAGTGGGCGGGGCCATCTCTCTATATAACCGGGAATTCTGCCACTGGAAATCAGATCGCTCGCCTTCAGCGACGATCTCCTACTCTTCCCCGAGACTCTCCGAGACCTCAAGAAGAAACATTTTCACCGTGAAAGAAACCATCGCACCGGACAAAACAGATCCAGCGCGACTAGCTCATCTGACACTTCGACACTCGGCGCACGGCTCGCAAGCTGATCCAGCGATCTCTCCGCGGCTATCCGGAGACAACACTGAGCTCAATATGCTATTACTTGGCACTACAACCACCACACTAACCACACCAGCTTTGATACAGCACTGGTTTACCTGTGTCAGTGGCTTGTTTTCAGCTGGATTTGGACACAGCCTGTGTCCGTTCCTTCTGAGCCTGTGTCCGTTCGAAAAATGAAATTTAATCATCAAAAACAAATGTAAAGAATACAAAAATAAATAAATAAAACAAAAAAAATGTACACTTATTTTGTGTTTAGTGTTTTTATTTATTCAAATGACTGAATGTGACAGTTCTCTGCATGGTGCGGTCCTGTTAACAGTGGTCGTCTGAATGTCTATATGGAAACTGGCATCAGAAACTAAAGCCGTTTGGACAAACTTCAGTATCACTGAAGTTCAACAGAAGAGAGAAGATCCTTTGTTTGCGTTGTCATGAGCGAGAATAATGAGGAATGTGATGGGACTGTTTACCAGAGAGTTCCCTTGCCTGTCAGTTCTTGGGCCGCTGAGATTGAGCTTTTGGATCCACTAAAACTCCTTCTAATGCCGGTTGATTCAGTCAGCGTGTGGTTTGCCTAATGCTGATCAATTTCATTGATATGAACGGAAAAAGGGAAAAGAAACTACATTTCACTGCAAAATTTAATTCCCTCACAATGGCTCTTATGCTGACATCTCGTATTGAGACCTACCGATACATTCAGTCAGTCTGCAGTTTGACATTGAGCATCTTCTGGAGCAGCTGTTGAAGAGATCATCGGTTCTCTCTCGGGTCCAGCTAAAGTTTCTACCAGCAAGAGTTTGACTCACCAATATCTCAGCCATTATATTAGAAAAGCACTTGTGCACAAACCAGCTCAGACCACCCTCATGTATCCCATCATCCTTTTCAGTCCCTCATTTACTCTCCCTTTTCACTGTCCTCAGTAAGATTCAGTCCACTATATCCAAGAAAATATGACATTACGGGTTCAATCCTCTGTTACAAAACACACTTCAGTAGTGACAAAAATGCCACGACACTCTCATATGGTGTGTCTCATTATGAGAACCTGTAATACAGGTCTGTTTATTTTCACATATCCTCGGTTGTGCAAAATCCATCAGTAAGCGCACACTCCTGCCTGTTTCAACACAAGCACTACACAACTTTTGTTTAATTCATCAGATCATCGCTGGCCCTGCCCTCCTCTTTTGATTGATTTCTTCTTTTTATTAATTTCTTCTTTTTCCTCTTTCATTCATGACTGTATCTGTGTTGATAACATATAGTTTGTTATGCAGATGAAAATTAAGCTATGAGTGATAGACCCACAGTCTTTACAATGGTCCTAGATCACATGCCATTTTTTAAAATTTAAAAACTGTTTTATGGAGTTTTTGTCTACTGACAGTTTTTTTTCCCTTAATTGTAAATATTTTTAATCAGATAAACTATTGGCATGTTGTATGTTGTACAGTACAGCCTCACTTTCATTCCTGTCAGATTCATGTTGACTGTCCTGTTCTCTGGTTAGTAGTTGTAGACATCGAGTAAAACGTTCCTATTCCTGCTGAAAACAAAACAGCCAAAACCAGACAAATCTGAGCTGGTCTTCCAGCCTGATCACAGTTAGTTTAACCGGCTGGTTTCAGAGGAGTTTTGGACCCTTCTTTACAGTCAGGCCGATCGAAGATAGTCAGTCTGAACAACCATCTTAAACCAGATAAGACCAGCTTATTCCAACCACATCAGCACAATAATCTGAGGCCTGGTTTCACAGACAGGGTTTAGATTAAGCCAGGATTAGACCTTGACCTAAATTCAACTAGGACATTTAAGTAGCTAGCTTTTATAAATGTGCCTTAGAAAATAACATTACTGGTGTGGATCTTGAGACTAAACAATGGCAAAGAGTTCATCGGTTCTCTCTCGGGTCCAGCTAAAGTTTCTACCAGCATGAGTCTTCAAACTACAGGAGTAATGGGTAACGTAAGCTAATATGGAAATGTTATTTATCCTACCACGCTACTGTAAACGTTGCGGCAGCATGCGAGTTATGCTGAACTATAATAAAAGTATAACTCATTTTCAGCTGCATTCTGAGTCTGATAATGTTTTTATCCAAGGCAAGAGTTATTAGCTTGGGGAAATACATCTAGTGAAATGAAATCTTAAGTCAATGTCCAACTCTAAATTGTAAGGAAATTATATCTTTGATTTCATAGTAACACTTAACAATAAGGTTGATTTGTTTATTATTCATGTATTTAACTAACCATGAGCAACGCAGGTGTTACTGTATTTGTTAATAATAATACACGTTGATTGTTTGTTCATGTTATTTCACAGTCAGTGCATTAACTAATGTTAACCAACACAACTTTTGATTTTAATTATTTTTCACTAAATGCTGAAATTAGTATTAAATAAGATTAATAAATGTTGTAGAAGTGTAGTTCATTATTAGTTCCTGTTAACAAATTTAACTAATGAAACCTTTTTTAAAGTGGTACTGATTTCATGTAACAATCCTTAATTATGAATGTGTACATATTTGAGAACTACTATAATACAGTTTTTAGCCTTCAGTAAATTAAAAAAAGCTCAGACCGAGAAAAAAAAGAAAGGGTGATGGAGATGAGGAGAGAGCAGGTATTGACAGATAATCTACTGCCCGCTAACATGGTTTTAAAGCTATTTCTAGGTCTAAAGCTAGGAACAAAGTCGAACAAGTTTTGCGCTGCCGCGCCGCGCAAAAATGGTTCGACTTTGTTCCTCTAACTTGCGCAGAGTTATGCTATCTATCAGTGCGAATTCTGCTTTTGGAAATCAGATCATACGCCTTCAGCGACGATCTCCTACTCTTCCCCGAGACTCTCCGAGACCTCAAGAAGAAACCTTTTCACCGTGAAAGAAACCATCACACCGGACAAAACAGATCCAGCGCGACTAGCTCATCTGACACTTCGACACTCCCGGCGCACGGCACGCAAGCTGATCCAGCGATCTCTCCGCGGCTATCCGGAGACAACACTGAGCTCAATATGCTATTACTTGGCACTACAACCACCACACTAACCACACCAGCTTTGATACAGCACTGGTTTACCTGTGTCAGTGGCTTGTTTTCAGCTGGATTTCAATCCGTGTCTTCTCCAAAGCTATGGCTGTGTGTAAAACTTTGTTTGACAGCGTTCATGATTGGTTCAGCCAGGTACACTACACTTGGCTGAATTGTTCTCAGCTGGGTTTACATGGATACGCCTGACTTCAGCTGTGTACCAAATTGGATCGGGTGGAATGTCTTTGATTCGGGAGATCAGCGAATATCAGCGCTTGACCAAAGCAACTCAACACGTTGAAATCTGATGAAACATGAAATTTAATAATCAATAACAAATGTAAAGAATTTTGTTTTTTAAATACAAATAAAAAAATGTACACTTATTTTGTGTTTAGTGTTTTTATTAATTCAAATGACTGAATGTGACAGTTCTCTGGTGCGGTCCAGTTAATAGCGGTCGTCTGAATGTCTATATGGAAACTGGCATCAGAAACTACAGCTAGCTTTTATAAACGTGCCTTAGAAAATAACATTAGCCTACTGGTGTGCATCTTGAGACTAAACAATGGCACTGCCACTGACATATTTTAAGATATACCAGTGCAAGTTGGGTTCAGTTACAGCTCAAACATACATTTTAGTCTGGGACTAGGCTTAATTGTCAGTAAAACAGGGGAAAAGAGTAAAGATCTAATTAGCCTAAAGGCTATTTTTCATCTGCAGTCCCTAGACAGATGGTAAGAGTCACCCTAAAAAAGATTACATACTACATAGCACTAAAAAGTTAAAACACATTTAGGCTAGTAAAATATCTATTATATTAGAATATATAATCTAAACATATCAAAACAGCAATCGGACAAACATCACGTAAAAACATGACACACACATAAGGAAAAAAAGTCAACAGTGTGCGTCAAGGGCAGGTTTAGTAATAGGTTAATGTTGACAGCTCTGATGATCAATAAGCCATTTCCTTAACTGAATCTGAAATGAACTATACGTGTTTATATTTCTTCATGCGCTCAACACTCTTCATGCGTGCACCACTAAATGCGCGCAACTCTCTGGGTTGAAATACGCGCAAGCAACACAATTCAGCTCTGAGCAGAGTCATGAAAGCCCGCCGAAGTGGGCGGGGCCATCTCTCTATATAACCGGGAATTCTGCCACTGGAAATCAGATCGCTCGCCTTCAGCGACGATCTCCTACTCTTCCCCGAGACTCTCCGAGACCTCAAGAAGAAACATTTTCACCGTGAAAGAAACCATCGCACCGGACAAAACAGATCCAGCGCGACTAGCTCATCTGACACTTCGACACTCGGCGCACGGCTCGCAAGCTGATCCAGCGATCTCTCCGCGGCTATCCGGAGACAACACTGAGCTCAATATGCTATTACTTGGCACTACAACCACCACACTAACCACACCAGCTTTGATACAGCACTGGTTTACCTGTGTCAGTGGCTTGTTTTCAGCTGGATTTGGACACAGCCTGTGTCCGTTCCTTCTGAGCCTGTGTCCGTTCGAAAAATGAAATTTAATCATCAAAAACAAATGTAAAGAATACAAAAATAAATAAATAAAACAAAAAAAATGTACACTTATTTTGTGTTTAGTGTTTTTATTTATTCAAATGACTGAATGTGACAGTTCTCTGCATGGTGCGGTCCTGTTAACAGTGGTCGTCTGAATGTCTATATGGAAACTGGCATCAGAAACTAAAGCCGTTTGGACAAACTTCAGTATCACTGAAGTTCAACAGAAGAGAGAAGATCCTTTGTTTGCGTTGTCATGAGCGAGAATAATGAGGAATGTGATGGGACTGTTTACCAGAGAGTTCCCTTGCCTGTCAGTTCTTGGGCCGCTGAGATTGAGCTTTTGGATCCACTAAAACTCCTTCTAATGCCGGTTGATTCAGTCAGCGTGTGGTTTGCCTAATGCTGATCAATTTCATTGATATGAACGGAAAAAGGGAAAAGAAACTACATTTCACTGCAAAATTTAATTCCCTCACAATGGCTCTTATGCTGACATCTCGTATTGAGACCTACCGATACATTCAGTCAGTCTGCAGTTTGACATTGAGCATCTTCTGGAGCAGCTGTTGAAGAGATCATCGGTTCTCTCTCGGGTCCAGCTAAAGTTTCTACCAGCAAGAGTTTGACTCACCAATATCTCAGCCATTATATTAGAAAAGCACTTGTGCACAAACCAGCTCAGACCACCCTCATGTATCCCATCATCCTTTTCAGTCCCTCATTTACTCTCCCTTTTCACTGTCCTCAGTAAGATTCAGTCCACTATATCCAAGAAAATATGACATTACGGGTTCAATCCTCTGTTACAAAACACACTTCAGTAGTGACAAAAATGCCACGACACTCTCATATGGTGTGTCTCATTATGAGAACCTGTAATACAGGTCTGTTTATTTTCACATATCCTCGGTTGTGCAAAATCCATCAGTAAGCGCACACTCCTGCCTGTTTCAACACAAGCACTACACAACTTTTGTTTAATTCATCAGATCATCGCTGGCCCTGCCCTCCTCTTTTGATTGATTTCTTCTTTTTATTAATTTCTTCTTTTTCCTCTTTCATTCATGACTGTATCTGTGTTGATAACATATAGTTTGTTATGCAGATGAAAATTAAGCTATGAGTGATAGACCCACAGTCTTTACAATGGTCCTAGATCACATGCCATTTTTTAAAATTTAAAAACTGTTTTATGGAGTTTTTGTCTACTGACAGTTTTTTTTCCCTTAATTGTAAATATTTTTAATCAGATAAACTATTGGCATGTTGTATGTTGTACAGTACAGCCTCACTTTCATTCCTGTCAGATTCATGTTGACTGTCCTGTTCTCTGGTTAGTAGTTGTAGACATCGAGTAAAACGTTCCTATTCCTGCTGAAAACAAAACAGCCAAAACCAGACAAATCTGAGCTGGTCTTCCAGCCTGATCACAGTTAGTTTAACCGGCTGGTTTCAGAGGAGTTTTGGACCCTTCTTTACAGTCAGGCCGATCGAAGATAGTCAGTCTGAACAACCATCTTAAACCAGATAAGACCAGCTTATTCCAACCACATCAGCACAATAATCTGAGGCCTGGTTTCACAGACAGGGTTTAGATTAAGCCAGGATTAGACCTTGACCTAAATTCAACTAGGACATTTAAGTAGCTAGCTTTTATAAATGTGCCTTAGAAAATAACATTACTGGTGTGGATCTTGAGACTAAACAATGGCAAAGAGTTCATCGGTTCTCTCTCGGGTCCAGCTAAAGTTTCTACCAGCATGAGTCTTCAAACTACAGGAGTAATGGGTAACGTAAGCTAATATGGAAATGTTATTTATCCTACCACGCTACTGTAAACGTTGCGGCAGCATGCGAGTTATGCTGAACTATAATAAAAGTATAACTCATTTTCAGCTGCATTCTGAGTCTGATAATGTTTTTATCCAAGGCAAGAGTTATTAGCTTGGGGAAATACATCTAGTGAAATGAAATCTTAAGTCAATGTCCAACTCTAAATTGTAAGGAAATTATATCTTTGATTTCATAGTAACACTTAACAATAAGGTTGATTTGTTTATTATTCATGTATTTAACTAACCATGAGCAACGCAGGTGTTACTGTATTTGTTAATAATAATACACGTTGATTGTTTGTTCATGTTATTTCACAGTCAGTGCATTAACTAATGTTAACCAACACAACTTTTGATTTTAATTATTTTTCACTAAATGCTGAAATTAGTATTAAATAAGATTAATAAATGTTGTAGAAGTGTAGTTCATTATTAGTTCCTGTTAACAAATTTAACTAATGAAACCTTTTTTAAAGTGGTACTGATTTCATGTAACAATCCTTAATTATGAATGTGTACATATTTGAGAACTACTATAATACAGTTTTTAGCCTTCAGTAAATTAAAAAAAGCTCAGACCGAGAAAAAAAAGAAAGGGTGATGGAGATGAGGAGAGAGCAGGTATTGACAGATAATCTACTGCCCGCTAACATGGTTTTAAAGCTATTTCTAGGTCTAAAGCTAGGAACAAAGTCGAACAAGTTTTGCGCTGCCGCGCCGCGCAAAAATGGTTCGACTTTGTTCCTCTAACTTGCGCAGAGTTATGCTATCTATCAGTGCGAATTCTGCTTTTGGAAATCAGATCATACGCCTTCAGCGACGATCTCCTACTCTTCCCCGAGACTCTCCGAGACCTCAAGAAGAAACCTTTTCACCGTGAAAGAAACCATCACACCGGACAAAACAGATCCAGCGCGACTAGCTCATCTGACACTTCGACACTCCCGGCGCACGGCACGCAAGCTGATCCAGCGATCTCTCCGCGGCTATCCGGAGACAACACTGAGCTCAATATGCTATTACTTGGCACTACAACCACCACACTAACCACACCAGCTTTGATACAGCACTGGTTTACCTGTGTCAGTGGCTTGTTTTCAGCTGGATTTCAATCCGTGTCTTCTCCAAAGCTATGGCTGTGTGTAAAACTTTGTTTGACAGCGTTCATGATTGGTTCAGGTACACTACACTTGGCTGAATTGTTCTCAGCTGGGTTTACATGGATACGCCTGACTTCAGCTGTGTACCAAATTGGATCGGGTGGAATGTCTTTGATTCGGGAGATCAGCGAATATCAGCGCTTGACCAAAGCAACTCAACACGTTGAAATCTGATGAAACATGAAATTTAATAATCAATAACAAATGTAAAGAATTTTGTTTTTTAAATACAAATAAAAAAATGTACACTTATTTTGTGTTTAGTGTTTTTATTAATTCAAATGACTGAATGTGACAGTTCTCTGGTGCGGTCCAGTTAATAGCGGTCGTCTGAATGTCTATATGGAAACTGGCATCAGAAACTACAGCTAGCTTTTATAAACGTGCCTTAGAAAATAACATTAGCCTACTGGTGTGCATCTTGAGACTAAACAATGGCACTGCCACTGACATATTTTAAGATATACCAGTGCAAGTTGGGTTCAGTTACAGCTCAAACATACATTTTAGTCTGGGACTAGGCTTAATTGTCAGTAAAACAGGGGAAAAGAGTAAAGATCTAATTAGCCTAAAGGCTATTTTTCATCTGCAGTCCCTAGACAGATGGTAAGAGTCACCCTAAAAAAGATTACATACTACATAGCACTAAAAAGTTAAAACACATTTAGGCTAGTAAAATATCTATTATATTAGAATATATAATCTAAACATATCAAAACAGCAATCGGACAAACATCACGTAAAAACATGACACACACATAAGGAAAAAAAGTCAACAGTGTGCGTCAAGGGCAGGTTTAGTAATAGGTTAATGTTGACAGCTCTGATGATCAATAAGCCATTTCCTTAACTGAATCTGAAATGAACTATACGTGTTTATATTTCTTCATGCGCTCAACACTCTTCATGCGTGCACCACTAAATGCGCGCAACTCTCTGGGTTGAAATACGCGCAAGCAACACAATTCAGCTCTGAGCAGAGTCATGAAAGCCCGCCGAAGTGGGCGGGGCCATCTCTCTATATAACCGGGAATTCTGCCACTGGAAATCAGATCGCTCGCCTTCAGCGACGATCTCCTACTCTTCCCCGAGACTCTCCGAGACCTCAAGAAGAAACATTTTCACCGTGAAAGAAACCATCGCACCGGACAAAACAGATCCAGCGCGACTAGCTCATCTGACACTTCGACACTCGGCGCACGGCTCGCAAGCTGATCCAGCGATCTCTCCGCGGCTATCCGGAGACAACACTGAGCTCAATATGCTATTACTTGGCACTACAACCACCACACTAACCACACCAGCTTTGATACAGCACTGGTTTACCTGTGTCAGTGGCTTGTTTTCAGCTGGATTTGGACACAGCCTGTGTCCGTTCCTTCTGAGCCTGTGTCCGTTCGAAAAATGAAATTTAATCATCAAAAACAAATGTAAAGAATACAAAAATAAATAAATAAAACAAAAAAAAATGTACACTTATTTTGTGTTTAGTGTTTTTATTTATTCAAATGACTGAATGTGACAGTTCTCTGCATGGTGCGGTCCTGTTAACAGTGGTCGTCTGAATGTCTATATGGAAACTGGCATCAGAAACTAAAGCCGTTTGGACAAACTTCAGTATCACTGAAGTTCAACAGAAGAGAGAAGATCCTTTGTTTGCGTTGTCATGAGCGAGAATAATGAGGAATGTGATGGGACTGTTTACCAGAGAGTTCCCTTGCCTGTCAGTTCTTGGGCCGCTGAGATTGAGCTTTTGGATCCACTAAAACTCCTTCTAATGCCGGTTGATTCAGTCAGCGTGTGGTTTGCCTAATGCTGATCAATTTCATTGATATGAACGGAAAAAGGGAAAAGAAACTACATTTCACTGCAAAATTTAATTCCCTCACAATGGCTCTTATGCTGACATCTCGTATTGAGACCTACCGATACATTCAGTCAGTCTGCAGTTTGACATTGAGCATCTTCTGGAGCAGCTGTTGAAGAGATCATCGGTTCTCTCTCGGGTCCAGCTAAAGTTTCTACCAGCAAGAGTTTGACTCACCAATATCTCAGCCATTATATTAGAAAAGCACTTGTGCACAAACCAGCTCAGACCACCCTCATGTATCCCATCATCCTTTTCAGTCCCTCATTTACTCTCCCTTTTCACTGTCCTCAGTAAGATTCAGTCCACTATATCCAAGAAAATATGACATTACGGGTACAATCCTCTGTTACAAAACACACTTCAGTAGTGACAAAAATGCCACGACACTCTCATATGGTGTGTCTCATTATGAGAACCTGTAATACAGGTCTGTTTATTTTCACATATCCTCGGTTGTGCAAAATCCATCAGTAAGCGCACACTCCTGCCTGTTTCAACACAAGCACTACACAACTTTTGTTTAATTCATCAGATCATCGCTGGCCCTGCCCTCCTCTTTTGATTGATTTCTTCTTTTTATTAATTTCTTCTTTTTCCTCTTTCATTCATGACTGTATCTGTGTTGATAACATATAGTTTGTTATGCAGATGAAAATTAAGCTATGAGTGATAGACCCACAGTCTTTACAATGGTCCTAGATCACATGCCATTTTTTAAAATTTAAAAACTGTTTTATGGAGTTTTTGTCTACTGACAGTTTTTTTTCCCTTAATTGTAAATATTTTTAATCAGATAAACTATTGGCATGTTGTATGTTGTACAGTACAGCCTCACTTTCATTCCTGTCAGATTCATGTTGACTGTCCTGTTCTCTGGTTAGTAGTTGTAGACATCGAGTAAAACGTTCCTATTCCTGCTGAAAACAAAACAGCCAAAACCAGACAAATCTGAGCTGGTCTTCCAGCCTGATCACAGTTAGTTTAACCGGCTGGTTTCAGAGGAGTTTTGGACCCTTCTTTACAGTCAGGCCGATCGAAGATAGTCAGTCTGAACAACCATCTTAAACCAGATAAGACCAGCTTATTCCAACCACATCAGCACAATAATCTGAGGCCTGGTTTCACAGACAGGGTTTAGATTAAGCCAGGATTAGACCTTGACCTAAATTCAACTAGGACATTTAAGTAGCTAGCTTTTATAAATGTGCCTTAGAAAATAACATTACTGGTGTGGATCTTGAGACTAAACAATGGCAAAGAGTTCATCGGTTCTCTCTCGGGTCCAGCTAAAGTTTCTACCAGCATGAGTCTTCAAACTACAGGAGTAATGGGTAACGTAAGCTAATATGGAAATGTTATTTATCCTACCACGCTACTGTAAACGTTGCGGCAGCATGCGAGTTATGCTGAACTATAATAAAAGTATAACTCATTTTCAGCTGCATTCTGAGTCTGATAATGTTTTTATCCAAGGCAAGAGTTATTAGCTTGGGGAAATACATCTAGTGAAATGAAATCTTAAGTCAATGTCCAACTCTAAATTGTAAGGAAATTATATCTTTGATTTCATAGTAACACTTAACAATAAGGTTGATTTGTTTATTATTCATGTATTTAACTAACCATGAGCAACGCAGGTGTTACTGTATTTGTTAATAATAATACACGTTGATTGTTTGTTCATGTTATTTCACAGTCAGTGCATTAACTAATGTTAACCAACACAACTTTTGATTTTAATTATTTTTCACTAAATGCTGAAATTAGTATTAAATAAGATTAATAAATGTTGTAGAAGTGTAGTTCATTATTAGTTCCTGTTAACAAATTTAACTAATGAAACCTTTTTTAAAGTGGTACTGATTTCATGTAACAATCCTTAATTATGAATGTGTACATATTTGAGAACTACTATAATACAGTTTTTAGCCTTCAGTAAATTAAAAAAAGCTCAGACCGAGAAAAAAAAGAAAGGGTGATGGAGATGAGGAGAGAGCAGGTATTGACAGATAATCTACTGCCCGCTAACATGGTTTTAAAGCTATTTCTAGGTCTAAAGCTAGGAACAAAGTCGAACAAGTTTTGCGCTGCCGCGCCGCGCAAAAATGGT
Source organism: Tiaroga cobitis (assembly GCA_030578255.1). Lineage (NCBI taxonomy): Eukaryota > Metazoa > Chordata > Actinopteri > Cypriniformes > Leuciscidae > Tiaroga > Tiaroga cobitis. Next base: position 31,670,462 of record CM060598.1, on the reverse strand, counting down.
TCGACTTTGTTCCTCTAACTTGCGCAGAGTTATGCTATCTATCAGTGCGAATTCTGCTTTTGGAAATCAGATCATACGCCTTCAGCGACGATCTCCTACTCTTCCCCGAGACTCTCCGAGACCTCAAGAAGAAACCTTTTCACCGTGAAAGAAACCATCGCACCGGACAAAACAGATCCAGCGCGACTAGCTCATCTGACACTTCGACACTCCCGGCGCACGGCACGCAAGCTGATCCAGCGATCTCTCCGCGGCTATCCGGAGACAACACTGAGCTCAATATGCTATTACTTGGCACTACAACCACCACACTAACCACACCAGCTTTGATACAGCACTGGTTTACCTGTGTCAGTGGCTTGTTTTCAGCTGGATTTCAATCCGTGTCTTCTCCAAAGCTATGGCTGTGTGTAAAACTTTGTTTGACAGCGTTCATGATTGGTTCAGCCAGGTACACTACACTTGGCTGAATTGTTCTCAGCTGGGTTTACATGGATACGCCTGACTTCAGCTGTGTACCAAATTGGATCGGGTGGAATGTCTTTGATTCGGGAGATCAGCGAATATCAGCGCTTGACCAAAGCAACTCAACACGTTGAAATCTGATGAAACATGAAATTTAATAATCAATAACAAATGTAAAGAATTTTGTTTTTTAAATACAAATAAAAAAATGTACACTTATTTTGTGTTTAGTGTTTTTATTAATTCAAATGACTGAATGTGACAGTTCTCTGGTGCGGTCCAGTTAATAGCGGTCGTCTGAATGTCTATATGGAAACTGGCATCAGAAACTACAGCTAGCTTTTATAAACGTGCCTTAGAAAATAACATTAGCCTACTGGTGTGCATCTTGAGACTAAACAATGGCACTGCCACTGACATATTTTAAGATATACCAGTGCAAGTTGGGTTCAGTTACAGCTCAAACATACATTTTAGTCTGGGACTAGGCTTAATTGTCAGTAAAACAGGGGAAAAGAGTAAAGATCTAATTAGCCTAAAGGCTATTTTTCATCTGCAGTCCCTAGACAGATGGTAAGAGTCACCCTAAAAAAGATTACATACTACATAGCACTAAAAAGTTAAAACACATTTAGGCTAGTAAAATATCTATTATATTAGAATATATAATCTAAACATATCAAAACAGCAATCGGACAAACATCACGTAAAAACATGACACACACATAAGGAAAAAAAGTCAACAGTGTGCGTCAAGGGCAGGTTTAGTAATAGGTTAATGTTGACAGCTCTGATGATCAATAAGCCATTTCCTTAACTGAATCTGAAATGAACTATACGTGTTTATATTTCTTCATGCGCTCAACACTCTTCATGCGTGCACCACTAAATGCGCGCAACTCTCTGGGTTGAAATACGCGCAAGCAACACAATTCAGCTCTGAGCAGAGTCATGAAAGCCCGCCGAAGTGGGCGGGGCCATCTCTCTATATAACCGGGAATTCTGCCACTGGAAATCAGATCGCTCGCCTTCAGCGACGATCTCCTACTCTTCCCCGAGACTCTCCGAGACCTCAAGAAGAAACATTTTCACCGTGAAAGAAACCATCGCACCGGACAAAACAGATCCAGCGCGACTAGCTCATCTGACACTTCGACACTCGGCGCACGGCTCGCAAGCTGATCCAGCGATCTCTCCGCGGCTATCCGGAGACAACACTGAGCTCAATATGCTATTACTTGGCACTACAACCACCACACTAACCACACCAGCTTTGATACAGCACTGGTTTACCTGTGTCAGTGGCTTGTTTTCAGCTGGATTTGGACACAGCCTGTGTCCGTTCCTTCTGAGCCTGTGTCCGTTCGAAAAATGAAATTTAATCATCAAAAACAAATGTAAAGAATACAAAAATAAATAAATAAAACAAAAAAAATGTACACTTATTTTGTGTTTAGTGTTTTTATTTATTCAAATGACTGAATGTGACAGTTCTCTGCATGGTGCGGTCCTGTTAACAGTGGTCGTCTGAATGTCTATATGGAAACTGGCATCAGAAACTAAAGCCGTTTGGACAAACTTCAGTATCACTGAAGTTCAACAGAAGAGAGAAGATCCTTTGTTTGCGTTGTCATGAGCGAGAATAATGAGGAATGTGATGGGACTGTTTACCAGAGAGTTCCCTTGCCTGTCAGTTCTTGGGCCGCTGAGATTGAGCTTTTGGATCCACTAAAACTCCTTCTAATGCCGGTTGATTCAGTCAGCGTGTGGTTTGCCTAATGCTGATCAATTTCATTGATATGAACGGAAAAAGGGAAAAGAAACTACATTTCACTGCAAAATTTAATTCCCTCACAATGGCTCTTATGCTGACATCTCGTATTGAGACCTACCGATACATTCAGTCAGTCTGCAGTTTGACATTGAGCATCTTCTGGAGCAGCTGTTGAAGAGATCATCGGTTCTCTCTCGGGTCCAGCTAAAGTTTCTACCAGCAAGAGTTTGACTCACCAATATCTCAGCCATTATATTAGAAAAGCACTTGTGCACAAACCAGCTCAGACCACCCTCATGTATCCCATCATCCTTTTCAGTCCCTCATTTACTCTCCCTTTTCACTGTCCTCAGTAAGATTCAGTCCACTATATCCAAGAAAATATGACATTACGGGTACAATCCTCTGTTACAAAACACACTTCAGTAGTGACAAAAATGCCACGACACTCTCATATGGTGTGTCTCATTATGAGAACCTGTAATACAGGTCTGTTTATTTTCACATATCCTCGGTTGTGCAAAATCCATCAGTAAGCGCACACTCCTGCCTGTTTCAACACAAGCACTACACAACTTTTGTTTAATTCATCAGATCATCGCTGGCCCTGCCCTCCTCTTTTGATTGATTTCTTCTTTTTATTAATTTCTTCTTTTTCCTCTTTCATTCATGACTGTATCTGTGTTGATAACATATAGTTTGTTATGCAGATGAAAATTAAGCTATGAGTGATAGACCCACAGTCTTTACAATGGTCCTAGATCACATGCCATTTTTTAAAATTTAAAAACTGTTTTATGGAGTTTTTGTCTACTGACAGTTTTTTTTCCCTTAATTGTAAATATTTTTAATCAGATAAATTGGCATGTTGTATGTTGTACAGTACAGCCTCACTTTCATTCCTGTCAGATTCATGTTGACTGTCCTGTTCTCTGGTTAGTAGTTGTAGACATCGAGTAAAACGTTCCTATTCCTGCTGAAAACAAAACAGCCAAAACCAGACAAATCTGAGCTGGTCTTCCAGCCTGATCACAGTTAGTTTAACCGGCTGGTTTCAGAGGAGTTTTGGACCCTTCTTTACAGTCAGGCCGATCGAAGATAGTCAGTCTGAACAACCATCTTAAACCAGATAAGACCAGCTTATTCCAACCACATCAGCACAATAATCTGAGGCCTGGTTTCACAGACAGGGTTTAGATTAAGCCAGGATTAGACCTTGACCTAAATTCAACTAGGACATTTAAGTAGCTAGCTTTTATAAATGTGCCTTAGAAAATAACATTACTGGTGTGGATCTTGAGACTAAACAATGGCAAAGAGTTCATCGGTTCTCTCTCGGGTCCAGCTAAAGTTTCTACCAGCATGAGTCTTCAAACTACAGGAGTAATGGGTAACGTAAGCTAATATGGAAATGTTATTTATCCTACCACGCTACTGTAAACGTTGCGGCAGCATGCGAGTTATGCTGAACTATAATAAAAGTATAACTCATTTTCAGCTGCATTCTGAGTCTGATAATGTTTTTATCCAAGGCAAGAGTTATTAGCTTGGGGAAATACATCTAGTGAAATGAAATCTTAAGTCAATGTCCAACTCTAAATTGTAAGGAAATTATATCTTTGATTTCATAGTAACACTTAACAATAAGGTTGATTTGTTTATTATTCATGTATTTAACTAACCATGAGCAACGCAGGTGTTACTGTATTTGTTAATAATAATACACGTTGATTGTTTGTTCATGTTATTTCACAGTCAGTGCATTAACTAATGTTAACCAACACAACTTTTGATTTTAATTATTTTTCACTAAATGCTGAAATTAGTATTAAATAAGATTAATAAATGTTGTAGAAGTGTAGTTCATTATTAGTTCCTGTTAACAAATTTAACTAATGAAACCTTTTTTAAAGTGGTACTGATTTCATGTAACAATCCTTAATTATGAATGTGTACATATTTGAGAACTACTATAATACAGTTTTTAGCCTTCAGTAAATTAAAAAAAGCTCAGACCGAGAAAAAAAAGAAAGGGTGATGGAGATGAGGAGAGAGCAGGTATTGACAGATAATCTACTGCCCGCTAACATGGTTTTAAAGCTATTTCTAGGTCTAAAGCTAGGAACAAAGTCGAACAAGTTTTGCGCTGCCGCGCCGCGCAAAAATGGTTCGACTTTGTTCCTCTAACTTGCGCAGAGTTATGCTATCTATCAGTGCGAATTCTGCTTTTGGAAATCAGATCATACGCCTTCAGCGACGATCTCCTACTCTTCCCCGAGACTCTCCGAGACCTCAAGAAGAAACCTTTTCACCGTGAAAGAAACCATCACACCGGACAAAACAGATCCAGCGCGACTAGCTCATCTGACACTTCGACACTCCCGGCGCACGGCACGCAAGCTGATCCAGCGATCTCTCCGCGGCTATCCGGAGACAACACTGAGCTCAATATGCTATTACTTGGCACTACAACCACCACACTAACCACACCAGCTTTGATACAGCACTGGTTTACCTGTGTCAGTGGCTTGTTTTCAGCTGGATTTCAATCCGTGTCTTCTCCAAAGCTATGGCTGTGTGTAAAACTTTGTTTGACAGCGTTCATGATTGGTTCAGGTACACTACACTTGGCTGAATTGTTCTCAGCTGGGTTTACATGGATACGCCTGACTTCAGCTGTGTACCAAATTGGATCGGGTGGAAAGTCTTTGATTCGGGAGATCAGCGAATATCAGCGCTTGACCAAAGCAACTCAACACGTTGAAATCTGATGAAACATGAAATTTAATAATCAATAACAAATGTAAAGAATTTTGTTTTTTAAATACAAATAAAAAAATGTACACTTATTTTGTGTTTAGTGTTTTTATTAATTCAAATGACTGAATGTGACAGTTCTCTGGTGCGGTCCAGTTAATAGCGGTCGTCTGAATGTCTATATGGAAACTGGCATCAGAAACTACAGCTAGCTTTTATAAACGTGCCTTAGAAAATAACATTAGCCTACTGGTGTGCATCTTGAGACTAAACAATGGCACTGCCACTGACATATTTTAAGATATACCAGTGCAAGTTGGGTTCAGTTACAGCTCAAACATACATTTTAGTCTGGGACTAGGCTTAATTGTCAGTAAAACAGGGGAAAAGAGTAAAGATCTAATTAGCCTAAAGGCTATTTTTCATCTGCAGTCCCTAGACAGATGGTAAGAGTCACCCTAAAAAAGATTACATACTACATAGCACTAAAAAGTTAAAACACATTTAGGCTAGTAAAATATCTATTATATTAGAATATATAATCTAAACATATCAAAACAGCAATCGGACAAACATCACGTAAAAACATGACACACACATAAGGAAAAAAAGTCAACAGTGTGCGTCAAGGGCAGGTTTAGTAATAGGTTAATGTTGACAGCTCTGATGATCAATAAGCCATTTCCTTAACTGAATCTGAAATGAACTATACGTGTTTATATTTCTTCATGCGCTCAACACTCTTCATGCGTGCACCACTAAATGCGCGCAACTCTCTGGGTTGAAATACGCGCAAGCAACACAATTCAGCTCTGAGCAGAGTCATGAAAGCCCGCCGAAGTGGGCGGGGCCATCTCTCTATATAACCGGGAATTCTGCCACTGGAAATCAGATCGCTCGCCTTCAGCGACGATCTCCTACTCTTCCCCGAGACTCTCCGAGACCTCAAGAAGAAACATTTTCACCGTGAAAGAAACCATCGCACCGGACAAAACAGATCCAGCGCGACTAGCTCATCTGACACTTCGACACTCGGCGCACGGCTCGCAAGCTGATCCAGCGATCTCTCCGCGGCTATCCGGAGACAACACTGAGCTCAATATGCTATTACTTGGCACTACAACCACCACACTAACCACACCAGCTTTGATACAGCACTGGTTTACCTGTGTCAGTGGCTTGTTTTCAGCTGGATTTGGACACAGCCTGTGTCCGTTCCTTCTGAGCCTGTGTCCGTTCGAAAAATGAAATTTAATCATCAAAAACAAATGTAAAGAATACAAAAATAAATAAATAAAACAAAAAAAATGTACACTTATTTTGTGTTTAGTGTTTTTATTTATTCAAATGACTGAATGTGACAGTTCTCTGCATGGTGCGGTCCTGTTAACAGTGGTCGTCTGAATGTCTATATGGAAACTGGCATCAGAAACTAAAGCCGTTTGGACAAACTTCAGTATCACTGAAGTTCAACAGAAGAGAGAAGATCCTTTGTTTGCGTTGTCATGAGCGAGAATAATGAGGAATGTGATGGGACTGTTTACCAGAGAGTTCCCTTGCCTGTCAGTTCTTGGGCCGCTGAGATTGAGCTTTTGGATCCACTAAAACTCCTTCTAATGCCGGTTGATTCAGTCAGCGTGTGGTTTGCCTAATGCTGATCAATTTCATTGATATGAACGGAAAAAGGGAAAAGAAACTACATTTCACTGCAAAATTTAATTCCCTCACAATGGCTCTTATGCTGACATCTCGTATTGAGACCTACCGATACATTCAGTCAGTCTGCAGTTTGACATTGAGCATCTTCTGGAGCAGCTGTTGAAGAGATCATCGGTTCTCTCTCGGGTCCAGCTAAAGTTTCTACCAGCAAGAGTTTGACTCACCAATATCTCAGCCATTATATTAGAAAAGCACTTGTGCACAAACCAGCTCAGACCACCCTCATGTATCCCATCATCCTTTTCAGTCCCTCATTTACTCTCCCTTTTCACTGTCCTCAGTAAGATTCAGTCCACTATATCCAAGAAAATATGACATTACGGGTTCAATCCTCTGTTACAAAACACACTTCAGTAGTGACAAAAATGCCACGACACTCTCATATGGTGTGTCTCATTATGAGAACCTGTAATACAGGTCTGTTTATTTTCACATATCCTCGGTTGTGCAAAATCCATCAGTAAGCGCACACTCCTGCCTGTTTCAACACAAGCACTACACAACTTTTGTTTAATTCATCAGATCATCGCTGGCCCTGCCCTCCTCTTTTGATTGATTTCTTCTTTTTATTAATTTCTTCTTTTTCCTCTTTCATTCATGACTGTATCTGTGTTGATAACATATAGTTTGTTATGCAGATGAAAATTAAGCTATGAGTGATAGACCCACAGTCTTTACAATGGTCCTAGATCACATGCCATTTTTTAAAATTTAAAAACTGTTTTATGGAGTTTTTGTCTACTGACAGTTTTTTTTCCCTTAATTGTAAATATTTTTAATCAGATAAACTATTGGCATGTTGTATGTTGTACAGTACAGCCTCACTTTCATTCCTGTCAGATTCATGTTGACTGTCCTGTTCTCTGGTTAGTAGTTGTAGACATCGAGTAAAACGTTCCTATTCCTGCTGAAAACAAAACAGCCAAAACCAGACAAATCTGAGCTGGTCTTCCAGCCTGATCACAGTTAGTTTAACCGGCTGGTTTCAGAGGAGTTTTGGACCCTTCTTTACAGTCAGGCCGATCGAAGATAGTCAGTCTGAACAACCATCTTAAACCAGATAAGACCAGCTTATTCCAACCACATCAGCACAATAATCTGAGGCCTGGTTTCACAGACAGGGTTTAGATTAAGCCAGGATTAGACCTTGACCTAAATTCAACTAGGACATTTAAGTAGCTAGCTTTTATAAATGTGCCTTAGAAAATAACATTACTGGTGTGGATCTTGAGACTAAACAATGGCAAAGAGTTCATCGGTTCTCTCTCGGGTCCAGCTAAAGTTTCTACCAGCATGAGTCTTCAAACTACAGGAGTAATGGGTAACGTAAGCTAATATGGAAATGTTATTTATCCTACCACGCTACTGTAAACGTTGCGGCAGCATGCGAGTTATGCTGAACTATAATAAAAGTATAACTCATTTTCAGCTGCATTCTGAGTCTGATAATGTTTTTATCCAAGGCAAGAGTTATTAGCTTGGGGAAATACATCTAGTGAAATGAAATCTTAAGTCAATGTCCAACTCTAAATTGTAAGGAAATTATATCTTTGATTTCATAGTAACACTTAACAATAAGGTTGATTTGTTTATTATTCATGTATTTAACTAACCATGAGCAACGCAGGTGTTACTGTATTTGTTAATAATAATACACGTTGATTGTTTGTTCATGTTATTTCACAGTCAGTGCATTAACTAATGTTAACCAACACAACTTTTGATTTTAATTATTTTTCACTAAATGCTGAAATTAGTATTAAATAAGATTAATAAATGTTGTAGAAGTGTAGTTCATTATTAGTTCCTGTTAACAAATTTAACTAATGAAACCTTTTTTAAAGTGGTACTGATTTCATGTAACAATCCTTAATTATGAATGTGTACATATTTGAGAACTACTATAATACAGTTTTTAGCCTTCAGTAAATTAAAAAAAGCTCAGACCGAGAAAAAAAAGAAAGGGTGATGGAGATGAGGAGAGAGCAGGTATTGACAGATAATCTACTGCCCGCTAACATGGTTTTAAAGCTATTTCTAGGTCTAAAGCTAGGAACAAAGTCGAACAAGTTTTGCGCTGCCGCGCCGCGCAAAAATGGTTCGACTTTGTTCCTCTAACTTGCGCAGAGTTATGCTATCTATCAGTGCGAATTCTGCTTTTGGAAATCAGATCATACGCCTTCAGCGACGATCTCCTACTCTTCCCCGAGACTCTCCGAGACCTCAAGAAGAAACCTTTTCACCGTGAAAGAAACCATCACACCGGACAAAACAGATCCAGCGCGACTAGCTCATCTGACACTTCGACACTCCCGGCGCACGGCACGCAAGCTGATCCAGCGATCTCTCCGCGGCTATCCGGAGACAACACTGAGCTCAATATGCTATTACTTGGCACTACAACCACCACACTAACCACACCAGCTTTGATACAGCACTGGTTTACCTGTGTCAGTGGCTTGTTTTCAGCTGGATTTCAATCCGTGTCTTCTCCAAAGCTATGGCTGTGTGTAAAACTTTGTTTGACAGCGTTCATGATTGGTTCAGCCAGGTACACTACACTTGGCTGAATTGTTCTCAGCTGGGTTTACATGGATACGCCTGACTTCAGCTGTGTACCAAATTGGATCGGGTGGAATGTCTTTGATTCGGGAGATCAGCGAATATCAGCGCTTGACCAAAGCAACTCAACACGTTGAAATCTGATGAAACATGAAATTTAATAATCAATAACAAATGTAAAGAATTTTGTTTTTTAAATACAAATAAAAAAATGTACACTTATTTTGTGTTTAGTGTTTTTATTAATTCAAATGACTGAATGTGACAGTTCTCTGGTGCGGTCCAGTTAATAGCGGTCGTCTGAATGTCTATATGGAAACTGGCATCAGAAACTACAGCTAGCTTTTATAAACGTGCCTTAGAAAATAACATTAGCCTACTGGTGTGCATCTTGAGACTAAACAATGGCACTGCCACTGACATATTTTAAGATATACCAGTGCAAGTTGGGTTCAGTTACAGCTCAAACATACATTTTAGTCTGGGACTAGGCTTAATTGTCAGTAAAACAGGGGAAAAGAGTAAAGATCTAATTAGCCTAAAGGCTATTTTTCATCTGCAGTCCCTAGACAGATGGTAAGAGTCACCCTAAAAAAGATTACATACTACATAGCACTAAAAAGTTAAAACACATTTAGGCTAGTAAAATATCTATTATATTAGAATATATAATCTAAACATATCAAAACAGCAATCGGACAAACATCACGTAAAAACATGACACACACATAAGGAAAAAAAGTCAACAGTGTGCGTCAAGGGCAGGTTTAGTAATAGGTTAATGTTGACAGCTCTGATGATCAATAAGCCATTTCCTTAACTGAATCTGAAATGAACTATACGTGTTTATATTTCTTCATGCGCTCAACACTCTTCATGCGTGCACCACTAAATGCGCGCAACTCTCTGGGTTGAAATACGCGCAAGCAACACAATTCAGCTCTGAGCAGAGTCATGAAAGCCCGCCGAAGTGGGCGGGGCCATCTCTCTATATAACCGGGAATTCTGCCACTGGAAATCAGATCGCTCGCCTTCAGCGACGATCTCCTACTCTTCCCCGAGACTCTCCGAGACCTCAAGAAGAAACATTTTCACCGTGAAAGAAACCATCGCACCGGACAAAACAGATCCAGCGCGACTAGCTCATCTGACACTTCGACACTCGGCGCACGGCTCGCAAGCTGATCCAGCGATCTCTCCGCGGCTATCCGGAGACAACACTGAGCTCAATATGCTATTACTTGGCACTACAACCACCACACTAACCACACCAGCTTTGATACAGCACTGGTTTACCTGTGTCAGTGGCTTGTTTTCAGCTGGATTTGGACACAGCCTGTGTCCGTTCCTTCTGAGCCTGTGTCCGTTCGAAAAATGAAATTTAATCATCAAAAACAAATGTAAAGAATACAAAAATAAATAAATAAAACAAAAAAAATGTACACTTATTTTGTGTTTAGTGTTTTTATTTATTCAAATGACTGAATGTGACAGTTCTCTGCATGGTGCGGTCCTGTTAACAGTGGTCGTCTGAATGTCTATATGGAAACTGGCATCAGAAACTAAAGCCGTTTGGACAAACTTCAGTATCACTGAAGTTCAACAGAAGAGAGAAGATCCTTTGTTTGCGTTGTCATGAGCGAGAATAATGAGGAATGTGATGGGACTGTTTACCAGAGAGTTCCCTTGCCTGTCAGTTCTTGGGCCGCTGAGATTGAGCTTTTGGATCCACTAAAACTCCTTCTAATGCCGGTTGATTCAGTCAGCGTGTGGTTTGCCTAATGCTGATCAATTTCATTGATATGAACGGAAAAAGGGAAAAGAAACTACATTTCACTGCAAAATTTAATTCCCTCACAATGGCTCTTATGCTGACATCTCGTATTGAGACCTACCGATACATTCAGTCAGTCTGCAGTTTGACATTGAGCATCTTCTGGAGCAGCTGTTGAAGAGATCATCGGTTCTCTCTCGGGTCCAGCTAAAGTTTCTACCAGCAAGAGTTTGACTCACCAATATCTCAGCCATTATATTAGAAAAGCACTTGTGCACAAACCAGCTCAGACCACCCTCATGTATCCCATCATCCTTTTCAGTCCCTCATTTACTCTCCCTTTTCACTGTCCTCAGTAAGATTCAGTCCACTATATCCAAGAAAATATGACATTACGGGTTCAATCCTCTGTTACAAAACACACTTCAGTAGTGACAAAAATGCCACGACACTCTCATATGGTGTGTCTCATTATGAGAACCTGTAATACAGGTCTGTTTATTTTCACATATCCTCGGTTGTGCAAAATCCATCAGTAAGCGCACACTCCTGCCTGTTTCAACACAAGCACTACACAACTTTTGTTTAATTCATCAGATCATCGCTGGCCCTGCCCTCCTCTTTTGATTGATTTCTTCTTTTTATTAATTTCTTCTTTTTCCTCTTTCATTCATGACTGTATCTGTGTTGATAACATATAGTTTGTTATGCAGATGAAAATTAAGCTATGAGTGATAGACCCACAGTCTTTACAATGGTCCTAGATCACATGCCATTTTTTAAAATTTAAAAACTGTTTTATGGAGTTTTTGTCTACTGACAGTTTTTTTTCCCTTAATTGTAAATATTTTTAATCAGATAAACTATTGGCATGTTGTATGTTGTACAGTACAGCCTCACTTTCATTCCTGTCAGATTCATGTTGACTGTCCTGTTCTCTGGTTAGTAGTTGTAGACATCGAGTAAAACGTTCCTATTCCTGCTGAAAACAAAACAGCCAAAACCAGACAAATCTGAGCTGGTCTTCCAGCCTGATCACAGTTAGTTTAACCGGCTGGTTTCAGAGGAGTTTTGGACCCTTCTTTACAGTCAGGCCGATCGAAGATAGTCAGTCTGAACAACCATCTTAAACCAGATAAGACCAGCTTATTCCAACCACATCAGCACAATAATCTGAGGCCTGGTTTCACAGACAGGGTTTAGATTAAGCCAGGATTAGACCTTGACCTAAATTCAACTAGGACATTTAAGTAGCTAGCTTTTATAAATGTGCCTTAGAAAATAACATTACTGGTGTGGATCTTGAGACTAAACAATGGCAAAGAGTTCATCGGTTCTCTCTCGGGTCCAGCTAAAGTTTCTACCAGCATGAGTCTTCAAACTACAGGAGTAATGGGTAACGTAAGCTAATATGGAAATGTTATTTATCCTACCACGCTACTGTAAACGTTGCGGCAGCATGCGAGTTATGCTGAACTATAATAAAAGTATAACTCATTTTCAGCTGCATTCTGAGTCTGATAATGTTTTTATCCAAGGCAAGAGTTATTAGCTTGGGGAAATACATCTAGTGAAATGAAATCTTAAGTCAATGTCCAACTCTAAATTGTAAGGAAATTATATCTTTGATTTCATAGTAACACTTAACAATAAGGTTGATTTGTTTATTATTCATGTATTTAACTAACCATGAGCAACGCAGGTGTTACTGTATTTGTTAATAATAATACACGTTGATTGTTTGTTCATGTTATTTCACAGTCAGTGCATTAACTAATGTTAACCAACACAACTTTTGATTTTAATTATTTTTCACTAAATGCTGAAATTAGTATTAAATAAGATTAATAAATGTTGTAGAAGTGTAGTTCATTATTAGTTCCTGTTAACAAATTTAACTAATGAAACCTTTTTTAAAGTGGTACTGATTTCATGTAACAATCCTTAATTATGAATGTGTACATATTTGAGAACTACTATAATACAGTTTTTAGCCTTCAGTAAATTAAAAAAAGCTCAGACCGAGAAAAAAAAGAAAGGGTGATGGAGATGAGGAGAGAGCAGGTATTGACAGATAATCTACTGCCCGCTAACATGGTTTTAAAGCTATTTCTAGGTCTAAAGCTAGGAACAAAGTCGAACAAGTTTTGCGCTGCCGCGCCGCGCAAAAATGGTTCGACTTTGTTCCTCTAACTTGCGCAGAGTTATGCTATCTATCAGTGCGAATTCTGCTTTTGGAAATCAGATCATACGCCTTCAGCGACGATCTCCTACTCTTCCCCGAGACTCTCCGAGACCTCAAGAAGAAACCTTTTCACCGTGAAAGAAACCATCACACCGGACAAAACAGATCCAGCGCGACTAGCTCATCTGACACTTCGACACTCCCGGCGCACGGCACGCAAGCTGATCCAGCGATCTCTCCGCGGCTATCCGGAGACAACACTGAGCTCAATATGCTATTACTTGGCACTACAACCACCACACTAACCACACCAGCTTTGATACAGCACTGGTTTACCTGTGTCAGTGGCTTGTTTTCAGCTGGATTTCAATCCGTGTCTTCTCCAAAGCTATGGCTGTGTGTAAAACTTTGTTTGACAGCGTTCATGATTGGTTCAGGTACACTACACTTGGCTGAATTGTTCTCAGCTGGGTTTACATGGATACGCCTGACTTCAGCTGTGTACCAAATTGGATCGGGTGGAATGTCTTTGATTCGGGAGATCAGCGAATATCAGCGCTTGACCAAAGCAACTCAACACGTTGAAATCTGATGAAACATGAAATTTAATAATCAATAACAAATGTAAAGAATTTTGTTTTTTAAATACAAATAAAAAAATGTACACTTATTTTGTGTTTAGTGTTTTTATTAATTCAAATGACTGAATGTGACAGTTCTCTGGTGCGGTCCAGTTAATAGCGGTCGTCTGAATGTCTATATGGAAACTGGCATCAGAAACTACAGCTAGCTTTTATAAACGTGCCTTAGAAAATAACATTAGCCTACTGGTGTGCATCTTGAGACTAAACAATGGCACTGCCACTGACATATTTTAAGATATACCAGTGCAAGTTGGGTTCAGTTACAGCTCAAACATACATTTTAGTCTGGGACTAGGCTTAATTGTCAGTAAAACAGGGGAAAAGAGTAAAGATCTAATTAGCCTAAAGGCTATTTTTCATCTGCAGTCCCTAGACAGATGGTAAGAGTCACCCTAAAAAAGATTACATACTACATAGCACTAAAAAGTTAAAACACATTTAGGCTAGTAAAATATCTATTATATTAGAATATATAATCTAAACATATCAAAACAGCAATCGGACAAACATCACGTAAAAACATGACACACACATAAGGAAAAAAAGTCAACAGTGTGCGTCAAGGGCAGGTTTAGTAATAGGTTAATGTTGACAGCTCTGATGATCAATAAGCCATTTCCTTAACTGAATCTGAAATGAACTATACGTGTTTATATTTCTTCATGCGCTCAACACTCTTCATGCGTGCACCACTAAATGCGCGCAACTCTCTGGGTTGAAATACGCGCAAGCAACACAATTCAGCTCTGAGCAGAGTCATGAAAGCCCGCCGAAGTGGGCGGGGCCATCTCTCTATATAACCGGGAATTCTGCCACTGGAAATCAGATCGCTCGCCTTCAGCGACGATCTCCTACTCTTCCCCGAGACTCTCCGAGACCTCAAGAAGAAACATTTTCACCGTGAAAGAAACCATCGCACCGGACAAAACAGATCCAGCGCGACTAGCTCATCTGACACTTCGACACTCGGCGCACGGCTCGCAAGCTGATCCAGCGATCTCTCCGCGGCTATCCGGAGACAACACTGAGCTCAATATGCTATTACTTGGCACTACAACCACCACACTAACCACACCAGCTTTGATACAGCACTGGTTTACCTGTGTCAGTGGCTTGTTTTCAGCTGGATTTGGACACAGCCTGTGTCCGTTCCTTCTGAGCCTGTGTCCGTTCGAAAAATGAAATTTAATCATCAAAAACAAATGTAAAGAATACAAAAATAAATAAATAAAACAAAAAAAAATGTACACTTATTTTGTGTTTAGTGTTTTTATTTATTCAAATGACTGAATGTGACAGTTCTCTGCATGGTGCGGTCCTGTTAACAGTGGTCGTCTGAATGTCTATATGGAAACTGGCATCAGAAACTAAAGCCGTTTGGACAAACTTCAGTATCACTGAAGTTCAACAGAAGAGAGAAGATCCTTTGTTTGCGTTGTCATGAGCGAGAATAATGAGGAATGTGATGGGACTGTTTACCAGAGAGTTCCCTTGCCTGTCAGTTCTTGGGCCGCTGAGATTGAGCTTTTGGATCCACTAAAACTCCTTCTAATGCCGGTTGATTCAGTCAGCGTGTGGTTTGCCTAATGCTGATCAATTTCATTGATATGAACGGAAAAAGGGAAAAGAAACTACATTTCACTGCAAAATTTAATTCCCTCACAATGGCTCTTATGCTGACATCTCGTATTGAGACCTACCGATACATTCAGTCAGTCTGCAGTTTGACATTGAGCATCTTCTGGAGCAGCTGTTGAAGAGATCATCGGTTCTCTCTCGGGTCCAGCTAAAGTTTCTACCAGCAAGAGTTTGACTCACCAATATCTCAGCCATTATATTAGAAAAGCACTTGTGCACAAACCAGCTCAGACCACCCTCATGTATCCCATCATCCTTTTCAGTCCCTCATTTACTCTCCCTTTTCACTGTCCTCAGTAAGATTCAGTCCACTATATCCAAGAAAATATGACATTACGGGTACAATCCTCTGTTACAAAACACACTTCAGTAGTGACAAAAATGCCACGACACTCTCATATGGTGTGTCTCATTATGAGAACCTGTAATACAGGTCTGTTTATTTTCACATATCCTCGGTTGTGCAAAATCCATCAGTAAGCGCACACTCCTGCCTGTTTCAACACAAGCACTACACAACTTTTGTTTAATTCATCAGATCATCGCTGGCCCTGCCCTCCTCTTTTGATTGATTTCTTCTTTTTATTAATTTCTTCTTTTTCCTCTTTCATTCATGACTGTATCTGTGTTGATAACATATAGTTTGTTATGCAGATGAAAATTAAGCTATGAGTGATAGACCCACAGTCTTTACAATGGTCCTAGATCACATGCCATTTTTTAAAATTTAAAAACTGTTTTATGGAGTTTTTGTCTACTGACAGTTTTTTTTCCCTTAATTGTAAATATTTTTAATCAGATAAACTATTGGCATGTTGTATGTTGTACAGTACAGCCTCACTTTCATTCCTGTCAGATTCATGTTGACTGTCCTGTTCTCTGGTTAGTAGTTGTAGACATCGAGTAAAACGTTCCTATTCCTGCTGAAAACAAAACAGCCAAAACCAGACAAATCTGAGCTGGTCTTCCAGCCTGATCACAGTTAGTTTAACCGGCTGGTTTCAGAGGAGTTTTGGACCCTTCTTTACAGTCAGGCCGATCGAAGATAGTCAGTCTGAACAACCATCTTAAACCAGATAAGACCAGCTTATTCCAACCACATCAGCACAATAATCTGAGGCCTGGTTTCACAGACAGGGTTTAGATTAAGCCAGGATTAGACCTTGACCTAAATTCAACTAGGACATTTAAGTAGCTAGCTTTTATAAATGTGCCTTAGAAAATAACATTACTGGTGTGGATCTTGAGACTAAACAATGGCAAAGAGTTCATCGGTTCTCTCTCGGGTCCAGCTAAAGTTTCTACCAGCATGAGTCTTCAAACTACAGGAGTAATGGGTAACGTAAGCTAATATGGAAATGTTATTTATCCTACCACGCTACTGTAAACGTTGCGGCAGCATGCGAGTTATGCTGAACTATAATAAAAGTATAACTCATTTTCAGCTGCATTCTGAGTCTGATAATGTTTTTATCCAAGGCAAGAGTTATTAGCTTGGGGAAATACATCTAGTGAAATGAAATCTTAAGTCAATGTCCAACTCTAAATTGTAAGGAAATTATATCTTTGATTTCATAGTAACACTTAACAATAAGGTTGATTTGTTTATTATTCATGTATTTAACTAACCATGAGCAACGCAGGTGTTACTGTATTTGTTAATAATAATACACGTTGATTGTTTGTTCATGTTATTTCACAGTCAGTGCATTAACTAATGTTAACCAACACAACTTTTGATTTTAATTATTTTTCACTAAATGCTGAAATTAGTATTAAATAAGATTAATAAATGTTGTAGAAGTGTAGTTCATTATTAGTTCCTGTTAACAAATTTAACTAATGAAACCTTTTTTAAAGTGGTACTGATTTCATGTAACAATCCTTAATTATGAATGTGTACATATTTGAGAACTACTATAATACAGTTTTTAGCCTTCAGTAAATTAAAAAAAGCTCAGACCGAGAAAAAAAAGAAAGGGTGATGGAGATGAGGAGAGAGCAGGTATTGACAGATAATCTACTGCCCGCTAACATGGTTTTAAAGCTATTTCTAGGTCTAAAGCTAGGAACAAAGTCGAACAAGTTTTGCGCTGCCGCGCCGCGCAAAAATGGTTCGACTTTGTTCCTCTAACTTGCGCAGAGTTATGCTATCTATCAGTGCGAATTCTGCTTTTGGAAATCAGATCATACGCCTTCAGCGACGATCTCCTACTCTTCCCCGAGACTCTCCGAGACCTCAAGAAGAAACCTTTTCACCGTGAAAGAAACCATCGCACCGGACAAAACAGATCCAGCGCGACTAGCTCATCTGACACTTCGACACTCCCGGCGCACGGCACGCAAGCTGATCCAGCGATCTCTCCGCGGCTATCCGGAGACAACACTGAGCTCAATATGCTATTACTTGGCACTACAACCACCACACTAACCACACCAGCTTTGATACAGCACTGGTTTACCTGTGTCAGTGGCTTGTTTTCAGCTGGATTTCAATCCGTGTCTTCTCCAAAGCTATGGCTGTGTGTAAAACTTTGTTTGACAGCGTTCATGATTGGTTCAGCCAGGTACACTACACTTGGCTGAATTGTTCTCAGCTGGGTTTACATGGATACGCCTGACTTCAGCTGTGTACCAAATTGGATCGGGTGGAATGTCTTTGATTCGGGAGATCAGCGAATATCAGCGCTTGACCAAAGCAACTCAACACGTTGAAATCTGATGAAACATGAAATTTAATAATCAATAACAAATGTAAAGAATTTTGTTTTTTAAATACAAATAAAAAAATGTACACTTATTTTGTGTTTAGTGTTTTTATTAATTCAAATGACTGAATGTGACAGTTCTCTGGTGCGGTCCAGTTAATAGCGGTCGTCTGAATGTCTATATGGAAACTGGCATCAGAAACTACAGCTAGCTTTTATAAACGTGCCTTAGAAAATAACATTAGCCTACTGGTGTGCATCTTGAGACTAAACAATGGCACTGCCACTGACATATTTTAAGATATACCAGTGCAAGTTGGGTTCAGTTACAGCTCAAACATACATTTTAGTCTGGGACTAGGCTTAATTGTCAGTAAAACAGGGGAAAAGAGTAAAGATCTAATTAGCCTAAAGGCTATTTTTCATCTGCAGTCCCTAGACAGATGGTAAGAGTCACCCTAAAAAAGATTACATACTACATAGCACTAAAAAGTTAAAACACATTTAGGCTAGTAAAATATCTATTATATTAGAATATATAATCTAAACATATCAAAACAGCAATCGGACAAACATCACGTAAAAACATGACACACACATAAGGAAAAAAAGTCAACAGTGTGCGTCAAGGGCAGGTTTAGTAATAGGTTAATGTTGACAGCTCTGATGATCAATAAGCCATTTCCTTAACTGAATCTGAAATGAACTATACGTGTTTATATTTCTTCATGCGCTCAACACTCTTCATGCGTGCACCACTAAATGCGCGCAACTCTCTGGGTTGAAATACGCGCAAGCAACACAATTCAGCTCTGAGCAGAGTCATGAAAGCCCGCCGAAGTGGGCGGGGCCATCTCTCTATATAACCGGGAATTCTGCCACTGGAAATCAGATCGCTCGCCTTCAGCGACGATCTCCTACTCTTCCCCGAGACTCTCCGAGACCTCAAGAAGAAACATTTTCACCGTGAAAGAAACCATCGCACCGGACAAAACAGATCCAGCGCGACTAGCTCATCTGACACTTCGACACTCGGCGCACGGCTCGCAAGCTGATCCAGCGATCTCTCCGCGGCTATCCGGAGACAACACTGAGCTCAATATGCTATTACTTGGCACTACAACCACCACACTAACCACACCAGCTTTGATACAGCACTGGTTTACCTGTGTCAGTGGCTTGTTTTCAGCTGGATTTGGACACAGCCTGTGTCCGTTCCTTCTGAGCCTGTGTCCGTTCGAAAAATGAAATTTAATCATCAAAAACAAATGTAAAGAATACAAAAATAAATAAATAAAACAAAAAAAATGTACACTTATTTTGTGTTTAGTGTTTTTATTTATTCAAATGACTGAATGTGACAGTTCTCTGCATGGTGCGGTCCTGTTAACAGTGGTCGTCTGAATGTCTATATGGAAACTGGCATCAGAAACTAAAGCCGTTTGGACAAACTTCAGTATCACTGAAGTTCAACAGAAGAGAGAAGATCCTTTGTTTGCGTTGTCATGAGCGAGAATAATGAGGAATGTGATGGGACTGTTTACCAGAGAGTTCCCTTGCCTGTCAGTTCTTGGGCCGCTGAGATTGAGCTTTTGGATCCACTAAAACTCCTTCTAATGCCGGTTGATTCAGTCAGCGTGTGGTTTGCCTAATGCTGATCAATTTCATTGATATGAACGGAAAAAGGGAAAAGAAACTACATTTCACTGCAAAATTTAATTCCCTCACAATGGCTCTTATGCTGACATCTCGTATTGAGACCTACCGATACATTCAGTCAGTCTGCAGTTTGACATTGAGCATCTTCTGGAGCAGCTGTTGAAGAGATCATCGGTTCTCTCTCGGGTCCAGCTAAAGTTTCTACCAGCAAGAGTTTGACTCACCAATATCTCAGCCATTATATTAGAAAAGCACTTGTGCACAAACCAGCTCAGACCACCCTCATGTATCCCATCATCCTTTTCAGTCCCTCATTTACTCTCCCTTTTCACTGTCCTCAGTAAGATTCAGTCCACTATATCCAAGAAAATATGACATTACGGGTACAATCCTCTGTTACAAAACACACTTCAGTAGTGACAAAAATGCCACGACACTCTCATATGGTGTGTCTCATTATGAGAACCTGTAATACAGGTCTGTTTATTTTCACATATCCTCGGTTGTGCAAAATCCATCAGTAAGCGCACACTCCTGCCTGTTTCAACACAAGCACTACACAACTTTTGTTTAATTCATCAGATCATCGCTGGCCCTGCCCTCCTCTTTTGATTGATTTCTTCTTTTTATTAATTTCTTCTTTTTCCTCTTTCATTCATGACTGTATCTGTGTTGATAACATATAGTTTGTTATGCAGATGAAAATTAAGCTATGAGTGATAGACCCACAGTCTTTACAATGGTCCTAGATCACATGCCATTTTTTAAAATTTAAAAACTGTTTTATGGAGTTTTTGTCTACTGAGAGTTTTTTTTCCCTTAATTGTAAATATTTTTAATCAGATAAACTATTGGCATGTTGTATGTTGTACAGTACAGCCTCACTTTCATTCCTGTCAGATTCATGTTGACTGTCCTGTTCTCTGGTTAGTAGTTGTAGACATCGAGTAAAACGTTCCTATTCCTGCTGAAAACAAAACAGCCAAAACCAGACAAATCTGAGCTGGTCTTCCAGCCTGATCACAGTTAGTTTAACCGGCTGGTTTCAGAGGAGTTTTGGACCCTTCTTTACAGTCAGGCCGATCGAAGATAGTCAGTCTGAACAACCATCTTAAACCAGATAAGACCAGCTTATTCCAACCACATCAGCACAATAATCTGAGGCCTGGTTTCACAGACAGGGTTTAGATTAAGCCAGGATTAGACCTTGACCTAAATTCAACTAGGACATTTAAGTAGCTAGCTTTTATAAATGTGCCTTAGAAAATAACATTACTGGTGTGGATCTTGAGACTAAACAATGGCAAAGAGTTCATCGGTTCTCTCTCGGGTCCAGCTAAAGTTTCTACCAGCATGAGTCTTCAAACTACAGGAGTAATGGGTAACGTAAGCTAATATGGAAATGTTATTTATCCTACCACGCTACTGTAAACGTTGCGGCAGCATGCGAGTTATGCTGAACTATAATAAAAGTATAACTCATTTTCAGCTGCATTCTGAGTCTGATAATGTTTTTATCCAAGGCAAGAGTTATTAGCTTGGGGAAATACATCTAGTGAAATGAAATCTTAAGTCAATGTCCAACTCTAAATTGTAAGGAAATTATATCTTTGATTTCATAGTAACACTTAACAATAAGGTTGATTTGTTTATTATTCATGTATTTAACTAACCATGAGCAACGCAGGTGTTACTGTATTTGTTAATAATAATACACGTTGATTGTTTGTTCATGTTATTTCACAGTCAGTGCATTAACTAATGTTAACCAACACAACTTTTGATTTTAATTATTTTTCACTAAATGCTGAAATTAGTATTAAATAAGATTAATAAATGTTGTAGAAGTGTAGTTCATTATTAGTTCCTGTTAACAAATTTAACTAATGAAACCTTTTTTAAAGTGGTACTGATTTCATGTAACAATCCTTAATTATGAATGTGTACATATTTGAGAACTACTATAATACAGTTTTTAGCCTTCAGTAAATTAAAAAAAGCTCAGACCGAGAAAAAAAAGAAAGGGTGATGGAGATGAGGAGAGAGCAGGTATTGACAGATAATCTACTGCCCGCTAACATGGTTTTAAAGCTATTTCTAGGTCTAAAGCTAGGAACAAAGTCGAACAAGTTTTGCGCTGCCGCGCCGCGCAAAAATGGTTCGACTTTGTTCCTCTAACTTGCGCAGAGTTATGCTATCTATCAGTGCGAATTCTGCTTTTGGAAATCAGATCATACGCCTTCAGCGACGATCTCCTACTCTTCCCCGAGACTCTCCGAGACCTCAAGAAGAAACCTTTTCACCGTGAAAGAAACCATCACACCGGACAAAACAGATCCAGCGCGACTAGCTCATCTGACACTTCGACACTCCCGGCGCACGGCACGCAAGCTGATCCAGCGATCTCTCCGCGGCTATCCGGAGACAACACTGAGCTCAATATGCTATTACTTGGCACTACAACCACCACACTAACCACACCAGCTTTGATACAGCACTGGTTTACCTGTGTCAGTGGCTTGTTTTCAGCTGGATTTCAATCCGTGTCTTCTCCAAAGCTATGGCTGTGTGTAAAACTTTGTTTGACAGCGTTCATGATTGGTTCAGGTACACTACACTTGGCTGAATTGTTCTCAGCTGGGTTTACATGGATACGCCTGACTTCAGCTGTGTACCAAATTGGATCGGGTGGAATGTCTTTGATTCGGGAGATCAGCGAATATCAGCGCTTGACCAAAGCAACTCAACACGTTGAAATCTGATGAAACATGAAATTTAATAATCAATAACAAATGTAAAGAATTTTGTTTTTTAAATACAAATAAAAAAATGTACACTTATTTTGTGTTTAGTGTTTTTATTAATTCAAATGACTGAATGTGACAGTTCTCTGGTGCGGTCCAGTTAATAGCGGTCGTCTGAATGTCTATATGGAAACTGGCATCAGAAACTACAGCTAGCTTTTATAAACGTGCCTTAGAAAATAACATTAGCCTACTGGTGTGCATCTTGAGACTAAACAATGGCACTGCCACTGACATATTTTAAGATATACCAGTGCAAGTTGGGTTCAGTTACAGCTCAAACATACATTTTAGTCTGGGACTAGGCTTAATTGTCAGTAAAACAGGGGAAAAGAGTAAAGATCTAATTAGCCTAAAGGCTATTTTTCATCTGCAGTCCCTAGACAGATGGTAAGAGTCACCCTAAAAAAGATTACATACTACATAGCACTAAAAAGTTAAAACACATTTAGGCTAGTAAAATATCTATTATATTAGAATATATAATCTAAACATATCAAAACAGCAATCGGACAAACATCACGTAAAAACATGACACACACATAAGGAAAAAAAGTCAACAGTGTGCGTCAAGGGCAGGTTTAGTAATAGGTTAATGTTGACAGCTCTGATGATCAATAAGCCATTTCCTTAACTGAATCTGAAATGAACTATACGTGTTTATATTTCTTCATGCGCTCAACACTCTTCATGCGTGCACCACTAAATGCGCGCAACTCTCTGGGTTGAAATACGCGCAAGCAACACAATTCAGCTCTGAGCAGAGTCATGAAAGCCCGCCGAAGTGGGCGGGGCCATCTCTCTATATAACCGGGAATTCTGCCACTGGAAATCAGATCGCTCGCCTTCAGCGACGATCTCCTACTCTTCCCCGAGACTCTCCGAGACCTCAAGAAGAAACATTTTCACCGTGAAAGAAACCATCGCACCGGACAAAACAGATCCAGCGCGACTAGCTCATCTGACACTTCGACACTCGGCGCACGGCTCGCAAGCTGATCCAGCGATCTCTCCGCGGCTATCCGGAGACAACACTGAGCTCAATATGCTATTACTTGGCACTACAACCACCACACTAACCACACCAGCTTTGATACAGCACTGGTTTACCTGTGTCAGTGGCTTGTTTTCAGCTGGATTTGGACACAGCCTGTGTCCGTTCCTTCTGAGCCTGTGTCCGTTCGAAAAATGAAATTTAATCATCAAAAACAAATGTAAAGAATACAAAAATAAATAAATAAAACAAAAAAAATGTACACTTATTTTGTGTTTAGTGTTTTTATTTATTCAAATGACTGAATGTGACAGTTCTCTGCATGGTGCGGTCCTGTTAACAGTGGTCGTCTGAATGTCTATATGGAAACTGGCATCAGAAACTAAAGCCGTTTGGACAAACTTCAGTATCACTGAAGTTCAACAGAAGAGAGAAGATCCTTTGTTTGCGTTGTCATGAGCGAGAATAATGAGGAATGTGATGGGACTGTTTACCAGAGAGTTCCCTTGCCTGTCAGTTCTTGGGCCGCTGAGATTGAGCTTTTGGATCCACTAAAACTCCTTCTAATGCCGGTTGATTCAGTCAGCGTGTGGTTTGCCTAATGCTGATCAATTTCATTGATATGAACGGAAAAAGGGAAAAGAAACTACATTTCACTGCAAAATTTAATTCCCTCACAATGGCTCTTATGCTGACATCTCGTATTGAGACCTACCGATACATTCAGTCAGTCTGCAGTTTGACATTGAGCATCTTCTGGAGCAGCTGTTGAAGAGATCATCGGTTCTCTCTCGGGTCCAGCTAAAGTTTCTACCAGCAAGAGTTTGACTCACCAATATCTCAGCCATTATATTAGAAAAGCACTTGTGCACAAACCAGCTCAGACCACCCTCATGTATCCCATCATCCTTTTCAGTCCCTCATTTACTCTCCCTTTTCACTGTCCTCAGTAAGATTCAGTCCACTATATCCAAGAAAATATGACATTACGGGTACAATCCTCTGTTACAAAACACACTTCAGTAGTGACAAAAATGCCACGACACTCTCATATGGTGTGTCTCATTATGAGAACCTGTAATACAGGTCTGTTTATTTTCACATATCCTCGGTTGTGCAAAATCCATCAGTAAGCGCACACTCCTGCCTGTTTCAACACAAGCACTACACAACTTTTGTTTAATTCATCAGATCATCGCTGGCCCTGCCCTCCTCTTTTGATTGATTTCTTCTTTTTATTAATTTCTTCTTTTTCCTCTTTCATTCATGACTGTATCTGTGTTGATAACATATAGTTTGTTATGCAGATGAAAATTAAGCTATGAGTGATAGACCCACAGTCTTTACAATGGTCCTAGATCACATGCCATTTTTTAAAATTTAAAAACTGTTTTATGGAGTTTTTGTCTACTGACAGTTTTTTTTCCTTTAATTGTAAATATTTTTAATCAGATAAACTATTGGCATGTTGTATGTTGTACAGTACAGCCTCACTTTCATTCCTGTCAGATTCATGTTGACTGTCCTGTTCTCTGGTTAGTAGTTGTAGACATCGAGTAAAACGTTCCTATTCCTGCTGAAAACAAAACAGCCAAAACCAGACAAATCTGAGCTGGTCTTCCAGCCTGATCACAGTTAGTTTAACCGGCTGGTTTCAGAGGAGTTTTGGACCCTTCTTTACAGTCAGGCCGATCGAAGATAGTCAGTCTGAACAACCATCTTAAACCAGATAAGACCAGCTTATTCCAACCACATCAGCACAATAATCTGAGGCCTGGTTTCACAGACAGGGTTTAGATTAAGCCAGGATTAGACCTTGACCTAAATTCAACTAGGACATTTAAGTAGCTAGCTTTTATAAATGTGCCTTAGAAAATAACATTACTGGTGTGGATCTTGAGACTAAACAATGGCAAAGAGTTCATCGGTTCTCTCTCGGGTCCAGCTAAAGTTTCTACCAGCATGAGTCTTCAAACTACAGGAGTAATGGGTAACGTAAGCTAATATGGAAATGTTATTTATCCTACCACGCTACTGTAAACGTTGCGGCAGCATGCGAGTTATGCTGAACTATAATAAAAGTATAACTCATTTTCAGCTGCATTCTGAGTCTGATAATGTTTTTATCCAAGGCAAGAGTTATTAGCTTGGGGAAATACATCTAGTGAAATGAAATCTTAAGTCAATGTCCAACTCTAAATTGTAAGGAAATTATATCTTTGATTTCATAGTAACACTTAACAATAAGGTTGATTTGTTTATTATTCATGTATTTAACTAACCATGAGCAACGCAGGTGTTACTGTATTTGTTAATAATAATACACGTTGATTGTTTGTTCATGTTATTTCACAGTCAGTGCATTAACTAATGTTAACCAACACAACTTTTGATTTTAATTATTTTTCACTAAATGCTGAAATTAGTATTAAATAAGATTAATAAATGTTGTAGAAGTGTAGTTCATTATTAGTTCCTGTTAACAAATTTAACTAATGAAACCTTTTTTAAAGTGGTACTGATTTCATGTAACAATCCTTAATTATGAATGTGTACATATTTGAGAACTACTATAATACAGTTTTTAGCCTTCAGTAAATTAAAAAAAGCTCAGACCGAGAAAAAAAAGAAAGGGTGATGGAGATGAGGAGAGAGCAGGTATTGACAGATAATCTACTGCCCGCTAACATGGTTTTAAAGCTATTTCTAGGTCTAAAGCTAGGAACAAAGTCGAACAAGTTTTGCGCTGCCGCGCCGCGCAAAAATGGTTCGACTTTGTTCCTCTAACTTGCGCAGAGTTATGCTATCTATCAGTGCGAATTCTGCTTTTGGAAATCAGATCATACGCCTTCAGCGACGATCTCCTACTCTTCCCCGAGACTCTCCGAGACCTCAAGAAGAAACCTTTTCACCGTGAAAGAAACCATCACACCGGACAAAACAGATCCAGCGCGACTAGCTCATCTGACACTTCGACACTCCCGGCGCACGGCACGCAAGCTGATCCAGCGATCTCTCCGCGGCTATCCGGAGACAACACTGAGCTCAATATGCTATTACTTGGCACTACAACCACCACACTAACCACACCAGCTTTGATACAGCACTGGTTTACCTGTGTCAGTGGCTTGTTTTCAGCTGGATTTCAATCCGTGTCTTCTCCAAAGCTATGGCTGTGTGTAAAACTTTGTTTGACAGCGTTCATGATTGGTTCAGGTACACTACACTTGGCTGAATTGTTCTCAGCTGGGTTTACATGGATACGCCTGACTTCAGCTGTGTACCAAATTGGATCGGGTGGAATGTCTTTGATTCGGGAGATCAGCGAATATCAGCGCTTGACCAAAGCAACTCAACACGTTGAAATCTGATGAAACATGAAATTTAATAATCAATAACAAATGTAAAGAATTTTGTTTTTTAAATACAAATAAAAAAATGTACACTTATTTTGTGTTTAGTGTTTTTATTAATTCAAATGACTGAATGTGACAGTTCTCTGGTGCGGTCCAGTTAATAGCGGTCGTCTGAATGTCTATATGGAAACTGGCATCAGAAACTACAGCTAGCTTTTATAAACGTGCCTTAGAAAATAACATTAGCCTACTGGTGTGCATCTTGAGACTAAACAATGGCACTGCCACTGACATATTTTAAGATATACCAGTGCAAGTTGGGTTCAGTTACAGCTCAAACATACATTTTAGTCTGGGACTAGGCTTAATTGTCAGTAAAACAGGGGAAAAGAGTAAAGATCTAATTAGCCTAAAGGCTATTTTTCATCTGCAGTCCCTAGACAGATGGTAAGAGTCACCCTAAAAAAGATTACATACTACATAGCACTAAAAAGTTAAAACACATTTAGGCTAGTAAAATATCTATTATATTAGAATATATAATCTAAACATATCAAAACAGCAATCGGACAAACATCACGTAAAAACATGACACACACATAAGGAAAAAAAGTCAACAGTGTGCGTCAAGGGCAGGTTTAGTAATAGGTTAATGTTGACAGCTCTGATGATCAATAAGCCATTTCCTTAACTGAATCTGAAATGAACTATACGTGTTTATATTTCTTCATGCGCTCAACACTCTTCATGCGTGCACCACTAAATGCGCGCAACTCTCTGGGTTGAAATACGCGCAAGCAACACAATTCAGCTCTGAGCAGAGTCATGAAAGCCCGCCGAAGTGGGCGGGGCCATCTCTCTATATAACCGGGAATTCTGCCACTGGAAATCAGATCGCTCGCCTTCAGCGACGATCTCCTACTCTTCCCCGAGACTCTCCGAGACCTCAAGAAGAAACATTTTCACCGTGAAAGAAACCATCGCACCGGACAAAACAGATCCAGCGCGACTAGCTCATCTGACACTTCGACACTCGGCGCACGGCTCGCAAGCTGATCCAGCGATCTCTCCGCGGCTATCCGGAGACAACACTGAGCTCAATATGCTATTACTTGGCACTACAACCACCACACTAACCACACCAGCTTTGATACAGCACTGGTTTACCTGTGTCAGTGGCTTGTTTTCAGCTGGATTTGGACACAGCCTGTGTCCGTTCCTTCTGAGCCTGTGTCCGTTCGAAAAATGAAATTTAATCATCAAAAACAAATGTAAAGAATACAAAAATAAATAAATAAAACAAAAAAAATGTACACTTATTTTGTGTTTAGTGTTTTTATTTATTCAAATGACTGAATGTGACAGTTCTCTGCATGGTGCGGTCCTGTTAACAGTGGTCGTCTGAATGTCTATATGGAAACTGGCATCAGAAACTAAAGCCGTTTGGACAAACTTCAGTATCACTGAAGTTCAACAGAAGAGAGAAGATCCTTTGTTTGCGTTGTCATGAGCGAGAATAATGAGGAATGTGATGGGACTGTTTACCAGAGAGTTCCCTTGCCTGTCAGTTCTTGGGCCGCTGAGATTGAGCTTTTGGATCCACTAAAACTCCTTCTAATGCCGGTTGATTCAGTCAGCGTGTGGTTTGCCTAATGCTGATCAATTTCATTGATATGAACGGAAAAAGGGAAAAGAAACTACATTTCACTGCAAAATTTAATTCCCTCACAATGGCTCTTATGCTGACATCTCGTATTGAGACCTACCGATACATTCAGTCAGTCTGCAGTTTGACATTGAGCATCTTCTGGAGCAGCTGTTGAAGAGATCATCGGTTCTCTCTCGGGTCCAGCTAAAGTTTCTACCAGCAAGAGTTTGACTCACCAATATCTCAGCCATTATATTAGAAAAGCACTTGTGCACAAACCAGCTCAGACCACCCTCATGTATCCCATCATCCTTTTCAGTCCCTCATTTACTCTCCCTTTTCACTGTCCTCAGTAAGATTCAGTCCACTATATCCAAGAAAATATGACATTACGGGTACAATCCTCTGTTACAAAACACACTTCAGTAGTGACAAAAATGCCACGACACTCTCATATGGTGTGTCTCATTATGAGAACCTGTAATACAGGTCTGTTTATTTTCACATATCCTCGGTTGTGCAAAATCCATCAGTAAGCGCACACTCCTGCCTGTTTCAACACAAGCACTACACAACTTTTGTTTAATTCATCAGATCATCGCTGGCCCTGCCCTCCTCTTTTGATTGATTTCTTCTTTTTATTAATTTCTTCTTTTTCCTCTTTCATTCATGACTGTATCTGTGTTGATAACATATAGTTTGTTATGCAGATGAAAATTAAGCTATGAGTGATAGACCCACAGTCTTTACAATGGTCCTAGATCACATGCCATTTTTTAAAATTTAAAAACTGTTTTATGGAGTTTTTGTCTACTGACAGTTTTTTTTCCCTTAATTGTAAATATTTTTAATCAGATAAACTATTGGCATGTTGTATGTTGTACAGTACAGCCTCACTTTCATTCCTGTCAGATTCATGTTGACTGTCCTGTTCTCTGGTTAGTAGTTGTAGACATCGAGTAAAACGTTCCTATTCCTGCTGAAAACAAAACAGCCAAAACCAGACAAATCTGAGCTGGTCTTCCAGCCTGATCACAGTTAGTTTAACCGGCTGGTTTCAGAGGAGTTTTGGACCCTTCTTTACAGTCAGGCCGATCGAAGATAGT
Organism: Tiaroga cobitis; assembly: GCA_030578255.1. Lineage (NCBI taxonomy): Eukaryota > Metazoa > Chordata > Actinopteri > Cypriniformes > Leuciscidae > Tiaroga > Tiaroga cobitis. The sequence goes on along the minus strand of CM060598.1, from coordinate 31,640,669 downwards.
CAGTCTGAACAACCATCTTAAACCAGATAAGACCAGCTTATTCCAACCACATCAGCACAATAATCTGAGGCCTGGTTTCACAGACAGGGTTTAGATTAAGCCAGGATTAGACCTTGACCTAAATTCAACTAGGACATTTAAGTAGCTAGCTTTTATAAATGTGCCTTAGAAAATAACATTACTGGTGTGGATCTTGAGACTAAACAATGGCAAAGAGTTCATCGGTTCTCTCTCGGGTCCAGCTAAAGTTTCTACCAGCATGAGTCTTCAAACTACAGGAGTAATGGGTAACGTAAGCTAATATGGAAATGTTATTTATCCTACCACGCTACTGTAAACGTTGCGGCAGCATGCGAGTTATGCTGAACTATAATAAAAGTATAACTCATTTTCAGCTGCATTCTGAGTCTGATAATGTTTTTATCCAAGGCAAGAGTTATTAGCTTGGGGAAATACATCTAGTGAAATGAAATCTTAAGTCAATGTCCAACTCTAAATTGTAAGGAAATTATATCTTTGATTTCATAGTAACACTTAACAATAAGGTTGATTTGTTTATTATTCATGTATTTAACTAACCATGAGCAACGCAGGTGTTACTGTATTTGTTAATAATAATACACGTTGATTGTTTGTTCATGTTATTTCACAGTCAGTGCATTAACTAATGTTAACCAACACAACTTTTGATTTTAATTATTTTTCACTAAATGCTGAAATTAGTATTAAATAAGATTAATAAATGTTGTAGAAGTGTAGTTCATTATTAGTTCCTGTTAACAAATTTAACTAATGAAACCTTTTTTAAAGTGGTACTGATTTCATGTAACAATCCTTAATTATGAATGTGTACATATTTGAGAACTACTATAATACAGTTTTTAGCCTTCAGTAAATTAAAAAAAGCTCAGACCGAGAAAAAAAAGAAAGGGTGATGGAGATGAGGAGAGAGCAGGTATTGACAGATAATCTACTGCCCGCTAACATGGTTTTAAAGCTATTTCTAGGTCTAAAGCTAGGAACAAAGTCGAACAAGTTTTGCGCTGCCGCGCCGCGCAAAAATGGTTCGACTTTGTTCCTCTAACTTGCGCAGAGTTATGCTATCTATCAGTGCGAATTCTGCTTTTGGAAATCAGATCATACGCCTTCAGCGACGATCTCCTACTCTTCCCCGAGACTCTCCGAGACCTCAAGAAGAAACCTTTTCACCGTGAAAGAAACCATCGCACCGGACAAAACAGATCCAGCGCGACTAGCTCATCTGACACTTCGACACTCCCGGCGCACGGCACGCAAGCTGATCCAGCGATCTCTCCGCGGCTATCCGGAGACAACACTGAGCTCAATATGCTATTACTTGGCACTACAACCACCACACTAACCACACCAGCTTTGATACAGCACTGGTTTACCTGTGTCAGTGGCTTGTTTTCAGCTGGATTTCAATCCGTGTCTTCTCCAAAGCTATGGCTGTGTGTAAAACTTTGTTTGATAGCGTTCATGATTGGTTCAGGTACACTACACTTGGCTGAATTGTTCTCAGCTGGGTTTACATGGATACGCCTGACTTCAGCTGTGTACCAAATTGGATCGGGTGGAAAGTCTTTGATTCGGGAGATCAGCGAATATCAGCGCTTGACCAAAGCAACTCAACACGTTGAAATCTGATGAAACATGAAATTTAATAATCAATAACAAATGTAAAGAATTTTGTTTTTTAAATACAAATAAAAAAATGTACACTTATTTTGTGTTTAGTGTTTTTATTAATTCAAATGACTGAATGTGACAGTTCTCTGGTGCGGTCCAGTTAATAGCGGTCGTCTGAATGTCTATATGGAAACTGGCATCAGAAACTACAGCTAGCTTTTATAAACGTGCCTTAGAAAATAACATTAGCCTACTGGTGTGCATCTTGAGACTAAACAATGGCACTGCCACTGACATATTTTAAGATATACCAGTGCAAGTTGGGTTCAGTTACAGCTCAAACATACATTTTAGTCTGGGACTAGGCTTAATTGTCAGTAAAACAGGGGAAAAGAGTAAAGATCTAATTAGCCTAAAGGCTATTTTTCATCTGCAGTCCCTAGACAGATGGTAAGAGTCACCCTAAAAAAGATTACATACTACATAGCACTAAAAAGTTAAAACACATTTAGGCTAGTAAAATATCTATTATATTAGAATATATAATCTAAACATATCAAAACAGCAATCGGACAAACATCACGTAAAAACATGACACACACATAAGGAAAAAAAGTCAACAGTGTGCGTCAAGGGCAGGTTTAGTAATAGGTTAATGTTGACAGCTCTGATGATCAATAAGCCATTTCCTTAACTGAATCTGAAATGAACTATACGTGTTTATATTTCTTCATGCGCTCAACACTCTTCATGCGTGCACCACTAAATGCGCGCAACTCTCTGGGTTGAAATACGCGCAAGCAACACAATTCAGCTCTGAGCAGAGTCATGAAAGCCCGCCGAAGTGGGCGGGGCCATCTCTCTATATAACCGGGAATTCTGCCACTGGAAATCAGATCGCTCGCCTTCAGCGACGATCTCCTACTCTTCCCCGAGACTCTCCGAGACCTCAAGAAGAAACATTTTCACCGTGAAAGAAACCATCGCACCGGACAAAACAGATCCAGCGCGACTAGCTCATCTGACACTTCGACACTCGGCGCACGGCTCGCAAGCTGATCCAGCGATCTCTCCGCGGCTATCCGGAGACAACACTGAGCTCAATATGCTATTACTTGGCACTACAACCACCACACTAACCACACCAGCTTTGATACAGCACTGGTTTACCTGTGTCAGTGGCTTGTTTTCAGCTGGATTTGGACACAGCCTGTGTCCGTTCCTTCTGAGCCTGTGTCCGTTCGAAAAATGAAATTTAATCATCAAAAACAAATGTAAAGAATACAAAAATAAATAAATAAAACAAAAAAAATGTACACTTATTTTGTGTTTAGTGTTTTTATTTATTCAAATGACTGAATGTGACAGTTCTCTGCATGGTGCGGTCCTGTTAACAGTGGTCGTCTGAATGTCTATATGGAAACTGGCATCAGAAACTAAAGCCGTTTGGACAAACTTCAGTATCACTGAAGTTCAACAGAAGAGAGAAGATCCTTTGTTTGCGTTGTCATGAGCGAGAATAATGAGGAATGTGATGGGACTGTTTACCAGAGAGTTCCCTTGCCTGTCAGTTCTTGGGCCGCTGAGATTGAGCTTTTGGATCCACTAAAACTCCTTCTAATGCCGGTTGATTCAGTCAGCGTGTGGTTTGCCTAATGCTGATCAATTTCATTGATATGAACGGAAAAAGGGAAAAGAAACTACATTTCACTGCAAAATTTAATTCCCTCACAATGGCTCTTATGCTGACATCTCGTATTGAGACCTACCGATACATTCAGTCAGTCTGCAGTTTGACATTGAGCATCTTCTGGAGCAGCTGTTGAAGAGATCATCGGTTCTCTCTCGGGTCCAGCTAAAGTTTCTACCAGCAAGAGTTTGACTCACCAATATCTCAGCCATTATATTAGAAAAGCACTTGTGCACAAACCAGCTCAGACCACCCTCATGTATCCCATCATCCTTTTCAGTCCCTCATTTACTCTCCCTTTTCACTGTCCTCAGTAAGATTCAGTCCACTATATCCAAGAAAATATGACATTACGGGTACAATCCTCTGTTACAAAACACACTTCAGTAGTGACAAAAATGCCACGACACTCTCATATGGTGTGTCTCATTATGAGAACCTGTAATACAGGTCTGTTTATTTTCACATATCCTCGGTTGTGCAAAATCCATCAGTAAGCGCACACTCCTGCCTGTTTCAACACAAGCACTACACAACTTTTGTTTAATTCATCAGATCATCGCTGGCCCTGCCCTCCTCTTTTGATTGATTTCTTCTTTTTATTAATTTCTTCTTTTTCCTCTTTCATTCATGACTGTATCTGTGTTGATAACATATAGTTTGTTATGCAGATGAAAATTAAGCTATGAGTGATAGACCCACAGTCTTTACAATGGTCCTAGATCACATGCCATTTTTTAAAATTTAAAAACTGTTTTATGGAGTTTTTGTCTACTGACAGTTTTTTTTCCCTTAATTGTAAATATTTTTAATCAGATAAACTATTGGCATGTTGTATGTTGTACAGTACAGCCTCACTTTCATTCCTGTCAGATTCATGTTGACTGTCCTGTTCTCTGGTTAGTAGTTGTAGACATCGAGTAAAACGTTCCTATTCCTGCTGAAAACAAAACAGCCAAAACCAGACAAATCTGAGCTGGTCTTCCAGCCTGATCACAGTTAGTTTAACCGGCTGGTTTCAGAGGAGTTTTGGACCCTTCTTTACAGTCAGGCCGATCGAAGATAGTCAGTCTGAACAACCATCTTAAACCAGATAAGACCAGCTTATTCCAACCACATCAGCACAATAATCTGAGGCCTGGTTTCACAGACAGGGTTTAGATTAAGCCAGGATTAGACCTTGACCTAAATTCAACTAGGACATTTAAGTAGCTAGCTTTTATAAATGTGCCTTAGAAAATAACATTACTGGTGTGGATCTTGAGACTAAACAATGGCAAAGAGTTCATCGGTTCTCTCTCGGGTCCAGCTAAAGTTTCTACCAGCATGAGTCTTCAAACTACAGGAGTAATGGGTAACGTAAGCTAATATGGAAATGTTATTTATCCTACCACGCTACTGTAAACGTTGCGGCAGCATGCGAGTTATGCTGAACTATAATAAAAGTATAACTCATTTTCAGCTGCATTCTGAGTCTGATAATGTTTTTATCCAAGGCAAGAGTTATTAGCTTGGGGAAATACATCTAGTGAAATGAAATCTTAAGTCAATGTCCAACTCTAAATTGTAAGGAAATTATATCTTTGATTTCATAGTAACACTTAACAATAAGGTTGATTTGTTTATTATTCATGTATTTAACTAACCATGAGCAACGCAGGTGTTACTGTATTTGTTAATAATAATACACGTTGATTGTTTGTTCATGTTATTTCACAGTCAGTGCATTAACTAATGTTAACCAACACAACTTTTGATTTTAATTATTTTTCACTAAATGCTGAAATTAGTATTAAATAAGATTAATAAATGTTGTAGAAGTGTAGTTCATTATTAGTTCCTGTTAACAAATTTAACTAATGAAACCTTTTTTAAAGTGGTACTGATTTCATGTAACAATCCTTAATTATGAATGTGTACATATTTGAGAACTACTATAATACAGTTTTTAGCCTTCAGTAAATTAAAAAAAGCTCAGACCGAGAAAAAAAAGAAAGGGTGATGGAGATGAGGAGAGAGCAGGTATTGACAGATAATCTACTGCCCGCTAACATGGTTTTAAAGCTATTTCTAGGTCTAAAGCTAGGAACAAAGTCGAACAAGTTTTGCGCTGCCGCGCCGCGCAAAAATGGTTCGACTTTGTTCCTCTAACTTGCGCAGAGTTATGCTATCTATCAGTGCGAATTCTGCTTTTGGAAATCAGATCATACGCCTTCAGCGACGATCTCCTACTCTTCCCCGAGACTCTCCGAGACCTCAAGAAGAAACCTTTTCACCGTGAAAGAAACCATCACACCGGACAAAACAGATCCAGCGCGACTAGCTCATCTGACACTTCGACACTCCCGGCGCACGGCACGCAAGCTGATCCAGCGATCTCTCCGCGGCTATCCGGAGACAACACTGAGCTCAATATGCTATTACTTGGCACTACAACCACCACACTAACCACACCAGCTTTGATACAGCACTGGTTTACCTGTGTCAGTGGCTTGTTTTCAGCTGGATTTCAATCCGTGTCTTCTCCAAAGCTATGGCTGTGTGTAAAACTTTGTTTGACAGCGTTCATGATTGGTTCAGGTACACTACACTTGGCTGAATTGTTCTCAGCTGGGTTTACATGGATACGCCTGACTTCAGCTGTGTACCAAATTGGATCGGGTGGAATGTCTTTGATTCGGGAGATCAGCGAATATCAGCGCTTGACCAAAGCAACTCAACACGTTGAAATCTGATGAAACATGAAATTTAATAATCAATAACAAATGTAAAGAATTTTGTTTTTTAAATACAAATAAAAAAATGTACACTTATTTTGTGTTTAGTGTTTTTATTAATTCAAATGACTGAATGTGACAGTTCTCTGGTGCGGTCCAGTTAATAGCGGTCGTCTGAATGTCTATATGGAAACTGGCATCAGAAACTACAGCTAGCTTTTATAAACGTGCCTTAGAAAATAACATTAGCCTACTGGTGTGCATCTTGAGACTAAACAATGGCACTGCCACTGACATATTTTAAGATATACCAGTGCAAGTTGGGTTCAGTTACAGCTCAAACATACATTTTAGTCTGGGACTAGGCTTAATTGTCAGTAAAACAGGGGAAAAGAGTAAAGATCTAATTAGCCTAAAGGCTATTTTTCATCTGCAGTCCCTAGACAGATGGTAAGAGTCACCCTAAAAAAGATTACATACTACATAGCACTAAAAAGTTAAAACACATTTAGGCTAGTAAAATATCTATTATATTAGAATATATAATCTAAACATATCAAAACAGCAATCGGACAAACATCACGTAAAAACATGACACACACATAAGGAAAAAAAGTCAACAGTGTGCGTCAAGGGCAGGTTTAGTAATAGGTTAATGTTGACAGCTCTGATGATCAATAAGCCATTTCCTTAACTGAATCTGAAATGAACTATACGTGTTTATATTTCTTCATGCGCTCAACACTCTTCATGCGTGCACCACTAAATGCGCGCAACTCTCTGGGTTGAAATACGCGCAAGCAACACAATTCAGCTCTGAGCAGAGTCATGAAAGCCCGCCGAAGTGGGCGGGGCCATCTCTCTATATAACCGGGAATTCTGCCACTGGAAATCAGATCGCTCGCCTTCAGCGACGATCTCCTACTCTTCCCCGAGACTCTCCGAGACCTCAAGAAGAAACATTTTCACCGTGAAAGAAACCATCGCACCGGACAAAACAGATCCAGCGCGACTAGCTCATCTGACACTTCGACACTCGGCGCACGGCTCGCAAGCTGATCCAGCGATCTCTCCGCGGCTATCCGGAGACAACACTGAGCTCAATATGCTATTACTTGGCACTACAACCACCACACTAACCACACCAGCTTTGATACAGCACTGGTTTACCTGTGTCAGTGGCTTGTTTTCAGCTGGATTTGGACACAGCCTGTGTCCGTTCCTTCTGAGCCTGTGTCCGTTCGAAAAATGAAATTTAATCATCAAAAACAAATGTAAAGAATACAAAAATAAATAAATAAAACAAAAAAAATGTACACTTATTTTGTGTTTAGTGTTTTTATTTATTCAAATGACTGAATGTGACAGTTCTCTGCATGGTGCGGTCCTGTTAACAGTGGTCGTCTGAATGTCTATATGGAAACTGGCATCAGAAACTAAAGCCGTTTGGACAAACTTCAGTATCACTGAAGTTCAACAGAAGAGAGAAGATCCTTTGTTTGCGTTGTCATGAGCGAGAATAATGAGGAATGTGATGGGACTGTTTACCAGAGAGTTCCCTTGCCTGTCAGTTCTTGGGCCGCTGAGATTGAGCTTTTGGATCCACTAAAACTCCTTCTAATGCCGGTTGATTCAGTCAGCGTGTGGTTTGCCTAATGCTGATCAATTTCATTGATATGAACGGAAAAAGGGAAAAGAAACTACATTTCACTGCAAAATTTAATTCCCTCACAATGGCTCTTATGCTGACATCTCGTATTGAGACCTACCGATACATTCAGTCAGTCTGCAGTTTGACATTGAGCATCTTCTGGAGCAGCTGTTGAAGAGATCATCGGTTCTCTCTCGGGTCCAGCTAAAGTTTCTACCAGCAAGAGTTTGACTCACCAATATCTCAGCCATTATATTAGAAAAGCACTTGTGCACAAACCAGCTCAGACCACCCTCATGTATCCCATCATCCTTTTCAGTCCCTCATTTACTCTCCCTTTTCACTGTCCTCAGTAAGATTCAGTCCACTATATCCAAGAAAATATGACATTACGGGTACAATCCTCTGTTACAAAACACACTTCAGTAGTGACAAAAATGCCACGACACTCTCATATGGTGTGTCTCATTATGAGAACCTGTAATACAGGTCTGTTTATTTTCACATATCCTCGGTTGTGCAAAATCCATCAGTAAGCGCACACTCCTGCCTGTTTCAACACAAGCACTACACAACTTTTGTTTAATTCATCAGATCATCGCTGGCCCTGCCCTCCTCTTTTGATTGATTTCTTCTTTTTATTAATTTCTTCTTTTTCCTCTTTCATTCATGACTGTATCTGTGTTGATAACATATAGTTTGTTATGCAGATGAAAATTAAGCTATGAGTGATAGACCCACAGTCTTTACAATGGTCCTAGATCACATGCCATTTTTTAAAATTTAAAAACTGTTTTATGGAGTTTTTGTCTACTGACAGTTTTTTTTCCCTTAATTGTAAATATTTTTAATCGGATAAACTATTGGCATGTTGTATGTTGTACAGTACAGCCTCACTTTCATTCCTGTCAGATTCATGTTGACTGTCCTGTTCTCTGGTTAGTAGTTGTAGACATCGAGTAAAACGTTCCTATTCCTGCTGAAAACAAAACAGCCAAAACCAGACAAATCTGAGCTGGTCTTCCAGCCTGATCACAGTTAGTTTAACCGGCTGGTTTCAGAGGAGTTTTGGACCCTTCTTTACAGTCAGGCCGATCGAAGATAGTCAGTCTGAACAACCATCTTAAACCAGATAAGACCAGCTTATTCCAACCACATCAGCACAATAATCTGAGGCCTGGTTTCACAGACAGGGTTTAGATTAAGCCAGGATTAGACCTTGACCTAAATTCAACTAGGACATTTAAGTAGCTAGCTTTTATAAATGTGCCTTAGAAAATAACATTACTGGTGTGGATCTTGAGACTAAACAATGGCAAAGAGTTCATCGGTTCTCTCTCGGGTCCAGCTAAAGTTTCTACCAGCATGAGTCTTCAAACTACAGGAGTAATGGGTAACGTAAGCTAATATGGAAATGTTATTTATCCTACCACGCTACTGTAAACGTTGCGGCAGCATGCGAGTTATGCTGAACTATAATAAAAGTATAACTCATTTTCAGCTGCATTCTGAGTCTGATAATGTTTTTATCCAAGGCAAGAGTTATTAGCTTGGGGAAATACATCTAGTGAAATGAAATCTTAAGTCAATGTCCAACTCTAAATTGTAAGGAAATTATATCTTTGATTTCATAGTAACACTTAACAATAAGGTTGATTTGTTTATTATTCATGTATTTAACTAACCATGAGCAACGCAGGTGTTACTGTATTTGTTAATAATAATACACGTTGATTGTTTGTTCATGTTATTTCACAGTCAGTGCATTAACTAATGTTAACCAACACAACTTTTGATTTTAATTATTTTTCACTAAATGCTGAAATTAGTATTAAATAAGATTAATAAATGTTGTAGAAGTGTAGTTCATTATTAGTTCCTGTTAACAAATTTAACTAATGAAACCTTTTTTAAAGTGGTACTGATTTCATGTAACAATCCTTAATTATGAATGTGTACATATTTGAGAACTACTATAATACAGTTTTTAGCCTTCAGTAAATTAAAAAAAGCTCAGACCGAGAAAAAAAAGAAAGGGTGATGGAGATGAGGAGAGAGCAGGTATTGACAGATAATCTACTGCCCGCTAACATGGTTTTAAAGCTATTTCTAGGTCTAAAGCTAGGAACAAAGTCGAACAAGTTTTGCGCTGCCGCGCCGCGCAAAAATGGTTCGACTTTGTTCCTCTAACTTGCGCAGAGTTATGCTATCTATCAGTGCGAATTCTGCTTTTGGAAATCAGATCATACGCCTTCAGCGACGATCTCCTACTCTTCCCCGAGACTCTCCGAGACCTCAAGAAGAAACCTTTTCACCGTGAAAGAAACCATCACACCGGACAAAACAGATCCAGCGCGACTAGCTCATCTGACACTTCGACACTCCCGGCGCACGGCACGCAAGCTGATCCAGCGATCTCTCCGCGGCTATCCGGAGACAACACTGAGCTCAATATGCTATTACTTGGCACTACAACCACCACACTAACCACACCAGCTTTGATACAGCACTGGTTTACCTGTGTCAGTGGCTTGTTTTCAGCTGGATTTCAATCCGTGTCTTCTCCAAAGCTATGGCTGTGTGTAAAACTTTGTTTGACAGCGTTCATGATTGGTTCAGGTACACTACACTTGGCTGAATTGTTCTCAGCTGGGTTTACATGGATACGCCTGACTTCAGCTGTGTACCAAATTGGATCGGGTGGAATGTCTTTGATTCGGGAGATCAGCGAATATCAGCGCTTGACCAAAGCAACTCAACACGTTGAAATCTGATGAAACATGAAATTTAATAATCAATAACAAATGTAAAGAATTTTGTTTTTTAAATACAAATAAAAAAATGTACACTTATTTTGTGTTTAGTGTTTTTATTAATTCAAATGACTGAATGTGACAGTTCTCTGGTGCGGTCCAGTTAATAGCGGTCGTCTGAATGTCTATATGGAAACTGGCATCAGAAACTACAGCTAGCTTTTATAAACGTGCCTTAGAAAATAACATTAGCCTACTGGTGTGCATCTTGAGACTAAACAATGGCACTGCCACTGACATATTTTAAGATATACCAGTGCAAGTTGGGTTCAGTTACAGCTCAAACATACATTTTAGTCTGGGACTAGGCTTAATTGTCAGTAAAACAGGGGAAAAGAGTAAAGATCTAATTAGCCTAAAGGCTATTTTTCATCTGCAGTCCCTAGACAGATGGTAAGAGTCACCCTAAAAAAGATTACATACTACATAGCACTAAAAAGTTAAAACACATTTAGGCTAGTAAAATATCTATTATATTAGAATATATAATCTAAACATATCAAAACAGCAATCGGACAAACATCACGTAAAAACATGACACACACATAAGGAAAAAAAGTCAACAGTGTGCGTCAAGGGCAGGTTTAGTAATAGGTTAATGTTGACAGCTCTGATGATCAATAAGCCATTTCCTTAACTGAATCTGAAATGAACTATACGTGTTTATATTTCTTCATGCGCTCAACACTCTTCATGCGTGCACCACTAAATGCGCGCAACTCTCTGGGTTGAAATACGCGCAAGCAACACAATTCAGCTCTGAGCAGAGTCATGAAAGCCCGCCGAAGTGGGCGGGGCCATCTCTCTATATAACCGGGAATTCTGCCACTGGAAATCAGATCGCTCGCCTTCAGCGACGATCTCCTACTCTTCCCCGAGACTCTCCGAGACCTCAAGAAGAAACATTTTCACCGTGAAAGAAACCATCGCACCGGACAAAACAGATCCAGCGCGACTAGCTCATCTGACACTTCGACACTCGGCGCACGGCTCGCAAGCTGATCCAGCGATCTCTCCGCGGCTATCCGGAGACAACACTGAGCTCAATATGCTATTACTTGGCACTACAACCACCACACTAACCACACCAGCTTTGATACAGCACTGGTTTACCTGTGTCAGTGGCTTGTTTTCAGCTGGATTTGGACACAGCCTGTGTCCGTTCCTTCTGAGCCTGTGTCCGTTCGAAAAATGAAATTTAATCATCAAAAACAAATGTAAAGAATACAAAAATAAATAAATAAAACAAAAAAAATGTACACTTATTTTGTGTTTAGTGTTTTTATTTATTCAAATGACTGAATGTGACAGTTCTCTGCATGGTGCGGTCCTGTTAACAGTGGTCGTCTGAATGTCTATATGGAAACTGGCATCAGAAACTAAAGCCGTTTGGACAAACTTCAGTATCACTGAAGTTCAACAGAAGAGAGAAGATCCTTTGTTTGCGTTGTCATGAGCGAGAATAATGAGGAATGTGATGGGACTGTTTACCAGAGAGTTCCCTTGCCTGTCAGTTCTTGGGCCGCTGAGATTGAGCTTTTGGATCCACTAAAACTCCTTCTAATGCCGGTTGATTCAGTCAGCGTGTGGTTTGCCTAATGCTGATCAATTTCATTGATATGAACGGAAAAAGGGAAAAGAAACTACATTTCACTGCAAAATTTAATTCCCTCACAATGGCTCTTATGCTGACATCTCGTATTGAGACCTACCGATACATTCAGTCAGTCTGCAGTTTGACATTGAGCATCTTCTGGAGCAGCTGTTGAAGAGATCATCGGTTCTCTCTCGGGTCCAGCTAAAGTTTCTACCAGCAAGAGTTTGACTCACCAATATCTCAGCCATTATATTAGAAAAGCACTTGTGCACAAACCAGCTCAGACCACCCTCATGTATCCCATCATCCTTTTCAGTCCCTCATTTACTCTCCCTTTTCACTGTCCTCAGTAAGATTCAGTCCACTATATCCAAGAAAATATGACATTACGGGTACAATCCTCTGTTACAAAACACACTTCAGTAGTGACAAAAATGCCACGACACTCTCATATGGTGTGTCTCATTATGAGAACCTGTAATACAGGTCTGTTTATTTTCACATATCCTCGGTTGTGCAAAATCCATCAGTAAGCGCACACTCCTGCCTGTTTCAACACAAGCACTACACAACTTTTGTTTAATTCATCAGATCATCGCTGGCCCTGCCCTCCTCTTTTGATTGATTTCTTCTTTTTATTAATTTCTTCTTTTTCCTCTTTCATTCATGACTGTATCTGTGTTGATAACATATAGTTTGTTATGCAGATGAAAATTAAGCTATGAGTGATAGACCCACAGTCTTTACAATGGTCCTAGATCACATGCCATTTTTTAAAATTTAAAAACTGTTTTATGGAGTTTTTGTCTACTGACAGTTTTTTTTCCCTTAATTGTAAATATTTTTAATCGGATAAACTATTGGCATGTTGTATGTTGTACAGTACAGCCTCACTTTCATTCCTGTCAGATTCATGTTGACTGTCCTGTTCTCTGGTTAGTAGTTGTAGACATCGAGTAAAACGTTCCTATTCCTGCTGAAAACAAAACAGCCAAAACCAGACAAATCTGAGCTGGTCTTCCAGCCTGATCACAGTTAGTTTAACCGGCTGGTTTCAGAGGAGTTTTGGACCCTTCTTTACAGTCAGGCCGATCGAAGATAGTCAGTCTGAACAACCATCTTAAACCAGATAAGACCAGCTTATTCCAACCACATCAGCACAATAATCTGAGGCCTGGTTTCACAGACAGGGTTTAGATTAAGCCAGGATTAGACCTTGACCTAAATTCAACTAGGACATTTAAGTAGCTAGCTTTTATAAATGTGCCTTAGAAAATAACATTACTGGTGTGGATCTTGAGACTAAACAATGGCAAAGAGTTCATCGGTTCTCTCTCGGGTCCAGCTAAAGTTTCTACCAGCATGAGTCTTCAAACTACAGGAGTAATGGGTAACGTAAGCTAATATGGAAATGTTATTTATCCTACCACGCTACTGTAAACGTTGCGGCAGCATGCGAGTTATGCTGAACTATAATAAAAGTATAACTCATTTTCAGCTGCATTCTGAGTCTGATAATGTTTTTATCCAAGGCAAGAGTTATTAGCTTGGGGAAATACATCTAGTGAAATGAAATCTTAAGTCAATGTCCAACTCTAAATTGTAAGGAAATTATATCTTTGATTTCATAGTAACACTTAACAATAAGGTTGATTTGTTTATTATTCATGTATTTAACTAACCATGAGCAACGCAGGTGTTACTGTATTTGTTAATAATAATACACGTTGATTGTTTGTTCATGTTATTTCACAGTCAGTGCATTAACTAATGTTAACCAACACAACTTTTGATTTTAATTATTTTTCACTAAATGCTGAAATTAGTATTAAATAAGATTAATAAATGTTGTAGAAGTGTAGTTCATTATTAGTTCCTGTTAACAAATTTAACTAATGAAACCTTTTTTAAAGTGGTACTGATTTCATGTAACAATCCTTAATTATGAATGTGTACATATTTGAGAACTACTATAATACAGTTTTTAGCCTTCAGTAAATTAAAAAAAGCTCAGACCGAGAAAAAAAAGAAAGGGTGATGGAGATGAGGAGAGAGCAGGTATTGACAGATAATCTACTGCCCGCTAACATGGTTTTAAAGCTATTTCTAGGTCTAAAGCTAGGAACAAAGTCGAACAAGTTTTGCGCTGCCGCGCCGCGCAAAAATGGTTCGACTTTGTTCCTCTAACTTGCGCAGAGTTATGCTATCTATCAGTGCGAATTCTGCTTTTGGAAATCAGATCATACGCCTTCAGCGACGATCTCCTACTCTTCCCCGAGACTCTCCGAGACCTCAAGAAGAAACCTTTTCACCGTGAAAGAAACCATCACACCGGACAAAACAGATCCAGCGCGACTAGCTCATCTGACACTTCGACACTCCCGGCGCACGGCACGCAAGCTGATCCAGCGATCTCTCCGCGGCTATCCGGAGACAACACTGAGCTCAATATGCTATTACTTGGCACTACAACCACCACACTAACCACACCAGCTTTGATACAGCACTGGTTTACCTGTGTCAGTGGCTTGTTTTCAGCTGGATTTCAATCCGTGTCTTCTCCAAAGCTATGGCTGTGTGTAAAACTTTGTTTGACAGCGTTCATGATTGGTTCAGGTACACTACACTTGGCTGAATTGTTCTCAGCTGGGTTTACATGGATACGCCTGACTTCAGCTGTGTACCAAATTGGATCGGGTGGAATGTCTTTGATTCGGGAGATCAGCGAATATCAGCGTTTGACCAAAGCAACTCAACACGTTGAAATCTGATGAAACATGAAATTTAATAATCAATAACAAATGTAAAGAATTTTGTTTTTTAAATACAAATAAAAAAATGTACACTTATTTTGTGTTTAGTGTTTTTATTAATTCAAATGACTGAATGTGACAGTTCTCTGGTGCGGTCCAGTTAATAGCGGTCGTCTGAATGTCTATATGGAAACTGGCATCAGAAACTACAGCTAGCTTTTATAAACGTGCCTTAGAAAATAACATTAGCCTACTGGTGTGCATCTTGAGACTAAACAATGGCACTGCCACTGACATATTTTAAGATATACCAGTGCAAGTTGGGTTCAGTTACAGCTCAAACATACATTTTAGTCTGGGACTAGGCTTAATTGTCAGTAAAACAGGGGAAAAGAGTAAAGATCTAATTAGCCTAAAGGCTATTTTTCATCTGCAGTCCCTAGACAGATGGTAAGAGTCACCCTAAAAAAGATTACATACTACATAGCACTAAAAAGTTAAAACACATTTAGGCTAGTAAAATATCTATTATATTAGAATATATAATCTAAACATATCAAAACAGCAATCGGACAAACATCACGTAAAAACATGACACACACATAAGGAAAAAAAGTCAACAGTGTGCGTCAAGGGCAGGTTTAGTAATAGGTTAATGTTGACAGCTCTGATGATCAATAAGCCATTTCCTTAACTGAATCTGAAATGAACTATACGTGTTTATATTTCTTCATGCGCTCAACACTCTTCATGCGTGCACCACTAAATGCGCGCAACTCTCTGGGTTGAAATACGCGCAAGCAACACAATTCAGCTCTGAGCAGAGTCATGAAAGCCCGCCGAAGTGGGCGGGGCCATCTCTCTATATAACCGGGAATTCTGCCACTGGAAATCAGATCGCTCGCCTTCAGCGACGATCTCCTACTCTTCCCCGAGACTCTCCGAGACCTCAAGAAGAAACATTTTCACCGTGAAAGAAACCATCGCACCGGACAAAACAGATCCAGCGCGACTAGCTCATCTGACACTTCGACACTCGGCGCACGGCTCGCAAGCTGATCCAGCGATCTCTCCGCGGCTATCCGGAGACAACACTGAGCTCAATATGCTATTACTTGGCACTACAACCACCACACTAACCACACCAGCTTTGATACAGCACTGGTTTACCTGTGTCAGTGGCTTGTTTTCAGCTGGATTTGGACACAGCCTGTGTCCGTTCCTTCTGAGCCTGTGTCCGTTCGAAAAATGAAATTTAATCATCAAAAACAAATGTAAAGAATACAAAAATAAATAAATAAAACAAAAAAAATGTACACTTATTTTGTGTTTAGTGTTTTTATTTATTCAAATGACTGAATGTGACAGTTCTCTGCATGGTGCGGTCCTGTTAACAGTGGTCGTCTGAATGTCTATATGGAAACTGGCATCAGAAACTAAAGCCGTTTGGACAAACTTCAGTATCACTGAAGTTCAACAGAAGAGAGAAGATCCTTTGTTTGCGTTGTCATGAGCGAGAATAATGAGGAATGTGATGGGACTGTTTACCAGAGAGTTCCCTTGCCTGTCAGTTCTTGGGCCGCTGAGATTGAGCTTTTGGATCCACTAAAACTCCTTCTAATGCCGGTTGATTCAGTCAGCGTGTGGTTTGCCTAATGCTGATCAATTTCATTGATATGAACGGAAAAAGGGAAAAGAAACTACATTTCACTGCAAAATTTAATTCCCTCACAATGGCTCTTATGCTGACATCTCGTATTGAGACCTACCGATACATTCAGTCAGTCTGCAGTTTGACATTGAGCATCTTCTGGAGCAGCTGTTGAAGAGATCATCGGTTCTCTCTCGGGTCCAGCTAAAGTTTCTACCAGCAAGAGTTTGACTCACCAATATCTCTGCCATTATATTAGAAAAGCACTTGTGCACAAACCAGCTCAGACCACCCTCATGTATCCCATCATCCTTTTCAGTCCCTCATTTACTCTCCCTTTTCACTGTCCTCAGTAAGATTCAGTCCACTATATCCAAGAAAATATGACATTACGGGTACAATCCTCTGTTACAAAACACACTTCAGTAGTGACAAAAATGCCACGACACTCTCATATGGTGTGTCGCAACCCAGTCTCACGGCAGTTCGTGACATAGTCACGAAATTTAATCTATTGATTCGTGTTCATGGACACGAGTTTCCCCATTTTTTCGTGTCACTCAGCACGACTTTCAATCTAATGTATTTCAATGGGACGTATTTTTCGTGCCTGCACCACGTTTTTCTTTCGAGAGCACAGTATTGTTTTTTTCTCAATTGTTATTCATTTTGCGAACTTTAAGAGCTACATTACTCAACATTTAATCAATAGATTTTAATCCTCGTTTTTATTGCTTTATATTCGGTAGGCTACTCAACATTAATCTATGTATTCGTGTCCAAAGGGCACAAATATCCTTCTTTTTTTCGTGTCACTCAGCACGACTTTCAATGTATTTCAATGGGACGTATTTTTCGTGCCTTCACCATGTCTTTTTTCCGAGAGCACACTATTGTCACAATTGTTATTCATTTTGTAAACTTTAAGGGCTACACTACTCAACATTTAATCAGGTGATTTTAATCCTCGTTTTTATTGCTTTATATTCGGTAGGTTACTCAACATGAATCTATTGATTCGTGTCTATGGGCACGAATTTTCTTCTTTTTTTTTCGTATCACTCAGCACGACTTTCAATCTAATGTATTTCAATGGGGCGTATGCACGTCTTTCTTTCGAGAGCACACTATTGTTTTTTCCTCAAATGTTAGGCTATTCCTTTTGCAAACTTTAAGGGCTACTCAATATTTAATCAGGAGATTTGAATCCTTGTTGTATTGCTTTATATTCGGTTGGCTACTCAACACGAATTGATTCGTGTCCTTCAGCACGAATTTCCTTCTTTTTTTTCGTGCCTAGGAACACGACTTTCAATCTAATGTATTTCAATGGGGCGTATGCACCTCTTTCTTTCGAGAGCACACTATTGTTTTTTCCTCAAATGTTAGGCTATTCCTTTTGCAAACTTTAAGGGCTACTCAACATTTAATCAGGAGATTTGAATCCTTGTTGTATTGCTTTATATTCGGTTGGCTACTCAACACGAATTGATTCGTGTCCTTCAGCACGAATTTCCTTCTTTTTTTTCGTGCCACAGAACACGAATTTCAATCTAATGTATTTCAATGGGGCGTATTTTCCGTGCCTGCACCACGTCTTTCTTTGCAACACCACAGTGAGCCTACCTTGCTCTTTTTTTTTTTTGCGCCAAAAAAATAAAAAACAGAATAGCCTATACTTTTATAGAACTTTCATCTCAATACTGATTATGAAGTTGTAATAAATTTATTATATAGCCTACTGCAGAAATGTTTTTATTGCTTTATATGGACATATCCTTTGGCAAAGAGATGGATGCATTCTGGGAAGTGATATGTGTTTAAATGTAATGGCTACATACTCGTGTTTCCTTCACTTGGACATTTACGCTAACCCCTTTAAATTTTTGAGCACGGATATAAAATATTAAGACTGTACTTTTTAATTATGATTGATATTTTGGCGCAATTTTGTGTTTAATACGTCACTGTGTGCGACCATCGCAGAAACCATTGCCCAGCGCGATTCCACCACGGTAAGTCGCTTACTAGGCCTATAGTCTAATAAGAAAAATGAATTCATAAGCATTTACACGTCCAAAATTAATAAAATTACGTGTTTATAAAAAAAACATTTTCTAGGCCTAGATATAGGTTCTAGATGTGTGTTTGTATATATATATATACATATATATAATATATACGTGTTTATAAAAAAAACATTTTCTAGGCCTAGATATAGGTTCTAGATGTGTGTGTGTGTGTGTGTATATATATATATATATATATATATATATATAAAATGAGTATTTACATAAAAAAACATGTTGTGATATATATATATATATATATATATATATATATATATATATATATATATATATATATATATATATAAAATGTGTATTTACATAAAAAACATGATAGCCTATATATATATATATCACAACATGTTTTTTTTATGTGGTAATACTCATTTTATTTTGGACGTGTTGCTTATTGAGAATGTATTGGGGGAATAGTAATTGGGACATCTAGATGATTTAATTTTCTCTCAATCATTGTGGTTCACACACAACGTCACTGTAATGTGTCAGTAATAACAATATTATCACTTGGTCTAACGTTATACTGCACATAATGCTGCCTTTAAATCTGGGATGGCGAACCCTACACATGTTATGTGCCATTAAAAAAGTAGCACAGGAAATAGGAACAACGTGAATCTGTATTTATTTATCCTAAGCATTTATAAGAAAATGTGAATCACTCACTATATTAGGGTACACTTTTTAAATCTTATATCAACATAACACTACATAATTAACATTTTCTGTTGTTCTCCCTGCAGATCCTGTCAAACATATCACCCGTTGAACCTATCCGAACCTGATTTTCAAAACCCAAAGGCACTTTTAAGAGCCAACCTCTATCTCTCTGTTCTCTCACTATCTATATTTCTGTCCATCTCTTCAATCTTTATCTATCTCACAGTCTTTATATCTATTGCTCTTTCCTTCCTCCCTGTCTGTCTTTGTCTACTTGTCTGTCTTACCCATCTTTGTCAGTCTGTCTGTCTGTATCTGACTGTCTGTCTGTATCTGACTGTCTGTCTGTCTGTATCTGACCGTCTGTCTGTCTGTATCTGACTGTGTGTTATAATGCCAGGGGGGTCTACAAAAAAGATCTGCCCCTTTTGTCAGGGGATTTTATTTTGCGCTCAAAAGATCTGCTCACATTGTAAAAAGGAGCAGCCTCTGAAGCAGCGCCTCAAGAAGAAGCTTCAGAGGTTTGATGAGAAGCGAGAGGAATGGGTGGTTGGTCGTAAGAAAAACCACAACACTGCATCCATCAAGGATGAAGCCAATATCATGGTACGTACAATTTCATACATGACAGTAAACTGTCCAGATCATCTAGGAAGTACATTCAGTGGTACCATTTGTTATTAAGTGAGCATTGCCAGCGCAAGGTCAGAAAAGCGTTTTTTTTTTTTTGCCAATATAGATAAATTTGAATCTTTTTTTCCAATGATACTTTGTCCTCCCTGTGTCATCAGAATAAATTTAAAAGTATAATTTAACTATCAACTTTGAAGGCACACGTAATTGTGATTTGTATTTTTTATTTTAGTGGTGGTAATACAACCATAAAGTTATTACATCTTCACCGTAATACATCACATACCTAAATGATCTACCAGAGCAAAATTTGAACAAACAGCAAATATAATTGAAACTCAGGAATTCTTGAGTTCATAACATATACAGGCATGCATTATGACATAATTACAGGTGCAATTTAATAATCAAACTTTCTTATCGAGTGGATGAGAAATAACACATGAACTGCATTCATACTGTACTACTCAAAGCACTTTAAAATGTGAATGCGTCAACTGTAAATATGTGCAGCATTCACCCATTTGGTCACGTAATCACTAAGGTTCTGCCTTTATTTTCAATAAATCTTTAGATTGTCATTGTCCAGTTGCACAATGGTTACATAATCTTATCAATGTAGGTGCAAAACCCGAGTTACTAATGTTAAAAAAATAAATATTTATATAACGTTATATAAAGGGTACCCCCATGGTGTCAGATTCATCTTTTTACTGTTTTTCTATATAGAGTTGTTTTTTGCTTCTAATGTATGAGCCTTTCCTGTTTGCACATAAAGCTAAACTCACCATTAGGTTAAAAATCCTGAATGGCAGTACCCTGGATGCTGTCATTAATAATGTTATATATTTTTCAATTAATATTCTTAGTTATTTTTTATGTTGTTTTTCTATTACTTTAAACAGCAAACAGACTTTTGTCATTACAGCTTGAAAAACTCCATGCCATTGGCTACAAACCAGTTCTGCTACTAGGAAAGGAGAACAAAAAAAAAGAAATTAAGTGCGAAATATTAACGCCTCGCTGCACACTCTCCACCTTTGCCCAGGACTACCTACAGAAGATAGGTTCATTTTATGAATACCTTTGTGAAGGTGAGATGCATGCATGCACTGTATCTTAAAGTCACAGTTCACAACTTGTGTTGAGTGCGCAAAATATTTTATTAATGTTTAAATCTTAAAGGAATGGCTCACCCCTAAAACTTAAATTCAGTCATTCTTTTTTTCTGCTGCTGAATGCTTGTATGATCATAGTCTACTCTATGTGACGTCTCTACCAACACATTTAATGTAGACGCAAATGGGTAGAAAAACATAAAAATTCACACCTGGCAATTGATTATGGGAATTGAAGTAAACTGTTTCAAAACAGTAGTTTCCTGCAACTGCAGATGTAGACATGTAGATTCTTAGTGTATTGAGCCCTGTTTGTATTAATAGCATGCAGCACACTGGTCTACAATGGGATTTGGCACCCAGAGTTAAGTGCATTCAAGCATATACTGTCCACTTTAGAATTATGTTTGGGATTATTTTGTAGGAGCCATATTTCATTTCTGTTTTCAGCCCACATACAACCATATTTTTAATGTTTAAAGCACACTGACCACAGCAATTTTTGTAGTGACATACTAATTGAACACATTACATTTGCAAAGACCCGTTTTGGTCACTGGGTCAATTAATCAAATGATAATGAATCTATATATACTCATTAAAACAATATCGAGGACGGAATCCACAGAGGGGCAAGTGGAGCAGCCGGAATCCACAGAGGGGCAAGTGGAGCAGCCGGAATCCACGGAGGGGCAAGTGGAGCAGCCGGAATCCACAGAGGGGCAAGTGGAGCAGCCGGAATCCACAGAGGGGCAAGTGGAGCAGCCGGAATCCACGGAGGGGCAAGTGGAGCAGCCGGAATCCACAGAGGGGCAAGTGGAGCAGCCGGAATCCACAGAGGGGCAAGGTAATTAGAACAAATTTAAAGAGTTACAGTTTATATTTGTAAAGGCCAAAAGTGAAACTTTTGACTTGACTTCCAGTGTTTTTCCCCCATAGAGCTTGATGCAGGTTAGGGCTCTTTTCAACGAAATGAACTCAAACACACCATGCTATAACTTTTTTGCTGCTTGATAAAGTAAAACTCACTAGGTGATGATACACAGGGCAACTTTTTGAGCAATGTTGCTGGGTAATCTTGCAGAGGGATTGTTCCTTGGGCACTTTCACATTGAAAATGGGCAACACATTTCTATCTGGATAATTCAGATGGGTTGTGGGCCCTGTGTCTCACCCTGTAGGTCATGATACACAGGGCAACTTTTTGAGCAATGTTGCTTTTTGAGCAATGTTGCTTTTTGAGCAATGTTGCTCAAACATTGCCCAGCAACATTGCTCAAAAAGTTGCCCTGTGTATCATCACCTACATGGTTCTCATTTTCAATGGATAATCTGCTAGAAAAGTTGATCTAATATTACATAATTAGATGAAAGGTCTATCTGATTCTGTACTAGGGCTGTTGGAAGGAATTTTGTGAGTCTATTATAAATCTAAAAGTAAAATAAGTACTACTAATCAAATGCTGAAATTACTAGGCCAAATTTTATTATTAAAGATATTAGGATAAATTGAATATTCAAAATAATTGGGAATGTCAGTGTCCCATGAACACTTAACTTAACCATTCTCCCACCCCTTGCGTTCCCTGAACAACTCAGCGCAGGATCAGTGCTTGTTGAAACAAATTAGGATTATCACAAACAGGATGGACATAAAAGAGAAAATTAAACACGTGGAGGTAATGGAGCAACCTTAATTCAATCGCAATAAGATGGCATATACTTTACACCTATTAATACATGTACTGCCACACTTGTGCGATGTTGTGATCTTCCAGTTTTTTAAATAATAAGTTAAAGGTTTATTTGGTATATCATGAGTAATTTTCTTTCTCCAAACCCACAGCTGTCTTCACAGGGTCAGCCAGGGGCACAGTCGCAAATCGAAAAAAAAAAAAGTCAGGTATGTAAATGTTTGTCCGTCCTTCGGATGAGACGTTAAACTGAGGTCCTGACTCTCTGTGGTTATTAAAAATCCCAGGGTGTCCTTCGAAAAAGATTAGGGGTGTAACCCTGGCATCCTGACCAAATCTGCCCCTTGGTCTCTGTCCATCATGGCCTCCTAATCATCCTCATACACTGGCTTCATCACTGTCTCCTCTCCACCAGTAAGCTGGTGTGTTCGGCATTCTGGCGCAATAGAGTGCCGAAGTTATGACGTCACTTTGTAGGCCAAAACGCGGAAGTGAGTTAGCATTTTAGCACCTCCGGTTCCCTCGCCCTAAAGTCTAGGGGTTTTTTGAATGGGTTTTTGCTAAATCGCCTGAAATAAGGTCTGTGTTTAACAAAGCCTCTAAATATTTTCACGTTTCGATCTATGACATAAAACACACCAGTTATAACCTGCTTGTGTTTTTTTAAACTTTATTGTGTCTTTAAAATATCTGACGGCTTTATTTAGGCTTCAAAATGTATAAATTTTGGATGAACTTGTAAAGATTATCTTGATAGGCAAAATGTGTAAGGGTCACAACTCTTTGTTGAACACAGATCTTATTTTTTGGAATTTTCCAAAAGTCTATGGGGAAAATGCATAGCTTTTCGATCGAGGGAACCCATGCGGCGCTAGCTTCCGAGTTGTCCTACAAAGTGACGTCATCACTTCGGCACTCTATATGGCTCCCGTCGCATCATCCAAGTGGATGTTGCACATTGGTGGTGGTTGAGGAGATTCCCCCCTTCAATGTAAAGCGCTTTGAGTACCCAGAAAAGTGCTATATAAATGTAATGAATTATTATTATTATTATTAGGGTAATTATTGGTGGTTCTGATAACTGTTACCTTAGCTTGGTAACTATGAAACTCAATGAAACTCTCTAATAAAAACAGATTATCTAATAAGTAAATTAATTACTTAGGCCTAAATAGAATTTAAAGGGGACTTATTATGCTAATTTCCAGTTCTATATTTTTATTCTGATACTCCACTAGAATAGCTTTGCATGATCCTAAAAAAGTCCTTATATATCTTAAACTGGTCCTTTATGCAGACCCTGTCTGAAACAGGTCATTTTAGATGGAGTATTCTATAAGCCTACTTCGATTACTATTTTCCAATGAGCCTGCATGTGATTTAAAATCTGGAGCTAAATTAAACACCGTGTTTGCACACACATTAACTGAGAGGATGGTCTTTTCTCATATTTCAGGGGTGTCTAGACACACCAGGGACACATATTTATGTTGAAAAGACATTACAAAGTGCATTTTGTCTAATTATTGTAAATGTTTTTTTGTTTTTGTTTTCTGAGTGGATATATGACTGGACTGTAATCTTTTAATCTTTTTATGGACTGTTTATCAATAGATTAAATTTCGTGACTATGTCACGAACTGCCGTGAGACTGGGTTGCCACACGACACGTCACACCGGAAGTGAGAGAGAGAGAGAGAGACGGACGAGGAAAACAAACAAGCATGCAAATGGAAATTATCGCAGCCGGAAAAATGATCGAGCTAATTTTTTGTCGTGCGATTAATTTATTTATTGACTATCCCGACAGGCCTACTAAATAGTCTGTCACTAAAAAATGCTCACTACAGACTCGAAACCCAGGGGCTGTCGCAGGGCTAGACAGTTTTAAGGCAGCTAGCCATGACTTGAGGGCTGGTTTCCTTGTCAAAGGTAGGTCCTCATGAAAAGATTAATATTGTTAGTTGACAAGAATTAGCAGACGCTTTTATCCAAAGCGACTTACAAATGAAGAGAGCAATAGAAGCAGTCAAGTCAACAATGGGGCAACAATATGCAGTGACCATTCCCAGTTATTCCAGCACAGCCTATGTAGCAAGGACTAAAAAATAAAATAATAGATAGATATAAAATAGAACGTGTTAGTGTTAGAATATAATTCTAACATTAGTCCTATCTCTCCTCTAGCGTGACTCCCCTCCTGCATGATGTGGCATAGCACGTAGTCCATATGTTAAATTGATTCAAGTAAAACTGCGGTGAAGGGTATATTTTGGAGACTGTTTTTTTTTTTTTTTTTTAATGCTTTGGGTATTTTTTGACATCGCATATGCCACGTCAAACCAAAGTAACTCCACGACCTGCCGCAGAGACGGATAGCACAATGGCGTCTACTGAAATGCTAACTTCACTCATCGAGACGGCACTTGAGAAATACTTCTCTAAAGCAGAAGCAGCATCAAATGAAGGATTTGATCGATTGGAGCAACGTTTGGACTCACTTCGAGCTGACTTCTCAGAACTTAAAGAGGAAACAAAAATCCTTCGGGAGGCAAACATAAAATCAATGGCTCGCATCGCAAGTGTGGAACAGAAATCAACAGCCTTAGCAGCAGGGGCGGTTTCTTCATTAGGGCGATTGGGCGACGCACCACCAAAGTGTGAAAGTGATTTTTTTCAATCACATTCACAGATATGGCAAGCCATTTTAACATTTAATAGCTAGACTGGATATGTGTTGCAGATATCTGTAATTCAGTTTTGCCTAGTCAAAAAGAACATTTCAGATATCCGCAACTACATTCTTCCTATCCATAATTTTCATTTCAGATATCCACAGAGACGTTCTTCCTAGGACAAATGACATCACTTTTGCCATTCATTTGTATGGGGTTTATCATTACAGATATCTACAATTCAGTTGGAGATATCCACTCTGTGAATTACGGATATCTGTAACTGAATTGTAGATATCTGTAATACCAGTTTGAGATATCTACAATTTGATTCTGACTAGTCATAACTCCAGTTCAAGATATCTTTAATTAACCTCAATTCAAGATATCTACATGTTCCTTTTCAGATACCTTAAATTAAGTTTTGACAAGGTGAAATGACGTTGTAGATATCTGTAACTGGAATTATGACTAGTCAAAATGGAGTTGTAGATATCTCAAACTGGAGTTAGGGATAGTCATAATTTAATTGTAGATATCTATTATCAAGTTTATAGATATCTTGAAATTAATTTTGATTTGAGATATCTGTAACTTTCATTCTGCCTAGTCAAAATGTAATTACAGATATCTTGAATTGGAGTTTTGACTAGGCGAAATGACGTTGCAGATATCTGTATGCAAATTAGGCCCGCGTCCCACTTTAGGCGGGAGCAGAGCATGTTTTTAATGCTGTTAGCTACTGTTTTAACCTGAAATCAATACCTACAGGCTATCATGGGTTTTTACTGTTAAAAAAAAAAAAAAAAAAAAAACAAGAACTAATCTGAACTAAGAACTTTTTTCTCATCTAAGGAAGTTAATGTTATTGCACTGCCATGGCAATAATAGCATGCATGTAAGCATTAAAGTGAATTAGTGTGAATCTCTCTCATGCGTAAATCCTACATCAACAATAACCTATGGTAATTTTAAGCATCATCATAACATAGAAATGCATGGCAAACATTGCATGTTGCCAATATTTTTGAGAAACCCGCAGGCTAATGCTAATGAATACAATTTGTGTCATGCTGGAAACATTTTCTGGTGTTTTTCGATTACAGCCAATGCCATGACTGCTTCTTTCTCCTTTCATTCATAGAAATAAGGAAATTAACCCACTTCTTCTTTGATTATGGCTATTCTTTGATTGATTCATGGATATTTAAAATAGAGCAACCTCATGCAAAATAATTTGCTCTAGTCATAATGACGTTTGAGATATCTTTAACTTTCATTCTGCCTAGTCAAAACTGAATTACAGATATCTGCAATTGTCATTTAAGATGTGTGACGAGTTGAATGTCGTTTTCAATGACGTCATTGCAGATATCTGTAATTCAGTTTTTCCTAGTCAAAACTGAATTACAGATATCTCTATCTGTCGTTTCGACTAGTCACAATTACGTTACAGATATCTTAAATGATAATACAAACTATCCAAAATGTAATTACGACTAGTCAGAAAGACGTTGTTGATATCTACAATGTTAATTCCGGATAGTCAAACTTAGCTTTTAAATGTTAAAAGGGCTTGCCATACATTCAACAACAGAGTTACGCTAGCCGTCACTATAGTCCAATCAGCGTCATGTCACGTTCTGTGGAGTACCGCCTCTTTTTGGGCGATTTCACTCTGGCTGAGAATCGCCCCGAGTGTTCCCATAGACTTCCATTCAAAGATGTTTTTTTTCGAACTGGAGGCACTGCAATGCATTCTCTATGGGTTCCGGGAGGGCTCGCACTAACGTGCTTACGTCATCATACGTATCCTTAACTTGTGCAGCGATTGGTGGGAACAAACATACACTATTAAATATCTTTAAGATTAAGTGACAAATAATATTTAAAAACAATTTGAACTTGAATAACAAGAAAAAATGAAACACTACAATAATATCTTTATCAAATGTGATTAAAAAAAATAAAAATAAAAAAGAATGAGAGCGAGAGCTTGAGAAACTGTTGGGATAGGGATCTCGCGACTCGCGCGTTGAGGCCAGCTGAACTTGAACAACGTCATGGCAAACGCAGTCATTTATCGTGTCATTAAAATAAATACCAGTCAGCCCGTCGTAGTAATCAGCATACATTGAGCAGGAGCAAGTAGCAACAGGAACAACAAAATCTAGGCGGGCCTTGGGAGAAGAAGACAAGCGGAGGCTGTCTAAAGAGGTATTGCTGAACATTGTAATACTCGAGTGTTAAAAAATCTCACTTTGTTTTTACAATCAGTTGAGGAAAGGATGGTAGCAGTCTTTTTTACTCCTAGCATTTTACTTTGAAATTTGTACATTTCCATTCGAACACCAACACAATCTTGTATGTCCAAAACTGTTACTTTTCAGGAAACGAAAGAAAACCTTTTTTTTCTCCAAAATAATTTCCAAGCTCTTTTAATGCTTTCCATTGGTAAAATATTTGTAAAACACATTGACAGATGTAAAGGGTGACCAATAGCATTATTTTTTGAAAAAATAGGGAGATAATACAATATGGATTCTGCCTGATACATTGTTGCTGTCGGGATGGAAACCTTGTATCTCTATATTTATATTATAATAAATAAATTATTTTATAACTAAAATAAATGTATTTATTTTGTCAGGTAGCTGACACAATCTTAAAGTAGTGAATTTGCCTTTACATGCTTAAGCTGTTAATTTATCCATTGCATGGGTGGACCTTATCCTTATCAATCATCCAAACATTTGCCCCCCCTGAGAGATTTTGCAGGAGCCGCCACTGGACAACAGTAGAGACAAAGTTAGCTGACCTAGAAGATAGGAGCAGAAGAAATAACATTGTTGTCCATGGTCTTTGCGAGGGAAGGGAAATTTCGAATGCTCTACACAATAGGTCATGACTCAACTACCATTATGGTTTCCTAAACTGAAAGACGCGCCACCGGAGATATAGCGCCGCGCAAAACTCTTCGGCTTTGTTCCTCGCTGCTGAATAAAGTTGCGCAGAGTTATGAAAGCAAGCCAGGTTATAACCGGGAATTCTGCTATTGGAAATCAGATCATTCGCCTTCCGCGACGATCTCCTACTCTTCGCCGAGACCTCAAGAAGAAGCATTTACACCGTGGAAGAAACCATCGCACCGAACAAAATCGATTCAGCGCAACTAGCTCAGCTGACGACTCACTCTAACACTCGGCGCACGGCACGCAAGCTGATCCAGCGATCTCTCCCGGCCGCGGCTATCCGGTGATAACACTGAGCTCAATATGCCATTACTTGGCACTACCACACTAACCACACCACCACACTAACCACACCAGCTTTGATACAGCACTGGTTTACCTGTGTCAGTGGCTTGTTTTCAGCTGGATTTCAATCCGTGTCTTCTCCAAAGCTATGGCTGTGTGTAAAACTTTGTTTGACAGCGTTCATGATTGGTTCAGGTACACTACACTTGGCTGAATTGTTCTCAGCTGGGTTTACATGGATACGCCTGACTTCAGCTGTGTACCAAATTGGATCGGGTGGAATGTCTTTGATTCGGGAGATCAGCGAATATCAGCGCTTGACCAAAGCAACTCAACAAGTTGATGACAACATAATGCTGTGAGATCCAGGCAGTCAAAGAATCTGATGAAAAAGGAAAATTAATAAACAATAACAAATGTAAAGAAGAAAAATGACTAAGAAATAAAAAAAAAAATTACACGTATTTAGTGTTTAGTGTTTTTATTTATTCAAATGACTGAATGTGACAGTTTTCTGGTGCGGTCCTGTTGACAGCTGTCGTCTGTCTATGGACACTGGCATCAGAAACTACAGCCGTTTGGACAAACTTCAATATCACTGAAGGTCAACAGAAGAGAGAAGATCCTTCAGTTTGCATCGTCATGTTTCATCTATCACCTTCAAGAGCGAGGATTATGAGGAATGTGATGGGACTGTTCTTGGGCCGCTAAGATTGAGCTTTTGGATCCACTTTGGTTTGAAAAACTCCTTCTAATGCCGGTTGATTCAGTCCTGGTGCTGTTACACAGAACACGTTTGGACAGCAGTCAGCGTGTGGTTTGCCTAATGCTGATCAATTTCATTGGTGTGAACGGAAAAAGGGAAAAGAAAAGACTACCTACCGATACATTCAGTCAGTCTGCAGTTTCTTTTGTGATTAATCCAGTGTTAAGTCTGAATATTTATGTAAAAGGTTAAAAACATTCAGAGAACAGATGATATGATGGTAAGTAGAATAAGAAGGTAAGATGATTTTATCCAAAGCAATTTGCAACTTTCTTCTGTGGAACTAAAGACCCCATTCAGCAAACCCAGATCCATCACTCGCTATCACGGGGATGTAACACTGTTTCATTTCAACAACAGTATTTCATTAACTTTAATGAACATTTGGTACATACATAATGTGTTTCTCAGCATTTGAGTGAGGTGTGTGTGTGTGTGTGTGTCTTGTTTCTTCTTCATTGACGGACACTAGAAGCTTCTGTGATGGACAACGACCAGAACGACTTGAAGAGCATTAAACGAGAAGGAGATCATCAAACTATCTAAATTAAATCAGTGATATTTATTTACTGTTAAATGTAAATTCTGTGTAACTTGTGTGTGTTTTCTAGCTGACATTGAGCATCTTCTGGAGCAGCTGTTGGAGAGATCATCAGTTCTCGGACCCGGGTGGAGGGGTTACACAAGCAGGTACAAAATGCCACGACACTCTCAATATGGTGCGTCTCATTATGAGAGCCTGTAATACAGGTCTGTTTATTTTCACATATCCTCGGTTGTGCAAAATCCATCAGTAAGCGCACACTCCTGCCTGTTTCAACACAAGCACTACACAACTTTTGTTTAATTCATCAGATCATTGCTGGCCCTGCCCTCCTCTTTTGATTCATTTCTCCTTTTTCCTCTTCCATCCCTGTCATCACTGATGTCATATTGTTATTTATACAGATGAAAATGAGGCTATGAGGGTTACCTACAGTCTTTACAATGGTCCTAGATCACGTGTAATTTTTACAATTTTAAAAAAGTAGTAGTTTTTGGTGTAGTAGCAGTAGTAGTAGGCCCACTCGGTGTGGGCCTACTACTATTTTTTTAAAGATGTTTAACCAGACCAACTATTTCCATGTTGTAAAACTACTGTACATTCTACCGAACACAATGCAGTTCAGTCGCTCACAGCCTCACTTTCATTCCTGTCAGATTCATGTTGACTGTCCTGTTCTCTGGTTAGTAGTTGTAGTCATCCAGTAAAGTGTATTCCCTCTTGAAAACAAAACAGCTAAAACCAGACAAATCTCAGCTGGTCTTCCAGCCTGATCACAGTTAGTTTAGCCGGCTGGTTTCAGAGGAGTTTTGGACATTACTGGTGTGTATCTTGAGACTAAACAATGGCACTGACATATTTTAAGAAATACCAGTGCAAGTTGCTTTCAGTTAAAACATCCATTTTAGCCTGTGAAACCGGGGGTAAAAGTCATAGAATTAATCTCATCGTGAATCGCGTCATTTATGTGTACAAGCCTTATACTTTGTTCTCAAAACCCTTCCAGTAAGTTAGCTGTAACATGTTTTGCTAAATTATTTTTTCAAGTAGGCCTACTAGAAGTGAGATGGCTCCCTCTTGAGGCTGGATGAATTTTCTGCATTTAAAAAGGTGTTCATCCTGCAGAGTTTTATGTCAGACTAAATAGTTGGTCATCAGAGTTGTGATCTGGGTCTCATATCAGAGTATCTACAGACTAACATTCATTATTAGGGCCCAAGCCTTGAAAAGGCGAAGGCCCTATTGTTTTCCTAAGGATTATTATTAGGGCCCAAGCCTTGAAAAGGCGAAGGCCCTATTGTTTTCCTTAGGATTATTATTTATTATTATTATTATTTTACTACCTTTTGGGCACTTTTGGGGGCCTTAACGTGCTCGAAAACTCTTGAAACTTTGCACACATCTCAGAACCCGCGGCCATCAGGGCCGGGCTGAAGCTGGTACCCGGGCGTGGCAGGGGGGCTCGACAGCGCCCCCTGGAACGGGGTTTGAACACTTGGTCCATAAATCAAACACGCTTGCATGTAATAATATGAAACTCAGTACACATATAGATCTCATCGGTTCATATATACTTCATGCTCTTACTTTTTACCCCAGCCCAACAGGAAGTCGGCTATTAAGGGTTGTTTGGAAAACACATGCAATGGAATGTGAAATACTCCTCCTAGAGAATTCAAACACACGGCACGAAACTCGGTCAGCATGAAGTCAAGACACTGAGGATGAAAAATTGCCAGGGGATTTTTGATATCTCGAACGGTTTGGCCGTGGCGAGTAAACGAAATTATGGCGAGAAACGTGAAACAGGAAGTGTGTTATAACTACTGCATACATTAACTAATCTTGATGAAACTTCAGCAGTGTGTTCGTTGTAAGAGCCCGATCACATGGATGTGACTATTGTGAGTCAAAGTTATAGCGCCACCAACTGGAAGCAGGAAGTGTGTCACTTTCAAAATGCTTTTAAATCACCCTCTTATTTTTACCCGATTTGCTTCAAACTTCATGTGCATAATGTAGACACACGCCAGATGTAGACCTGTGAAAGGATTATTGATATCTTAGATACTGTTGCCATGGCAATGCATCAAACATTAATATTCCTTTTTTTAAGCTTTTTCATGCTTTTTTATGCTTTCGGGCACTTTTGGGGTTCTTAACGTGCTCGAAAACTCTTGAAACTTTGCACACGGGACAAAACCCGCGGCCATCAGGGCCAGGCTGAAGCTGGTACCCGGGCGTGGCAGGGGGGCTCGACAGCGCCCCCTTGAACGGGTCAGACAATTTGGTCCATATATCCAACACGCTTTACCCTATTTGCTTCAAACTTGATGTGTATAATGTAGACACAAGCCAGATGTAGACCTGTGAAAGGATTGTTGATATCTTAGATGCTGTTGCCGTGACAACGCATCAAACTTTAATATTCTTTTTGGATACTTTTGAGATTCTTAGCGCACTTTTGGGGCCCTTAACGTGCTCAAAAACTCTTGAAACTTTGCACACGGGTCAGAAACCGCGGCCATCAGGGCCGGGCTGAAGCTGGTACCCGGGCGTGGCAGGGGGGCTCGACAGCGCCCCCTGGAATGGGGTCCGAAAACTTGGTCCATAAATCAAACAGGCTTTACCCGATTTGCTTCAAACTTGATGTGTATAATGTAGACACACGCCAGATTTAGACCTGTGAAAGGATTGTTGATATCTTAGATGCTGTTGCCGTGACAACGCATCAAACTTTAATATTCTTTTTGGATACTTTTGAGACTCTCAGCGCACTTTGGGGGCCCTTAACGTGCTCAAAAACTCTTGAAACTTTGCACACGGGTCAGAACCCGTGGCCATCAGGGCCGGGCTGAAGCTGGTACCCGGGCGTGGCAGGGGGGCTCGACAGTGCCCCCTGGAACGGGGTCCGAAAACTTGGTCCATAAATCAAACACGCTTGAATGTAATAATATGAAACTCGGTACACATATAGATCTCATCGATTCATATATCCTTTGTACTTTTACTTTTTACCCCAGCCCAACAGGAAGTCGGCTATTATGGTTTGTTTGGAAGCGTATGCCCCTGGAATTCGATATACTCCTCCTAGAGAATTCAACCAATCGCCACGAAACTCGGTCAGCATGAAGTCAAGACATTGAGGATGAAAAGTTGCCAGGGGATTTTTGATATCTCGAACGGTTTGGCTGTGGCGAGGAAACGAATTTATGGCGAATAAAGGAAACAGGAAGTGTGTTATAACTTCTGCATACATTAACTGATCTTGATGAAACTTCAGCAGTGTGTTCGCTGTAAGAGTCCGATCACATGGATGTGACTATTGTGAGTCAAAGTTATAGCGCCACCAACTGGCAGCAGGAAGTGTGTCACTTCCTAAAGGCTTTGAAATCACCCTCTTATTTTTACCCAATTTGCTTCAAACTTTATGTGTATAATGTAGACACACGGCAGATGTAGACCTGAGAAAGGATTATTGATATCTTAGATACTGTTGCCGTGGCAACGCATCAAACTTTATTATTCTTTGTTGATGCTTTTGAGACTCTTAACATACTTGAAATTGCATGAAACCCGACAGACACATCACATTTATTAGACAGTAGACATGTGCAGAGTTTCAGAAACGGGCATGGTGAGAGCAATTAGAGAATAATGTTTAAGTTTAAAAACAGCCAGAATGGTTGTTTAGTCAAAAAATTTTTTTTTCCAAATCATACATAGTGTTATACTGCCCTCTTGTGTTCAAAATCAGGGAAAAAGCGAAAGTAAAATAAGGACGTCTGCACAATTCATTAATAATGGTGCAGAGTAGAGTGAGCTTTTTCAATTAATTCCTATGGAAGTAGGAATGAACTAAACAACGTTCGCTCTGTTCTGCTCGTCCCTCACCGTGGGCGCGCAGAGTTATGAATGCCCGTGCAGCCGTGAGCATTTTAGTTTCATTTTAAAATTAGCGCCATTTCGGGGGACGTATTACTTTAATTTATTTAACAAAAACACAATGTTGTGTTTAATTGCGAGTGTACACAAATATAAGTAAACACTTTGACGTTTGAATGATGTCCTGTATGAAGAAAATGACGGAGTATGTTTCACTGTTCAATCGCGCTGAGCCACCCAGACCCCCACACACACACTGACACACACACACACACACACACACACACACACACACACACACACACACACACACACACACAATAATAAAACATTCAACCTAACATATACAAATTACACTGCTATGTTGAAATAGTCAGTAGTACAATTTGTATCATTCACAGTAAGCACCGCTCCACTGTGATTTTTCCAAGCACATTTTTGCACAAGTGAAGAGGATGATTTTTTCCGTCGATATTGGAACGTGAGTGAAGTACAAAGCCTGTAATAAAGAATAGTTTAGCATCCAAATACATCGCAAATGTTGCAACATTTAGATTCTAAAGAGAGATTTACGTGAGCCTAACACCACTTACTTTTACTTTTGTTTTAAATTATTTCGTTTTGGCTTTATTATAGTTATTTTTTTATTTGTGTTCTGTTCTGAATATCATTAAATTTAAAGGATTTGTTGTGGAATATTTTGAGTGTATAATCAAATAACACTAAACCGTCACTAGGTGTCGCCAGGCGACCGTCTTAATGAGCGGGTCATTGATTCATTCGTTCAAACGATTTGTTTGAACGACTGAGTCATTCATGAATGAGACAGATGTTTATGGATTGGTCATTGAATCTTTGAGTCAACCAATTTGTTCAAAATGCTGAATCATTCAGTAATGAGAAAACACGTTGCTGTGAGATGCAATGGTTCTGCTGTGATCTTTGTTTAACTATTTTCGCTGCTGAAACAGAAGAACAGTCAATATTGCATCTAAAATGTAAGTGACTTGACACGTGTGTGTGTGTGTGTGTGTGTGTGTGCGTGTGAGTGCGTGCGTGCGTGTGTGTGTGTGTGTGTGTGTGTGTGCAATCAATCCCAGGTAAGAGGCATGAATAATGAGAATTGGACTTCTAGGAGTGAGGTTAATATTCCGGAGATGGTTCCCTCGGATTGTGAAAAGGAGGCGGCGCGGGAGTGGCCAGGCATTGCGCTACTTCTGTTTCAAAGTTTAAAACAATGCTAATATCATTTTTTTGAACGATTTCATTACAAATGTTTATTTTATATATTTATAAAATATTATAAAATATAATAACTATGTTTTGTCCTATTAACAAAAGACAGGCAATGTACTATTAACAAATGTTAATAGTTTTTTAAAAGTTAAAATGATACTTTATGCATTTGTTTTGTGTCAGATGATTAACAATATAAATTAAACAAAGCTTAAAACAAACAAAATAATAAAACGAAAACAAAGCTTGAACATTTTATTTAATTGAAAAGCCTTTTTGAAATAAAATGTGTTTTTTTCCCTCTGAAATAGCAAAAGCATCGCACACTTAGCTGTACCTGCTCTAAATAAATAATAGTATTTAAATAAAAATACAAAATCGAAATAAATAAATTATATAAAACAAAATCAAATCAAAGAAAATAAATCTTATTAAAGTTATGCAGGCACACATTTAACAATAATTTTCAAGTGACAAATAAAATCAATCAAAATTCCTTACACATGGAGTTAATCCTGACGATTCCTGAGGCGCCTTTCCTCATGACACTCGCTTTTTTTTTCGAAGATATATTTTCTTTGGTTTGATTTTGTTTTTGTAATAATTTATTTTATTTAGTTCGATTTTGTATTTTTATTGAATTACTCTTTTTTATTTAGAGCAGGTACAGCTAGTGTGTGATGCTTTTGCTATTTCAGAGGAAAACAATAATTTTATTTAATTAATAATTTTTGTTTCAGTCCACCATATAATTATGTTGTGTTTGATCTATGGAAAAAAGTTAGTTGTGAAATGGTTGAATATTAACAAAAGTTAATAGTTTTTTACAAGTTAGAATAATACGATATATATATATATATAAACAAGCCGGTGGCACCGCCACCCCGGTGCCTTTACGGTTACTGTGCATGACGGGCAATATCGTAACTCCGCTTTGACCTTTGAGAAGATGTGTGCTATAGAGCTTGCATTGGTGTGGGCTCTGCAAAAGTGTGTGTGTGTGTGTGAGGCGTGATTGAACAATGTAGACATATATATATATATATATATAAAGGCACCGGGGTGGCGGTGCCACCGGCTTGTTTATATATATATATATATATATATATATATATATATATGAATATAGCTGCGAGCAGCGATGAAGGGCCAAAGCCGGCGGCACCGCCACTCCGGTGCCTTTAGGTAACTAAAGGCACCGGGGTTGCGGTGCCACCGGCTTGGGCCCGTAATCGCTGCTCGCAGCTATATTTTATTATTATTATTATTATTTTACTACCTTTTGGGCACTTTTGGGGGCCTTAACGTGCTCGAAAACTCTTGAAACTTTGCACACATCTCAGAACCCGCGGCCATCAGGGCCGGGCTGAAGCTGGTACCCGGGCGTGGCAGGGGGGCTCGACAGCGCCCCCTGGAACGGGGTTTGAACACTTGGTCCATAAATCAAACACGCTTGCATGTAATAATATGAAACTCAGTACACATATAGATCTCATCGGTTCATATATACTTCATGCTCTTACTTTTTACCCCAGCCCAACAGGAAGTCGGCTATTAAGGGTTGTTTGGAAAACACATGCAATGGAATGTGAAATACTCCTCCTAGAGAATTCAAACACACGGCACGAAACTCGGTCAGCATGAAGTCAAGACACTGAGGATGAAAAATTGCCAGGGGATTTTTGATATCTCGAACGGTTTGGCCGTGGCGAGTAAACGAAATTATGGCGAGAAACGTGAAACAGGAAGTGTGTTATAACTACTGCATACATTAACTAATCTCGATGAAACTTCAGCAGTGTGTTCGTTGTAAGAGCCCGATCACATGGATGTGACTATTGTGAGTCAAAGTTATAGCGCCACCAACTGGAAGCAGGAAGTGTGTCACTTTCAAAATGCTTTTAAATCACCCTCTTATTTTTACCCGATTTGCTTCAAACTTCATGTGCATAATGTAGACACACGCCAGATGTAGACCTGTGAAAGGATTATTGATATCTTAGATACTGTTGCCATGGCAATGCATCAAACATTAATATTCCTTTTTTTAAGCTTTTTCATGCTTTTTTATGCTTTCGGGCACTTTTGGGGTTCTTAACGTGCTCAAAAACTCTTGAAACTTTGCACACGGGACAAAACCCGCGGCCATCAGGGCCAGGCTGAAGCTGGTACCCGGGCGTGGCAGGGGGGCTCGACAGCGCCCCCTTGAACGGGTCAGACAATTTGGTCCATATATCCAACACGCTTTACCCTATTTGCTTCAAACTTGATGTGTATAATGTAGACACAAGCCAGATGTAGACCTGTGAAAGGATTGTTGATATCTTAGATGCTGTTGCCGTGACAACGCATCAAACTTTAATATTCTTTTTGGATACTTTTGAGATTCTTAGCGCACTTTTGGGGCCCTTAACATGCTCAAAAACTCTTGAAACTTTGCACACGGGTCAGAAACCGCGGCCATCAGGGCCGGGCTGAAGCTGGTACCCGGGCGTGGCAGGGGGGCTCGACAGCGCCCCCTGGAATGGGGTCCGAAAACTTGGTCCATAAATCAAACAGGCTTTACCCGATTTGCTTCAAACTTGATGTGTATAATGTAGACACACGCCAGATTTAGACCTGTGAAAGGATTGTTGATATCTTAGATGCTGTTGCCGTGACAACGCATCAAACTTTAATATTCTTTTTGGATACTTTTGAGACTCTCAGCGCACTTTGGGGGCCCTTAACGTGCTCAAAAACTCTTGAAACTTTGCACACGGGTCAGAACCCGTGGCCATCAGGGCCGGGCTGAAGCTGGTACCCGGGCGTGGCAGGGGGGCTCGACAGTGCCCCCTGGAACGGGGTCCGAAAACTTGGTCCATAAATCAAACACGCTTGAATGTAATAATATGAAACTCGGTACACATATAGATCTCATCGATTCATATATCCTTTGTACTTTTACTTTTTACCCCAGCCCAACAGGAAGTCGGCTATTATGGTTTGTTTGGAAGCGTATGCCCCTGGAATTCGATATACTCCTCCTAGAGAATTCAACCAATCGCCACGAAACTCGGTCAGCATGAAGTCAAGACACTGAGGATGAAAAATTGCCAGGGGATTTTTGATATCTCGAACGGTTTGGCCGTGGCGAGGAAACGAATTTATGGCGAGAAACGTGAAACAGGAAGTGTGTTATAACTTCAGCATACAGTAACTGATCTTGATGAAACTTTAGCAGTGTGTTCGCTGTAAGAGGCCGATCACATGGATGTGACTATTGTGAGTCAAAGTTATAGCGCCACCAACTGGCAGCAGGAAGTGTGTAACTTTCAAAATGCTTTTAAATCACCCTCTTATTTTTACCCGATTTGCTTCAAACTTTATGTGTATAATGTAGACACACGCCAGATGTAGACCTGTGAAAGGATTATTGATATCTTAGATACTGTTGCCGTGACAACGCATCAAACTTTAATATTCTTTTTGGATGCTTTTGAGACTCTTAGCATGCCTGAAATTGCTTAAAATTGCATGAAACTTGACAGACAGATCACATTTATTAGCCAGTAGACATGTGCAAAGTTTCAGAAACGGGCGTGGTGCAGGGGCTCAGTAGCGCCACCTTTTGTGACAAAAGTGTGTGTGTGGGGGGGGTTAGTTTCATCTACAGTTACAAAACTTTTTCAACTTGATGAAAATACTTTAAAGATGCTAAATTGTGAACGGATATTGAATATCTCAAACGGTTTTGCTATGGCGAGGGATTATGTCAAAAAAAGAATCAGGAAATGTCTCATATCTTTCTAAAATGTAATTATACACCATTTATTTTTCTATAAAATTATACTAATATTAGAACTAAACCCATTGTCTTCCTTTTTTTCAATTTAAGATTTATGTTTAAGTTTAAAAACAGCCAGAATGGTTGTTTAGCCAAAAAAATAAAAAAAAATAAAATCATTCATAGTGCTTTACTGCCCTCTTGTGTTCAAAATCAGGTAGGCCAATTGATGCTACTATGGGAATATTTTCCCACCGTGACTCCGCTGGGGGCTTTAAAATCGCTAACTTGAAAGCGAAAGTAACGGACGTCTCCACAAGACGTGCAGCTGTGAGCATTTTCGTTTCATTTTAAAAGAAGCCCCATTTCGGGGGCGGATTTCTTGAATGTATTTTACAAAATCACAATGTTGTGTTTGATTGCGAGTATCCAAAAATTAGTAAACACTTTGCAGTTTGAATGATCTTCTTGAATAAAATGACGGAGTAGCCAATGTTTCCACTGTTCGATCGCGGACGTCCACACGGACATTGATAATGGTGGCGCGTGCAGAGCGCGTGCTTGAATTGTGAGTTCAATAGTCTATTATTTTTCACGGAAAACACAACAACAAAAGAGTATAATGATAGATTCGCTTAAATAGGCGCTTTTACATAAAATAGCCTATTCCGTCATAATCTTTTCAGTCAGCTCTTCACTCTCGTGATTAATGAAATTTGACTCCTGTTGCTGATATTTGCTGCAACTTTCGTTCAGCTCACAATTTAGTAAGCAAACACGCTTCAAATGTGTTTATTTTATTTTTGTGTATATATATGTGTGTATATATATATATATATATATATATATATATATTATATATATATATATATATATATAGCTTATGTTTCAAATATGAGTTAATTAACAATCGTTGGAAAGAATGATACTTTTAAACATATCACTAAACCGTCATTAGGTGTCGCCAGGCGACCGTCTTAATGAGCGAGTCATTGATTCATTCGTTCAAACGATTCGTTCGAACGGCTGAGTCATTCATGAATGAGACAGATTATGGATTGGTCGTTGAATCTTTGAGTCAACCGATTTGTTCAAAATGCTGAATCATTCAGTAATGAGAACGCGTTGCTGTGAGATGCTCGATGGTTCTGCTGTGATCTTTGTCGAACTATTTTCGCTGCTGAAACAGAAAAAAAGTCAATATTGCATCTAAAATGTAAGTGATTTGACGTGTGTGTGTGTGTGTGTGTGTGTGATTGTGTCTGTTACAGTGATTGTTTAACCCTTGTTAAAGTTTAGGCTTTGTATTTTTGGATATATATCTTTTTATATATATAAAAAATTGCATACAACCCATATATTTTAAATGTATTGTTTGCTTTAAATTACATTGAGATTTGTATGTTTGGTAATTGAACCTGAATGAATTTTAAATGAATGTGCGATATTTCAGATCATATTTTTGTTTTCCTTAAAATTTGAACTAACACTAACTTTACTCTCATCTGAATGATAGATTATTTATTTATGTCTAAAATAAAAGCACATTTGATTTTTCTTTTTTAATCAATGTAGAATGTGTAACTGAAAAAATAAACAGATTAGGGCTCTGTTCGAGAACAAGAAATGAAAACCAATGCAATATGATGAATGTCCAAAAGATTTTTTTGCTTTTAAACTATGTGTGTCTGTGTGTGTGTGTGTGTGTGTGTGTGTGTGTGTGTAAGAGATTTTGGTTGGGTGACAGTTGTAGTTTACAGTTTGACAAAAGCACAATGTTGTGTTTTATTGCGATTGTACACAAATATAAGTAAACACTTTGTAGTTTGAATAATGTCCTGTATGAACAAAAGGACGGAGTATGTTTTTATGTCTACATTGTTCAATCACGCCTCACACACACACACACACACACAAAAACTATTTTTCTAATCAGATCAGGCAAATATTCTGTCTTGGCACACTTCATATAACTTTCAAACTTGTGTACTTATTTCATGTTTCCATTAAGTCCATGAGACCGTAGGGTGTCTCATTTTTCATTTTAGGTTTCAGAAGGTTGCTCACGCATACTTTGTGGTTGATATGTGCCCTCAATGCACACTTTTGCAGAGCCCACACTGATGCAAGCTCTACAGCACACATCTTCTCAAAGGTCAAAGCGGGGTTACGTTATTGCCCGTCACGCACAGTAACCCTAAAGGCACCGGGGTGGCGGTGCCACCGGCTTGTTTATATATATATATATATATAAACAAGCCAGTGGCACCGCCACCCCGGTGTGCAAAAGTGTGCATATAAATATAGCTGCGAGCAGCGATGAAGGGCCAAAGCCGGCGGCACCGCCACTCCGGTGCCTTTAGGTAATTAAAGGCACCGGGGTTGCGGTGCCACCGGCTTGGGCCCGTAATCGCTGCTCGCAGCTATATTTATTATTATTATTATTATTTTACTACCTTTTGGGCACTTTTGGGGGCCTTAACGTGCTCGAAAACTCTTGAAACTTTGCACACATCTCAGAACCCGCGGCCATCAGGGCCGGGCTGAAGCTGGTACCCGGGCGTGGCAGGGGGGCTCGACAGCGCCCCCTGGAACGGGGTTTGAACACTTGGTCCATAAATCAAACACGCTTGCATGTAATAATATGAAACTCAGTACACATATAGATCTCATCGGTTCATATATACTTCATGCTCTTACTTTTTACCCCAGCCCAACAGGAAGTCGGCTATTAAGGGTTGTTTGGAAAACACATGCAATGGAATGTGAAATACTCCTCCTAGAGAATTCAAACACACGGCACGAAACTCGGTCAGCATGAAGTCAAGACACTGAGGATGAAAAATTGCCAGGGGATTTTTGATATCTCGAACGGTTTGGCCGTGGCGAGTAAACGAAATTATGGCGAGAAACGTGAAACAGGAAGTGTGTTATAACTACTGCATACATTAACTAATCTTGATGAAACTTCAGCAGTGTGTTCGTTGTAAGAGCCCGATCACATGGATGTGACTATTGTGAGTCAAAGTTATAGCGCCACCAACTGGAAGCAGGAAGTGTGTCACTTTCAAAATGCTTTTAAATCACCCTCTTATTTTTACCCGATTTGCTTCAAACTTCATGTGCATAATGTAGACACACGCCAGATGTAGACCTGTGAAAGGATTATTGATATCTTAGATACTGTTGCCATGGCAATGCATCAAACATTAATATTCCTTTTTTTAAGCTTTTTCATGCTTTTTTATGCTTTCGGGCACTTTTGGGGTTCTTAACGTGCTCGAAAACTCTTGAAACTTTGCACACGGGACAAAACCCGCGGCCATCAGGGCCAGGCTGAAGCTGGTACCCGGGCGTGGCAGGGGGGCTCGACAGCGCCCCCTTGAACGGGTCAGACAATTTGGTCCATATATCCAACACGCTTTACCCTATTTGCTTCAAACTTGATGTGTATAATGTAGACACAAGCCAGATGTAGACCTGTGAAAGGATTGTTGATATCTTAGATGCTG
Source organism: Tiaroga cobitis (assembly GCA_030578255.1). NCBI lineage: Eukaryota > Metazoa > Chordata > Actinopteri > Cypriniformes > Leuciscidae > Tiaroga > Tiaroga cobitis. Next base: position 31,598,314 of record CM060598.1, on the reverse strand, counting down.
TTGCCGTGACAACGCATCAAACTTTAATATTCTTTTTGGATACTTTTGAGATTCTTAGCGCACTTTTGGGGCCCTTAACGTGCTCAAAAACTCTTGAAACTTTGCACACGGGTCAGAAACCGCGGCCATCAGGGCCGGGCTGAAGCTGGTACCCGGGCGTGGCAGGGGGGCTCGACAGCGCCCCCTGGAATGGGGTCCGAAAACTTGGTCCATAAATCAAACAGGCTTTACCCGATTTGCTTCAAACTTGATGTGTATAATGTAGACACACGCCAGATTTAGACCTGTGAAAGGATTGTTGATATCTTAGATGCTGTTGCCGTGACAACGCATCAAACTTTAATATTCTTTTTGGATACTTTTGAGACTCTCAGCGCACTTTGGGGGCCCTTAACGTGCTCAAAAACTCTTGAAACTTTGCACACGGGTCAGAACCCGTGGCCATCAGGGCCGGGCTGAAGCTGGTACCCGGGCGTGGCAGGGGGGCTCGACAGTGCCCCCTGGAACGGGGTCCGAAAACTTGGTCCATAAATCAAACACGCTTGAATGTAATAATATGAAACTCGGTACACATATAGATCTCATCGATTCATATATCCTTTGTACTTTTACTTTTTACCCCAGCCCAACAGGAAGTCGGCTATTATGGTTTGTTTGGAAGCGTATGCCCCTGGAATTCGATATACTCCTCCTAGAGAATTCAACCAATCGCCACGAAACTCGGTCAGCATGAAGTCAAGACATTGAGGATGAAAAGTTGCCAGGGGATTTTTGATATCTCGAACGGTTTGGCTGTGGCGAGGAAACGAATTTATGGCGAATAAAGGAAACAGGAAGTGTGTTATAACTTCTGCATACATTAACTGATCTTGATGAAACTTCAGCAGTGTGTTCGCTGTAAGAGTCCGATCACATGGATGTGACTATTGTGAGTCAAAGTTATAGCGCCACCAACTGGCAGCAGGAAGTGTGTCACTTCCTAAAGGCTTTGAAATCACCCTCTTATTTTTACCCAATTTGCTTCAAACTTTATGTGTATAATGTAGACACACGGCAGATGTAGACCTGAGAAAGGATTATTGATATCTTAGATACTGTTGCCGTGGCAACGCATCAAACTTTATTATTCTTTGTTGATGCTTTTGAGACTCTTAACATACTTGAAATTGCATGAAACCCGACAGACACATCACATTTATTAGACAGTAGACATGTGCAGAGTTTCAGAAACGGGCATGGTGAGAGCAATTAGAGAATAATGTTTAAGTTTAAAAACAGCCAGAATGGTTGTTTAGTCAAAAAAATTTTTTTTCCAAATCATACATAGTGTTATACTGCCCTCTTGTGTTCAAAATCAGGTAAAAAGCGAAAGTAAAATAAGGACGTCTGCACAATTCATTAATAATGGTGCAGAGTAGAGTGAGCTTTTTCAATTAATTCCTATGGAAGTAGGAATGAACTAAACAACGTTCGCTCTGTTCTGCTCGTCCCTCACCGTGGGCGCGCAGAGTTATGAATGCCCGTGCAGCCGTGAGCATTTTAGTTTCATTTTAAAATTAGCGCCATTTCGGGGGACGTATTACTTTAATTTATTTAACAAAAACACAATGTTGTGTTTAATTGCGAGTGTACACAAATATAAGTAAACACTTTGACGTTTGAATGATGTCCTGTATGAAGAAAATGACGGAGTATGTTTCACTGTTCAATCGCGCTGAGCCACCCAGACCCCCACACACACACTGACACACACACACACACACACACACACACACACACACACACACACACACACACACACACACACACACACACACACACACACACACACAAACACACACACACACACACACACAATAATAAAACATTCAACCTAACATATACAAATTACACTGCTATGTTGAAATAGTCAGTAGTACAATTTGTATCATTCACAGTAAGCACCGCTCCACTGTGATTTTTCCAAGCACATTTTTGCACAAGTGAAGAGGATGATTTTTTCCGTCGATATTGGAACGTGAGTGAAGTACAAAGCCTGTAATAAAGAATAGTTTAGCATCCAAATACATCGCAAATGTTGCAACATTTAGATTCTAAAGAGAGATTTACGTGAGTCTAACACCACTTACTTTTACTTTTGTTTTAAATTATTTCGTTTTGGCTTTATTATAGTTATTTTTTTATTTGTGTTCTGTTCTGAATATCATTAAATTTAAAGGATTTGTTGTGGAATATTTTGAGTGTATAATCAAATAACACTAAACCGTCACTAGGTGTCGCCAGGCGACCGTCTTAATGAGCGGGTCATTGATTCATTCGTTCAAACGATTCGTTTGAACGACTGAGTCATTCATGAATGAGACAGATGTTTATGGATTGGTCATTGAATCTTTGAGTCAACCAATTTGTTCAAAATGCTGAATCATTCAGTAATGAGAAAACACGTTGCTGTGAGATGCAATGGTTCTGCTGTGATCTTTGTTTAACTATTTTCGCTGCTGAAACAGAAGAACAGTCAATATTGCATCTAAAATGTAAGTGACTTGACACGTGTGTGTGTGTGTGTGTGTGTGTGTGTGTGTGTGTGCGTGTGAGTGCGTGCGTGCGTGTGTGTGTGTGTGTGTGTGTGTGTGTGCAATCAATCCCAGGTAAGAGGCATGAATAATGAGAATTGGACTTCTAGGAGTGAGGTTAATATTCCGGAGATGGTTCCCTCGGATTGTGAAAAGGAGGCGGCGCGGGAGTGGCCAGGCATTGCGCTACTTCTGTTTCAAAGTTTAAAACAATGCTAATATCATTTTTTTGAACGATTTCATTACAAATGTTTATTTTATATATTTATAAAATATTATAAAATATAATAACTATGTTTTGTCCTATTAACAAAAGACAGGCAATGTACTATTAACAAATGTTAATAGTTTTTTAAAAGTTAAAATGATACTTTATGCATTTGTTTTGTGTCAGATGATTAACAATATAAATTAAACAAAGCTTAAAACAAACAAAATAATAAAACGAAAACAAAGCTTGAACATTTTATTTAATTGAAAAGCCTTTTTGAAATAAAATGTGTTTTTTTCCCTCTGAAATAGCAAAAGCATCGCACACTTAGCTGTACCTGCTCTAAATAAATAATAGTATTTAAATAAAAATACAAAATCGAAATAAATAAATTATATAAAACAAAATCAAATCAAAGAAAATAAATCTTATTAAAGTTATGCAGGCACACATTTAACAATAATTTTCAAGTGACAAATAAAATCAATCAAAATTCCTTACACATGGAGTTAATCCTGACGATTCCTGAGGCGCCTTTCCTCATGACACTCGCTTTTTTTTTCGAAGATATATTTTCTTTGGTTTGATTTTGTTTTTGTAATAATTTATTTTATTTAGTTCGATTTTGTATTTTTATTGAATTACTCTTTTTTATTTAGAGCAGGTACAGCTAGTGTGTGATGCTTTTGCTATTTCAGAGGAAAACAATAATTTTATTTAATTAATAATTTTTGTTTCAGTCCACCATATAATTATGTTGTGTTTGATCTATGGAAAAAAGTTAGTTGTGAAATGGTTGAATATTAACAAAAGTTAATAGTTTTTTACAAGTTAGAATAATACGATATATATATATATATAAACAAGCCGGTGGCACCGCCACCCCGGTGCCTTTACGGTTACTGTGCATGACGGGCAATATCGTAACTCCGCTTTGACCTTTGAGAAGATGTGTGCTATAGAGCTTGCATTGGTGTGGGCTCTGCAAAAGTGTGTGTGTGTGTGTGAGGCGTGATTGAACAATGTAGACATATATATATATATATATAAAGGCACCGGGGTGGCGGTGCCACCGGCTTGTTTATATATATATATATATATATATATATATATGAATATAGCTGCGAGCAGCGATGAAGGGCCAAAGCCGGCGGCACCGCCACTCCGGTGCCTTTAGGTAACTAAAGGCACCGGGGTTGCGGTGCCACCGGCTTGGGCCCGTAATCGCTGCTCGCAGCTATATTTTATTATTAGGGCCCAAGCCTTGAAAAGGCGAAGGCCCTATTGTTTTCCTTAGGATTATTATTTATTATTATTATTATTATTATTATTTTACTACCTTTTGGGCACTTTTGGGGGCCTTAACGTGCTCGAAAACTCTTGAAACTTTGCACACATCTCAGAACCCGCGGCCATCAGGGCCGGGCTGAAGCTGGTACCCGGGCGTGGCAGGGGGGCTCGACAGCGCCCCCTGGAACGGGGTTTGAACACTTGGTCCATAAATCAAACACGCTTGCATGTAATAATATGAAACTCAGTACACATATAGATCTCATCGGTTCATATATACTTCATGCTCTTACTTTTTACCCCAGCCCAACAGGAAGTCGGCTATTAAGGGTTGTTTGGAAAACACATGCAATGGAATGTGAAATACTCCTCCTAGAGAATTCAAACACACGGCACGAAACTCGGTCAGCATGAAGTCAAGACACTGAGGATGAAAAATTGCCAGGGGATTTTTGATATCTCGAACGGTTTGGCCGTGGCGAGTAAACGAAATTATGGCGAGAAACGTGAAACAGGAAGTGTGTTATAACTACTGCATACATTAACTAATCTTGATGAAACTTCAGCAGTGTGTTCGTTGTAAGAGCCCGATCACATGGATGTGACTATTGTGAGTCAAAGTTATAGCGCCACCAACTGGAAGCAGGAAGTGTGTCACTTTCAAAATGCTTTTAAATCACCCTCTTATTTTTACCCGATTTGCTTCAAACTTCATGTGCATAATGTAGACACACGCCAGATGTAGACCTGTGAAAGGATTATTGATATCTTAGATACTGTTGCCATGGCAATGCATCAAACATTAATATTCCTTTTTTTAAGCTTTTTCATGCTTTTTTATGCTTTCGGGCACTTTTGGGGTTCTTAACGTGCTCGAAAACTCTTGAAACTTTGCACACGGGACAAAACCCGCGGCCATCAGGGCCAGGCTGAAGCTGGTACCCGGGCGTGGCAGGGGGGCTCGACAGCGCCCCCTTGAACGGGTCAGACAATTTGGTCCATATATCCAACACGCTTTACCCTATTTGCTTCAAACTTGATGTGTATAATGTAGACACAAGCCAGATGTAGACCTGTGAAAGGATTGTTGATATCTTAGATGCTGTTGCCGTGACAACGCATCAAACTTTAATATTCTTTTTGGATACTTTTGAGATTCTTAGCGCACTTTTGGGGCCCTTAACGTGCTCAAAAACTCTTGAAACTTTGCACACGGGTCAGAAACCGCGGCCATCAGGGCCGGGCTGAAGCTGGTACCCGGGCGTGGCAGGGGGGCTCGACAGCGCCCCCTGGAATGGGGTCCGAAAACTTGGTCCATAAATCAAACAGGCTTTACCCGATTTGCTTCAAACTTGATGTGTATAATGTAGACACACGCCAGATTTAGACTTGTGAAAGGATTGTTGATATCTTAGATGCTGTTGCCGTGACAACGCATCAAACTTTAATATTCTTTTTGGATACTTTTGAGACTCTCAGCGCACTTTGGGGGCCCTTAACGTGCTCAAAAACTCTTGAAACTTTGCACACGGGTCAGAACCCGTGGCCATCAGGGCCGGGCTGAAGCTGGTACCCGGGCGTGGCAGGGGGGCTCGACAGTGCCCCCTGGAACGGGGTCCGAAAACTTGGTCCATAAATCAAACACGCTTGAATGTAATAATATGAAACTCGGTACACATATAGATCTCATCGATTCATATATCCTTTGTACTTTTACTTTTTACCCCAGCCCAACAGGAAGTCGGCTATTATGGTTTGTTTGGAAGCGTATGCCCCTGGAATTCGATATACTCCTCCTAGAGAATTCAACCAATCGCCACGAAACTCGGTCAGCATGAAGTCAAGACATTGAGGATGAAAAGTTGCCAGGGGATTTTTGATATCTCGAACGGTTTGGCTGTGGCGAGGAAACGAATTTATGGCGAATAAAGGAAACAGGAAGTGTGTTATAACTTCTGCATACATTAACTGATCTTGATGAAACTTCAGCAGTGTGTTCGCTGTAAGAGTCCGATCACATGGATGTGACTATTGTGAGTCAAAGTTATAGCGCCACCAACTGGCAGCAGGAAGTGTGTCACTTCCTAAAGGCTTTGAAATCACCCTCTTATTTTTACCCAATTTGCTTCAAACTTTATGTGTATAATGTAGACACACGGCAGATGTAGACCTGAGAAAGGATTATTGATATCTTAGATACTGTTGCCGTGGCAACGCATCAAACTTTATTATTCTTTGTTGATGCTTTTGAGACTCTTAACATACTTGAAATTGCATGAAACCCGACAGACACATCACATTTATTAGACAGTAGACATGTGCAGAGTTTCAGAAACGGGCATGGTGAGAGCAATTAGAGAATAATGTTTAAGTTTAAAAACAGCCAGAATGGTTGTTTAGTCAAAAAAAATTTTTTTCCAAATCATACATAGTGTTATACTGCCCTCTTGTGTTCAAAATCAGGTAAAAAGCGAAAGTAAAATAAGGACGTCTGCACAATTCATTAATAATGGTGCAGAGTAGAGTGAGCTTTTTCAATTAATTCCTATGGAAGTAGGAATGAACTAAACAACGTTCGCTCTGTTCTGCTCGTCCCTCACCGTGGGCGCGCAGAGTTATGAATGCCTGTGCAGCCGTGAGCATTTTAGTTTCATTTTAAAATTAGCGCCATTTCGGGGGACGTATTACTTTAATTTATTTAACAAAAACACAATGTTGTGTTTAATTGCGAGTGTACACAAATATAAGTAAACACTTTGACGTTTGAATGATGTCCTGTATGAAGAAAATGACGGAGTATGTTTCACTGTTCAATCGCGCTGAGCCACCCAGACCCCCACACACACACTGACACACACACACACACTGACACACACACACACACACACACACACACACACACACACACACACAAACACACACACACACACACAATAATAAAACATTCAACCTAACATATACAAATTACACTGCTATGTTGAAATAGTCAGTAGTACAATTTGTATCATTCACAGTAAGCACCGCTCCACTGTGATTTTTCCAAGCACATTTTTGCACAAGTGAAGAGGATGATTTTTTCCGTCGATATTGGAACGTGAGTGAAGTACAAAGCCTGTAATAAAGAATAGTTTAGCATCCAAATACATCGCAAATGTTGCAACATTTAGATTCTAAAGAGAGATTTACGTGAGCCTAACACCACTTACTTTTACTTTTGTTTTAAATTATTTCGTTTTGGCTTTATTATAGTTATTTTTTTATTTGTGTTCTGTTCTGAATATCATTAAATTTAAAGGATTTGTTGTGGAATATTTTGAGTGTATAATCAAATAACACTAAACCGTCACTAGGTGTCGCCAGGCGACCGTCTTAATGAGCGGGTCATTGATTCATTCGTTCAAACGATTCGTTTGAACGACTGAGTCATTCATGAATGAGACAGATGTTTATGGATTGGTCATTGAATCTTTGAGTCAACCAATTTGTTCAAAATGCTGAATCATTCAGTAATGAGAAAACACGTTGCTGTGAGATGCAATGGTTCTGCTGTGATCTTTGTTTAACTATTTTCGCTGCTGAAACAGAAGAACAGTCAATATTGCATCTAAAATGTAAGTGACTTGACACGTGTGTGTGTGTGTGTGTGTGTGTGTGCGTGTGAGTGCGTGCGTGCGTGTGTGTGTGTGTGTGTGTGTGTGTGTGCAATCAATCCCAGGTAAGAGGCATGAATAATGAGAATTGGACTTCTAGGAGTGAGGTTAATATTCCGGAGATGGTTCCCTCGGATTGTGAAAAGGAGGCGGCGCGGGAGTGGCCAGGCATTGCGCTACTTCTGTTTCAAAGTTTAAAACAATGCTAATATCATTTTTTTGAACGATTTCATTACAAATGTTTATTTTATATATTTATAAAATATTATAAAATATAATAACTATGTTTTGTCCTATTAACAAAAGACAGGCAATGTACTATTAACAAATGTTAATAGTTTTTTAAAAGTTAAAATGATACTTTATGCATTTGTTTTGTGTCAGATGATTAACAATATAAATTAAACAAAGCTTAAAACAAACAAAATAATAAAACGAAAACAAAGCTTGAACATTTTATTTAATTGAAAAGCCTTTTTGAAATAAAATGTGTTTTTTTCCCTCTGAAATAGCAAAAGCATCGCACACTTAGCTGTACCTGCTCTAAATAAATAATAGTATTTAAATAAAAATACAAAATCGAAATAAATAAATTATATAAAACAAAATCAAATCAAAGAAAATAAATCTTATTAAAGTTATGCAGGCACACATTTAACAATAATTTTCAAGTGACAAATAAAATCAATCAAAATTCCTTACACATGGAGTTAATCCTGACGATTCCTGAGGCGCCTTTCCTCATGACACTCGCTTTTTTTTTCGAAGATATATTTTCTTTGGTTTGATTTTGTTTTTGTAATAATTTATTTTATTTAGTTCGATTTTGTATTTTTATTGAATTACTCTTTTTTATTTAGAGCAGGTACAGCTAGTGTGTGATGCTTTTGCTATTTCAGAGGAAAACAATAATTTTATTTAATTAATAATTTTTGTTTCAGTCCACCATATAATTATGTTGTGTTTGATCTATGGAAAAAAGTTAGTTGTGAAATGGTTGAATATTAACAAAAGTTAATAGTTTTTTACAAGTTAGAATAATACGATATATATATATATATAAACAAGCCGGTGGCACCGCCACCCCGGTGCCTTTACGGTTACTGTGCATGACGGGCAATATCGTAACTCCGCTTTGACCTTTGAGAAGATGTGTGCTATAGAGCTTGCATTGGTGTGGGCTCTGCAAAAGTGTGTGTGTGTGTGTGAGGCGTGATTGAACAATGTAGACATATATATATATATATATATAAAGGCACCGGGGTGGCGGTGCCACCGGCTTGTTTATATATATATATATATATGAATATAGCTGCGAGCAGCGATGAAGGGCCAAAGCCGGCGGCACCGCCACTCCGGTGCCTTTAGGTAACTAAAGGCACCGGGGTTGCGGTGCCACCGGCTTGGGCCCGTAATCGCTGCTCGCAGCTATATTTTACATTTGAAGTCTTTCCTTGCAGTTCAGAGGGAGTTTTGTCTTTATTAGTTCTGTGAACTCTTGACTTGTTTACTTCTTGACTGTAGAAAAAAAGAGTAATGCTGCATTAAAAGGATAGTTCGACCAAATATGAAAAATTCTATCATTATTTTCCCACCTTCATGTATTTCTAATCCGGTGTGATTTCTTCTGTGGATCCAAAAGATGATTTAAATTTAGAAGGAATTTTAGGCTGATGTGGCTGTTGCTATCAGAATGGAGGGTTCATTACAACTCATTCAGTCATCCGTCTCTTTTTCTCAGTTTATTTAACATGTAGGAGTAGACATTTCCCATTGATGACAAGGACTGGTAATTGTTGGTTTCTAATAAAACCATAACTAAAATGTACATAAACAACAGGATTACCATCAAGTTTCCACTTATTGACGAGAATGAAGCAAACATTCTAGATTAACCCCTTAACTGATAACTTTTCATTGGATGTCTTCTGGCTAATAAAAATCTGACACCTGTTAGATGAACCAGAATCCCAAAGAGGGCAAATTCCAATCAGAAGTGAGCATCCCCATATATGAACATAAATTATTAAATTATTTCCTTGAATTGACCATTGCATGTTGCCTTTGCTAACGGATCTGTTGAAGGGCCCTTCGTCTTCACGATCGGATTGAGTTTTTTCACTTTTGTTTGGAACTTTGCTCTCTTCTTTTGTTGAACCCCAGCTGTCGGAAATGATCTTCTCTCTTCTTTCTTCAGACATATTGAAAATTGTTTAAACTGCTGTCATTTCTGATGCCTGTTTAAAAACGTGTTTCCACTCTGTGATTCGACATAGAGAACGATCAGTGTCAACTGGATGCACCAGAGAAGTGTCACACAATCATTTGAGTAAATAAAAACACACAACAAAGAATGGTAATATTATTAAACACACATTTATTTCATAATGAAAATTTACAGCCACATCTTTCTGGGAGTGGGGGGGGACTCATTTTTCAGGGAGGGGTGGGCCCCCTCGGTCGAATAACCTTGGTCGCTCAGCACATCATTTTCGATTATCATTTTCTCAGCACTTCATTTTCTCAGCACTTCATTTTGTCAGCACTTCATTTTTTCAATACTTCATTTTGTCAGCACTTCATTTTTTCAGCACTTCATTTTTTCAATACTTCATTTTCTCAGCACTTCATTTTGTCAGCACTTCATTTTTTCAGCACTTCATTTTGTCAGCACTTCATTTTTTCAGCACTTCATTTTTTCAATACTTCATTTTGTCAGCACTTCATTTTGTCAGCACTTCATTTTGTCAGCACTTCATTTTGTCAGCACTTCATTTTTTCAGCACTTCATTTTGTCAGCACTTCATTTTTTCAGCACTTCATTTTGTCAGCACTTCATTTTGTCAGCACTTCATTTTTTCAGCACTTCATTTTGTCAGCACTTCATTTTTTCAGCACTTCATTTTCTCAGCAAATCATTTTCTCAGCACTTCATTTTCTCAGCAAATCATTTTCTCAGCACTTCATTTTCTCAGCAAATCATTTTCGATTATCATTTTGTCAGCACTTCATTTTGTCAGCACTTCATTTTTTCAGCACTTCATTTTGTCAGCACTTCATTTTTTCAGCACTTCATTTTGTCAGCACTTCATTTTTTCAGCACTTCATTTTGTCAGCACTTCATTTTTTCAGCACTTCATTTTGTCAGCACTTCATTTTTTCAGCACTTCATTTTTTCAGCACTTCATTTTGTCAGCACTTCATTTTCTCAGCAAATCATTTTCGATTATCATTTTGTCAGCACTTCATTTTGTCAGCACTTCATTTTCTCAGTACTTCATTTTCTCAGTACTTCATTTTCTCAGCAAATCATTTTCTCAGCACATCATTTTCGATTATCATTTTCTCAGCACATCATTTTCGATTATCATTTTCTCAGCACATCATTTTCTCAGCACAAGAAGCCGTCGATCATAATTTTCTCAACAAAAGAAGCCGTCGATCATAATTTTCTCAGCACAAGAAGCCGTCGATCAGCATTTTTGAACATCGTTTTATCAACAAAAGAAGTAGTCGGAAATTAGAAATATTTTGGATCAATCGAATTGTTCCATTCTAGCATCGTGCTAAACTCTTATTATAGAATTTCATACCTGTGTTACTGAGCGACTGATTGGTCGAGAATTGTATCTTCTAAATGGTTGATAAATATATCTTCTAAATATCTTAACAAAGCGGCTTCCAGCTGAAAATATTTGAGAAACAGCTGGAGCTAGTGTTCTCCAGTTTAACACAGTAGAGAACATGTTAACCAAGTTGAAAATAGCTAAATAAAGCAGGTATATAGACAAAATGAGCTTGCAAGTATTGAAAATATGCATTGCTATGCCTGTCACAAGGGCAAGCCATTGCTGGAGTCTTGAAAAGGTCGAAGCCGGTCGGTTTACTGTGGTGTTTGACACGGGTATAACGCCAGAAAGTGACATATTTACCACAGTGAATTCAGTGTGGTAAAAATGGTTTGCCCTCTGGCTTCTTCAAAACGAGAGAGCGGATGATCGGAGTGGCTGTCTTCTCTAGCTCAACATTCGTCAAATGAATCTTAGTCACGAGTCAATATTACTTATATAAATGGGGCGTGTCTTCATACAAGTGTCAGATTTTCATTGGCAAGAAACAATTCAGGAGATCTGACGTCAAACTTTGTTCAGTGCTAAAACCACATAACTATCATGTCGGATCTTGCCCCGTCCCGCCTTGTTTCTTCATTTGGTTTAATTAAATTATATTTATTTATGTTTAGTTTGTCTGGCACTCACATAATTTATCTCCTTTATATTCACTTGCTCCTGGTTAACTTAGCTTTTATTTTATTATTTTTATACTTTTAATATTATTTTATTTCTGTGTATCAGCCCTACAACTGAGTCCTCCATCAGTCTGCTCCATAATGCATAATAGCTTCCGAACATTAAAAGACAATCAAAAGAATACTATTTATAATTTCTTGTTTACTACCAATGACAATCTTTTTATAAAGGAAATTATGCTCGTTTACCTTTTGTTATCTGTTTGAGAAAGATTAGATTTTCCAGTTCCATTGCCTGAATATTCTTGGGTTATTGAGATTGACCCGTTGAATCCTCTTCGCACTGGAAAAACCCTTATAACGGCAGTTCATGTTGTTCTGCCACCAAAACACATAAACTGTTTGGATGGTAGTCAATGTTTGATGTGGTTTGGCTCATGATCTGCAACATTTCATTGGTATGAATGTAGAAGTGGAGAGAAATTGCACTGTAAAAAAGTGCAAATTCTTCCTTCATTAAATGGCACTGAATCGTTATGAATTACTACTGAGTACTACTGATCGGTATGAATTCAGTGAATTAACATAGGACATAACATAAAACATCACATAGGCATTAATTAGTCATTTAACATGCTGTATTCTTAAAACAAACGTTGAATGTGTGTGTGTGTGTGTCGGCGAACGTTCTCTGTCTCTGACATGGTTTCTTCTTAAAAAACCTTGGATGTCCTGTTGCTGTGTCTGACTCTGTCCTCTTTTCATTCTCCACTACCCCCCACAAAATCAATATAAATAAAAATAAACAAAAATCCATTAAGTATCTAAATTACACAGAGTTGCATGTAGCTATGGTGTTAGTTACCGTTCTCACATTTTAATGTTTACCACGCCAAAGCTTTTTTTGAAAAGATTATTGTGCCTTTAGTCTTTAAAACAACAGATAAAGTAATATTTATCTATTTTATATTTAAGTGGTGGTGTGCGCTGCCGTTGAATAATACTGACAACAGGGGCGTGTCTCGAGGGGTGGCACAAGCCCCCCCTGGAATATGATTGGCCCCCTCTAGCGACCCCCCAGCATCATTGGGCTAGATTTACTGTCAACCTCACAATGCCCAACGCCATTGGATCAGAGCGCTGTTCACAGGGCCGCGTTTTTCAAACAGTTCACAAGTTCACACTTACATACAATTAGAGTGGGTATGGTTTAATGCGTATTTGGCGTGCTGTCCGGGAGAGGGCTCCGAGCTCGGAGTTCGGTCCGAACCCAGAGTACTCCCCCCGTATGTAAGTGGTTAGGACTAGAAGTGTGGAGAAGGGACGGTGAAGGGATGCTGCTAAACTATCAATGGATTGAGGTGAGATTGCTGAATCTATATACCTCTTATCATTGATTGCTGAGTGCACTCCAGTCAAGTCAAGTCATCTTCATTTATATAGCGCTTTTAACAATGGATTGTTCCAAAGCAGCTTTACAGAGATAAACATATAATTTAAGGTAACAGATTGTTTTGGCATTATAGCGATTCTTGAATAATGTTACTTCCAGCTAAAGTTAACTTTGATTGATTCACCTCCATTGAAATGATCAGACTTTAAACGCGAACCTGTGATTAACGCTGACGGCGTTCACATGCTCATTCAGAATTGATTCTGTAGTTATGTGCTTTTTAAAATATGTGCGCAGGTTTGTAATTCATACAACCCAGCCTAAACAAACTACTTGTCTTGCCTATAAATTTTGAAACAGAATTTTGTTTATTTTATCACTTCGGGGTACGCGAGCCGGAATACACAACGCTTTATCTGTAGAGTGGGAAAGGGATCCTCCATAGGGAGAGGATAGTGGACACTTCAGCACTGCATTGTCATCGGGTCCAGGCGGATCTCCTTCGTCAGATCTGGACACGGCCTGGATCCGGCAGGCTGCGGGAAAACCTCTGGATAAACAAAGACACTAATATTAGCGTAGATGCCATTCTTCTTATGATGTAGCGAGTACATCAAGATTTAAGGGAAGTGTTCCCAGTTCCGGCTGACCTAATCTATGCAGCCTAACATTGAATTATAGAAGTCTATAATGTATTATGTGTATGCTAGGTCAAAGAGATGTGTTTTTAGTCTAGCTTTGAACTGACAGAGTGTGTCTGCTTCCCGGACAATGGTAGGAAGACTGTTCCAAAGTTTTTGTGCTAAATAGGAAAAGGATCTACCGCCTGCAGTCGATTTAGATATTCTAGGTATTATCAACTGGCCGGAGTTTTGAGATTGCAATAGACGTGAAGGACTATAATACGTTAAGAGCTCGCTCAAGTACTGCGGAGCTAAACCATTTAGTGCTTTGTAAGTAATCAACAATATTTTAAAATTTATACGATGTTTAATAGGCAGCCAATGCAGTGTTGACAGAACCGGGCTAATATGGTCATATTTCCTGGTTCTGGTAAGAACTCGAGCTGCGGCGTTTGGAACTAGCTGTAGTTTGTTTATTAAGCGTGCAGGGCAACCACCCAGTAGAGCATTACAATAATCTAGCCTTGAGCTCATGAACGCATGGACTAATTGTTCCGCATTTCCCAATGAGAGCATATGGCGTATTTTTGATATATTTTTAAGATGGAAAAATGCAGTTTTACAGATACTAGACACGTGGCTTTCAAAAGAAAGGTTGGTATCAAAGGGGCTGTTTACACCTGGCCACTTCATGCGTTTTCTGTGATCGGATAGCTATCCGATCGTGAAAAGACCAGGTGTAAATGCCCTACGAAACGCATTCGAGACGGATTTAAATCCGATCGCTCAAACCACATCAGGAGGTGGTCTGGGTCGCATTCCAGACGAAACTGGACAAGTGTAAATGCATCTGGTTGTTGAAACCACATATGTAAATTTTACTTCACCCAAAAATGCTAAAAAATAAACATGTGAGAGCGTGTTATATAGGCTATAAGTCATGTTATAGTCCGATATGACGACGCTACTGCAACACGCATTACCGCAGATGAGCAGCTGAGCGTCTATTCATCAACCCAACGTGCAAACTATCGCAAATCAAAGTGAAAGTAGGCTAAGTCGCAGACGCTTAACACACAATGATCTTCATTAAAAGTAAAGAACCGAAATGATCTTACCAGGACTGTTGCCGCTCTCTCTTATTGCTCTTTGATTTTAAAATGAGCTGATGATCAATAAAATGCAGCTCAAATCTGTTGCTTTCGGTGACGTGCACTCCATTAAATCTGCCTATAGCGCGGGATTTGAAGATCGGATTTATATCCGTTTTGTAAAAACACATTTATGTGACCAGGTGTAAATGGAATCGTTTTGATAAATCATATAGCTATCCGATCTGAGAAAACGCATGAAGTGGCCAGGTGTAAACAGTCCCAAAGAACACATCCGATCTGTGTCGCATAGGAGTAAAAAATCGGAATTGGGTCACATTTCACTGACAGTGTAAACGAGGCCAAAGAGCACACCCAGGCTCCTAACCGACGACGAAGACTTAACAGAGCAGCCATCAAGTGTTAGACAGTATTCTGGGTTATTACGTGTGGAAGTTTTTTGTCCAATAATTAGAATCTCTGTCTTTTCAGAATTTAGTAGTAGGAAATTACTAGTCATCCAATTTTTTATATCAGCTATGCATTCCGTTAATTTTGTGAATTGGTAAGTTTCGTTGGGTTTTGAAGAAATATACAGCTGAGTATCATCGGCATAACAGTGAAAGCTAACTCCATGTTTCCTAATGATATCTCCTAATGGTAGCATGTACAGAGTGAACAGCAGCGGTCCTAGTACTGAGCCTTGTGGTACGCCATACTGAACTTGTGATCGATAAGACATCTCTTCATTTACTGCTACAAACTGATAACGGTCTTTTGACCGCCTTTTGACCCTAACACTCCACGTGTTAATTATCTGAACGTGCTCCTCCCGAACTTTGTTAATAAAACATCATTAGGAGAGAGACGCTAACGTAACTTCGGCAGACTACTGAATAGAGATGACTTGTCAGTCAGGGGCGATTCCAGGATTTTATAAATAGGGGGGCACAGGGGGAGCAAGAACCAGTCAGCGGGGGACTATGGGAAATCAGAAAATTCAACTGGAAATAAAAGCTTGTTTAGAAAATATTAAGCACCTGGTCATCCGCCTTCTCACGCATCCCCTGTTGCCCCGTGGAGACAGGTAAATGTGTTTTTTTTTTTTGAATCCCTTTATTTTCATTTTCTTAAAGACAACAAACATGCACAAAGGACCAAAATAGTAACTATACATGTAAATATCTTAATATACTTTCTAGCAGTACCTTGTACATGCTACATTGAGCTAAGTACTTGAATTAGAACACCCCCCCTCCCCTTATTGCAATGATTGTAGAAGGTTTCAAATGCTCTACAAACATAAACATTTGTACATGAGCAAAGAGTGAACATACACAATCTTTTATCTTAGTGAACGACAACAACCGAAATTAAAATAATGTATAATCAGGCAGTTAAATTAAAGTAGTTGTAAAAAAAAAAAAAAAAAATACACATAAAGCTTGTTCAGTCCACCTTTAAGAATTTTCTTATTGGTTTCCAAATCTTAATGAAAATGGATAGTTTGTCTTTTAATATAAATCTCAATTCTTCCAAGTGTAACATATTTCCCAGCTCCCTAGCCCACATCTCAAAAGTGGGTACAGAATCTGCTTTCCACATCTGCAAAATAAGTCTTTTTGCCAGCATCATACATAGCGAAATGGCCTGTGTCTGATATTTATTGCAAAAAGCATTCTCTGCTCCTAAATGTCCAGTGCAAGGCTCAGGCTCCAAATCAATAGAATTTGCTTCAGAAAGAAATTTAAACATACATTTCCAAAATGGCTGAATTTTACTACATGACCATAAAGAATGAAACAATGTGCCTTCTGACATTTTACACTTATTACAGAGTGGAGAAATCGTGGGATAAATTTTATGAAGTTTTGACTTAGAATAATGAAGCCTATGAATTACCTTGAACTGAATCAGATTGTGTCTAGCATTTAAAGAACATGCATGTATGTTTCTGAAACACTCATCCCACATGTTTTCATGGATGTTTAGACCAATTTCCTCCTCCCAGTCTTGCTTTATTTTCCTTGTGTTATTGTCCACATTTTCTAGCAGTAATTTGTAAAAGTTTGACACACTACCACTCATACCAGGGTTAACATTAACTATCTCTCTAAGGTGGGATTCAAATGCACAATTTCAAAATTTGGAATGTGCTTTCTAACAAAATCTCTAACTTGCAAGTAACGTAAAAAATGTGCAGAAACAATAGCATAATTTTGTCTTAGCTGTTCAAAAGAGCTAAATGTACCTTCCCTATAAAAATCTTGAATTGTTACTATATCCATGTGTTTCCATTGAAAAAACAGCTTATCGTGTAACCCCGGGGGAAAAACATGATTATTACAAATAGGAGTGTCTATATATCTGGAATTTTCAAATATACTTTAATTTGTTTCCACACCTTAATTAAGTTAGAAATAACTATGTTTCCGTTGATACTCTTGACATCAATTTTAATGGGACTGTTAAGCAGAGCCTTAAATTTAAATGTCTTACTCAATAAGACAAGTAATGAAGTCTTATTACAACAGGCTAATTCAATTGCTAACCATTCTGGCTTGTCACCTAACTCCGACAACCCAGATTTTCTCCACCATGCTAAAGTATTTAAATTAGCTGCCCAATAATAATATTTAAAGTTGGGAAGCCCAAACCCTCCTTGATCCTTAAGTTTGTTTAGATGTTTCTTGTTGATCCTGGCTCTCTTGTTGGCCCAAATGAAGCTGGTTATAATAGATTCTAGCTGTTTAAAATGATAAAGGGGGATAAAGAAAGGAATACATTGAAATACATACAAAAATCTTGGAAGTACAACAATTTTTATAGCATTTATCCTGCCTACCATGGACATGGGGAGAGTCTTCCAAAAAAAAAATTATCTTTAAGCTGATCAATTTTCTTTTTCCAATTCAATTTTAATAACATTTCAAGATTTAAGTGATCATCAGACCCAAATATTTAAAGGAGTTGTTTGCAATTTTAAATTTGGTGCTGGCTAAAAAACTTGTGTCTAGATTGTCAGAGACTGGCATTAATTCGCTTTTTTCCCAATTTATCGTGAATCCGGAGAAACGGCCAAATTTTTCAATAAGCTCAAGTAATGGTGGAATAGACATTTCAGGTTTAGAAATGAACAGTAGAACATCGTCCGCATGCAGTGAAAGATGTTGGGGTCTGCCCTCGATCATTATAGGCGCTATGTTAAGATGTTGCCTGATCCTTGCTGCCAGTGGTTCCATCGATATGGCAAACAAAAAAGGAGATAGGGGGCATCCCTGTCGTGTGCCACGAGATAACTGAAATGAGTTTGAAATGTCTTGATTTAGTAATAACAGAAGCTACTGGATGCGCATAAATGATTTCAATCCATTTATCAAATTCTGAACCGAATCCAAATTTCTTTAAAACAGCAATCATATATTTCCACTCTAATTGGTCAAAGGCTCATTTAGCGTATAGTGAAATTGCAAGTCTTTCAGTTTTTCTTGTTATAAATTATGCTAAACAGCCGTCTCAAATTGAAATTGGGCATAAAACCAGTCTGGTCCTGATGAATTATTGAACAAATGTACTTCTTCAACCTATTCGCAAGAATTTTGCTTATAATTTTAGATTCAATGGGAATAAGGGAAATTGGTCGATAGGAAGACATCTGCAATTTATCCCGTCCTGGTTTTGGAAATAATACTATACTCGCTCTGTACATTGTTGGTGGAAATTAACAATCTGTTGTTGCGGTTTTCGGATGTTTTGTCGTTGAGATCTTGACTCTAAGTCACAAGTCTTTTCCTTAAGCTTATCACACTCGGTCTCCAGGTGTGCACATAGTTTCTCCAGTGATTCGAAGCGGGCTTCGTGAACTTTTGCTGCCTCTTCAGTCACTGCAACTCTGGTGGAAATATTTGCAAGTGATACGTTCACCTCGGATAAAGTAGACGAAAGGACATCGAACTTTCTGTCAAAGGTGCTGCTTAATTTCGCTATTGCTTCCATAATGTCAGTGTTCGTCGGCACTGTTAATTCAACGTTAGCTTGATTAGCATTAGCCGGGCGACGACTCCTGAACTTTATCTGTACCTCCTGGCTCCTCGGTATTCAATTTTTCAGATTTCTTCTGCTTTGTCGGCATTGCTCAGGATGTTCAGAATGAATAAATTGTGATATTTAAGCGGCTACAAGATATTTTAACAGACAATATTACAGAGTTGTGGAGAGCTATAAAAAAACGCGTTCACTCCATTCGGTGCCGGAAGCGCGAGCTCGAGACAGGTAAGTGTTGCGCCGCACACTCAGACACCGCTTCGGGCCGCCCCCAGGCCTTCCGAGCCGGGTCCCTGGAAGCGGTTCGTGGAAGCGGAATAGGCTTCCCGACCAATAAAAATCTGCCACCTGCTGTGCTTATGCCCGAGTCCATGTGTATATGTGACCCGTCACAGAAACCAGGGACACAAGTCGGCAGCACAACTTGCGAGCAAAATGAGAAAGAAGCGTTTTTTTCAAAATTGGTGATTTCCGCTTTTTTGCAGAATCTGTTAGTTGAGATCATGAAGAAGCCTCTCCATGTTTGAGATAACAGTATTGGTAAACTTAAAAGCGTACATTTTGAGGTTGAAATCGGCTTGTTTTTCGGAGATTCTAGCATGCAGTAGGGGCGTGTCATTGTCTGTGTGTATTTCCATACTGAATAGCCGCCGGCGCTTTTGCCCCCGCCCCCCAACAGCGTGGCTACTTATTATGCTGTGCACTGCTCTGGTCGGCTCTATCTGATATCAAAATTCAATGAAGATGGACGCCGCAAAAGATTGTCGCAGACGAGCTGAAAATGTTTTCGCCGCACATTGTGGGCTCGGGAAACTGAACCGGAGGTATGGTGCTTGAATACGGCGGCTCGGCTCGCTGACAGCGGTGGCATAATACGTCCCGATTGCTTTGAATGGGGAACGTTTTGTGAACAGGGAACAGACTCAATAGACTGGCAACAATCTCCATAGAACATGAACTGGCACAGAGAATCGAAATAGAGGATGCAGTTAAGACCTTTGCTGCGATGAAGGCCTGTCGTGCGCGTTTGAAACGTAAGTTAAGCTTCATTTGCTCTTTAGTCGTCATTTAAGATGCTGAACCTGCTGATGATATAATGTGCTTGCGGACATTTCATTTGTGTGTGTATACGCACATAAGAAAGTGGTGTAAAGAGATTTGCTACAGTAATTTGAGGAGGTGAAATATGATTATTTGGAAAATTCCTGTCATGATTGCTTAAAGAAAAATGCCAGCAGGCATAAACTTTAATATTGTTGACATTTTGGGCACACGCGCGTTGCACACTATTTGGGTTATATGTAGGCCTATTATATGTATGTTAGATGTACGCCTATATTGGTCTTTGTGTGTTGTTGCTGGTATACGTTGCAAATAGAGGGGCAGCACAATTGTTTTTCGCCTAGAGCGGCAGAAGTGCATTCGCCGGTCCTGGGGGTGAGTTTCCATAAACATTAAAGTTTGTCGTTTTGTTTTCATTCTAAGAGCAGGTACATGTTATCTCATGTTTAGTCTGTTTAGACCTTCCCATACCTAACTATTGTTATTAGCTAGCTCAGGAAAGAAAAAAAAGCTGTAAGCACAGGGGGGGAGCATTACAGGGGGTATGGCTTATCTAAATGAGATGTTAATGAGCCCTATTGTCACTCCTAGCAGCAGAGAGAGGTGAGAACTGCACAATCTTTCGAGGCCGTTATCTAACCTTTTAGTTTTTTTAAGTGCCTACCTTCAAATGGCCACAACTTCTCCAAATATTATCAGATTTCCACGTGTTACACATCGTTGGAAAGCTTGGAGACTACACTTTCAGAATCTATGAATACCTCAAAATGCCCCAGAACCGACTTGTGTCCCTAGTTTCCGTGTTTGGTCACATATAAAGAGCAGCTTGAGGTTTTTTTTTTCATTCCAGGAAGACATCGAGAGGGAAAAGGAATCCAGACTGCTATACAGATAGATGTTGCTGCCCCATCGGTGCAACATGAACACACAGAGAATCGCTTACTCTACGGCACAGGTGAGATATTGCCCCAACAGCATCAGCAGATCCAGATAATTTCACCTGTGAAATGGAAGTGCGAAACCATTTTGCCCAACCGGCACCGGCAGATTGAGATATTCTCACCGGAGGAAGCCAGTCGAATTCTCTCTTCTTCAACATGTTTTGTGCTTTACCTACACCTGAAACAACCACCCCAGTAAGCCAGCCAATTTTTTTTCTGACCAATACAAATCTGCCACATGTTTATGCCTGAGTCCATGTGTATATGCCGGAGAGTGGAGAGCCGTTCTGCTCCAACGGCACCGGCGGATCGAGATATTCTCACCCCGAGGAAGCCAGTCGAATTCTCTCTTCTTCAACATGTTTTGTGCCTCACATACGCAGATTGCTACACTTACTGACCCCAAACTACTCTCTTCCAAGGCCCGGATGTGCAGAGATAGTTTGATCATACCCGATTGCTGAACTTCATCGACCTCAGAGAAGCGTCAAGATTCTCCTTTCAAGGCCCGGACATGCAGAGATAGTTTCATCCAATGATCATATAATTTGATCATATAATTCTGTTACTTTTTTGTGTGTTTTTATATACTCAAATTACTGAATGTGACACTTCTCTGGTGCGGCCCAGTTAACAGCAGTCGTCTGTATGTCTATATGGAAATCAGAAACTACTGCCAGTTGGACAAATGCTCAACAGAAGAGAGAAGATCCTTCAGTTTGCATCATCGTCTTTCATCTGCCATCTTCAAGAGCGAGGATTATGAGGAATGTGATGGGACTGTTCTTGGGCCGTTGAGATTGAGCTTTTGGATCCACTTTGGGTTGGAAAACTCCTTCTAATGCCGGTTGATTCAGTCCTGCTGCTGTAACTCAGAACACGTTTGGACAGCAGTCAGCGTCTGATGTGGTTTGCCTCATTCACATGGTGATCAATCTTATTGGTATGAACGGAAAAAGGAAAAGAAACTGCATTTCATCACAAATATTTCATTCCCTCACAATGGCTCTTATGCAAATGGAATAAATTCAGGTATAGGTTTTTGGAGAACAGATGATATGATGATCAGTAGAATAAGAAGGTGAGATGATTTTATCCAAAGCAGTTTGTAACTTTCTTCTGTGGAACAAAAGACCTCATTCAACAAACCCAGATCCATCACTCGCTATCACGGAGAAGTAACAATGTTTCATTTAGTATTTCATTAAATTTAATGAACATTTGGCCCATAATGTGTTTCTCAGCATGTATGAATGAGGTGTGTGTGTGTTTTGTTTCTGCTTCAGTGACGCAGCACATTATAGACGGCACATGCTGGAAGGAGATCGCCAGAGACCGTAACTAAACCCCTGAGAAAGATAATCAGTGATATTTGGTTTACTCTGTGGGAATTGTGTGTGTTTTCTCTGACATTGAGGAGCTTTTGGAGCATTTGATTGAAGAATTGGCCGCCATTTTAGCAGCAACAGAATCCGATATCACAGGGAAGTAACACTCTTTCATTTCTTTAACAGTATTTCATTGACTTTAATAAACATTTAATGTGTTTCTCGGCATGTATGAGTGAGGTGTGTGTGTTTGTTTCTGTTTCAGTGACGTACATCAGGAACACTAGAAGCTTCTGTGATGGACAATGACCAACAACGAGTTTTACTGACCAATATCTCAGCCATTATATTAGAAAAGCACTAGTGCACACACCAGCTAAGTCCATCCTCATGTATCCCATCATCCTTTTCAATCCCTCATTTACTCTCCCTTTTCACTGTCCTCAGTAAGATTCAGTCCACTATATCCAACAAAACCTGACATTACGGATACAATCCTCCAAGAAAGATTGTTACAAAACACACTTCAGTAGTGACAAGCACAAAATGCCATGACACGCTCAATATATGGTGTGTCTCATTATGAGAACCTGTAATACAGGTCTGTTTATTTTCACATATCCTCGGTCGTGCAAAATCCACCAGTAAACACACACTCCTGCCTGTTTCAACACAAGCACTACACAACTTTAGTTTAATTTAGCTCGTGTTCTACGAGCATCTCCTGTTTTCCTCAGATCATTGCTGGCCCTCTTCTTTTAATTCATTTCTTCTTTTTCCTCTTTCGTTCCTGCCATCACTGAAAGCCCCATAGACTCTAAATGACTGTAGTCGTGTTGATGTCGTATTGTTTTTTATGCAGATGAAAATGAGGCTATGAGGGATAGACCTACAGTCTTTACAATGGTCCTAGATCACGTGTCATTTTTACAACTTTCAAAACTGTTTTATGGAGTTTTTGTCTACTACTTCTTTTTAAAGATGTTTAATCAGAGAAACTTATTGCCATGTTGTGAAACTACAGTTCAATCCAGCGAACACAATGTAGTTCATTCGCTCACAGGCTCACTTTCATTCCTGTCAGATTCATGGTGACTGTCCTGTTCTCTGGTTAGTAGTTGTAGACATCCAGAAAAGTATAATCCTTCTGAAAACAAAACAGCTAAAACCAGACAAATCTGAGCTGGTCTTCCAACCTGATCACAGTTGGTTCATCAGGCTGGTTTTAGAGGAGTTTTGGCACTTCTTTACATGGTCAGGCCGATCGAAGATGATCAGTCTGACCAACCAGCTTAAACCAGCTGAACTCCAGTTTAAACCAGCTAAGACCAGTCAACCATGAGTCATTCCAACTACATCAGCACAATAATGTGAGGCCTGGTTTCATTTCTAGCTGGTTGTCCTGCATCCTTAATAAACAGACTTAGTAAGATTCAGACCTCTATCCAACAGAATCTGATATTACCGATACAATCTTCCAAGAAAGATTGTTTATAAGCACAATATGACTCATTCATTACAGGTGTGTCCCACTATTATAAACCTGTATTACGGGTGTCTTTATGAATTCCCCTAAGATCCCAGTACAAAACATTCCCATTACAACCCAGTCACACTAACCAGTGTTAAATATCAGCAAACAGATAATCCAGCCTATTTTAACACAAGCACTTCATATGAAACACAAGTTTAATCCTGCTAGTGTCCTTATGCTTTAGACTTTACAAACATTCCAGATGAAATGAGTCATGAACCTTGTGTTGAATAGTGTAAACGCCCTGTATTTTACCCTCCTTGTTCATTTCTTAAACTCAATGTATTTATAGGCTACACATTACTTAAAATCTATTAGACGTCCTTAGGGTTTATTTATTCTCTTACTTGCTTTTTTTGTTTAGGTTTCACAAGCACAAGGTTTTTGTGTTTTTTTTTTAGGTTACTGTTAGTTTAAATGGAGTAATCTACACTGTAAAAAAAAAAATAGTGGTAAAAAGTCTGGCAGCAAAATTGCCAACCACTTACCGTTAAATTACAGTAAAAAAACGTAAATTATTTTACGGAAAATGTTGTTTTTTGAAAACGGATATTTACCGTAAACATTTTCTGTATTTTTACAGTCAAACTGCTGTAGAAAAAAAAATATTCTCATAACAAAATCTCTGTTGAATTTTAAACGAATGTATAAATCTGAATAAAAACGTAAAAATATAGCAGAAATACCTTAAAATTACATAATTAAAACAAAGACTTCTGTTTTATATATATATATATATATATATATATATATATATATATATATATATATAATCAATCAAACTACCAGTTAATGTAAAATATCCTAATTTAAATAAGTGCAAAAGACTTTTACAGAAATCTTCATTGAGCTTTTTAACAGAAACACAGTTATTTCGCATATATTTCCTGAAATTTTCACTAAAAAACATGCAGTTAACTACATGCATGATTTGATGTGACTAAATGTCACTGCATCAGCAACTATACAGTTACTGTCTGATGAAATGTTGTGTGTTGCTTTATTTAACAGTGTTTCTCTTCTCATCCTGGACTGAAGCACAGACTCTACTCTTCAACACAATGGTGACACACAAAACACACCATACAGAAACACTTTTATTTGTTATTGTAGGAATCCAAGAGAAACTCAGATCAGAAGATCTTGGTCACTTATTAGTGATAATAGTCATCATGTAGTTGCCTGCTTTATTGATATCACCAGAAGTGTAATATCTGATTAAGTCGTTAAATATTAGTTGTTAATTTTGCATGCCAATACTCCTATAGAATATCCTGCAGTGCTGTGATACTCAGATTTTATGAAGTCATTATACAGAAAATGTTTTGACAGGATCATGCAGACATCAAGAATCAGCGTATGAATCGCAACAATGGTGACAATGAAAAAAATTCTGATCAACTCTGAACTACTATAAAGTCACATAAAGGCTATGTTCATTGTCACCATTGTTGAGATTCATATGTTGATTCTTGATGTCTCTATACTCCTAAACAAATAAACCAGCTCAAAACATTTTCTGTATGATATATATTTTTAAAATTTCAGATTGTTATAATACTGATGCCACAATATTTCAAGGGTCATGTGAAAAGTTATGACATTATTCGTAGACTTTGTATAAAACTAAAGTCCATCTATATATAATGTAATTTCAGCTAATCTATTCAGAGATTTGACTGTCATATCAGTGAGTCAGCTCACCATATGATGACTATAACATCACCAATAAATGACCAACATCATCTGATGAGATTTTCTTCTGCATTTATTGCCATTACAAATGTTTATCAAAACACAGTTAAAGCAGCAAGAGATAAACTAATGTTAAAAACTCAAGGGTCATGAGCCCAACTAAAGCAAACACTGATCTCAATCATGGTGACATCACATTTCTGTTAAAGTTTTTTGCACTTTATTTAAATTAGCATATTTTAATTTAATGTTATGTTTTTTGTTTGGCAGCCATAGCTGCCAGTCATTTGACCCTTTTTTAAATATTTTTTTTACAATGAAGATATATGATCGTGATAATTCAGGAAATACCTGTAAAATAACAGTGTTTTTCAGTTTATTTAATTTAGGATGTTTTACTTTAATGTTACAGTTGTTTGGGGGGCTGCCAGTCATTTAACTGTTTTATCATTTAACTGTTTTGTTACTGTTTAATTACAGATTATATTTGTAATTTTACATACATTTTTATGTAATTTAAGAAAACTTAATTTTCTGTATAAAAAATGTGAATTACTGGAATTTGACATTAATGTCACAATACCTAAAATAGCAGCTGAATTTTTATTTTACAGATATTATTTGTAATTTTACAGTGTTTTGAGTACAATTTAAAATGAAAGAAAATGATCATCAAAAAATCAGTTATTTTCTGTAAAATTAGGATTTTTTTACAGTGTAATTTCACAGAAAGAATCTGTAAAATATTACATAATATTTTATGTAAAATTACACACAACCCTTTGTACACAAAACCCTTTTTTTTTTACAGTGATGAAGCTTCACTGCGCAGGAATATTCAGTTTCCCTCACCAATGAATGAACGTGGGAAGTTGATCAAACTTTCTACCTATATATCTTCACAAACAAAGAAATATCCTCCCATATTATTATCACCCAATACAAGTAACTAATGCTGTATAAGGAACTAGATTTAGCAAAATAAAAGCTTATTTTACACCCAATAGAATGTGATTGTTTTACAGTGGATATGATATTACAGTTTGTGCAATTCATGGAAGTTACTTAGTGACTGCTAATAGTAACTTATCAAACTAGCAGGAGTATGAAAGGGTTATATTTGTAGATTAACAACAATACTGTTTGACCTAAGGCAGCGATGAGTCCTTTTAAATGATAAACGATATTATCTAAAGATAATAAACTATATTCGCTTAAATAAATACTGATACAGGCAAATTATCAGTACTGGTACTACTCGACCTCAGTGCTGCATTTGACACTGTCGATCACGACATACTTCTTGACAGGCTGGAAAACTGGGTGGGGCTTTCTGGGATAGTCCTAAAATGGTTCAGGTCATACTTAGAAGGAAGAGGTTATTATGTGAGTATAGGAGACCATAAGTCTGGGTGGACATCCATGACATGCAGAGTCCCTCAAGGCTCAATTCTTGCGCCACTCCTATTCAACCTGTATATGCTCCCAATGAGCCAAATAATGAGAAAGAACCGAATCTCTTATGCAGACGACACACAGCTCTTCTTAGCCCTATCGCCTAACGACTACAGCCCCATTGACTCCCTGTGCCAATGCATTGATGAAGTAAACAGTTGGATGTGCCAAAACTTTCTTCAGTTAAACAAATACAAAACTGAAGTCATTGCGTTTGGAAACAAAGATGAAGTTCTCAAGGTGGATGCATACCTTGACGCTAGGGGTCTAACAACTAAAAATCAAGTCCGGAATCTTGGTGTGTCTCTAGAGTCAGACCTTAGTTTCAGTAGTCATGTCAAAGCAATAACTAAATCAGCATACTATCATCTGAAAAATATTGCAAGAATTAGATGCTTTGTTTCCAATCAAGACTTAGAGAAACTTGTGCATGCTTTCATCACCAGCAGGGTGGATTATTGTAATGGACTCCTCAGTGGCCTTCCTAAAAACACCATAAGACAGTTGCAGCTCATACAGAACGCTGCCGCCAGGATTCTGAGCAGAATCAGAACATATGAACACATCACACCAGTCCTCAGGTCTTTACACTGGCTCCCAGTTACATTTAGGATTGATTTTAAAGTATTATTACTGGTATATAAATCATTCAATGGGTTAGGACCTCAATATATTGCAGATATGCTCACTGAATATAAACCCAACAGATCACTCAGATCATTAGGATCACATCAGCTAGAAATAAGGGTTCACTCTAAGCACGGAGAGTCTGCTTTTAGCTATTATGCTGGAACAGCTTCCAGAAGAGATCAGATGTGCTCCTACATTCAAATCCAGACTCAAAACACTTCTGTTTAGCTATGCATTTACTGAATGAGCACTGTGCCACTGTTCGACTGTTTTTACTGTACTTTATTTAATTTTTTATTCTAAACTGTTTTAATTATTCTTATTTGTTTTGATTATTTTAATTTCTTCTATGTAAAGCACTTTGAATTACCATTGTGTATGAAATGTGCTATATAAATAAACTTGCCTTGCCTTGCCTTTTCGTTAAAACATCTACAGGAAATATGTTGCTTATTAATCTCTTTCTAATGGTAAATAACGTATTAAGGAAAAACATTATCTGCATCTTTGATTAAAATAAAAGAACAGAGGAGAATGGTGTGAAACGTATTTCCTGTAAATGTTCTTTCTTTGAAGAAAATTAACATAATTGTAGCGTTTCTCCTGAGATCATTGATGACTTCTTATTGGATTTTTTTTTTCTGGCCAATGAAAATCTAACATGTTTGAAGACACACCCCATTCATACAGATAAAATGGACCTGGATTTCCTTCTCTCTCTCATTTTGTACGAGTGTTGCAATAGAGAGAGAAGCATCCTCTCTCTTATTATCTTTTGTTGTAACCTACATTTTCCTTCAGCATGTCTTGTGCTTTAACTGAATCCACTGAGGTAAATATTCCACTTTCTGACTCTACACCAGCATCGACCACCACAGTAAACCCAATGGCTCTGTGTCTTTTTCAAGGCTCCAGCTTCTTTTCGACGCCTGCGGGGTCATTATATGCATTTCTACCAGAAAGACTCGGGAGAATAAATACTGTAACAATAAATACATTTATTGATAGCCCAGCAAGCAATAAAGTTCTTTGGCGTAGGCCCCGTCCATAGCTCGCAATCCGAAGGTTCCGGACTCGGCACTTCCTGCCTGAAGACGAAGGCAGGGGCGCAGCCGACCCCCTGTGAGGTATAGAAAGGGACCATCCTGGTGGTGGTGGGGAGGATGGAGGGGAATGAAAGCATCAGCATTTGCGAACCAGTACTGTGTAAGTACTGGTCTTTTATACCGCAAGTATTAGACATGATTGGATAGATGAGAAGGTAATAAGTGACGTAGCAATTGAGTCTTCCTGGCAGAACTTAACGCTAAAGCTTCCATTTATGACAATATTTCCGCTATACTGAATTTGGAAAAGTTATGCTCTCCTGGTTTTAGCTGGATAAAACTGATTTCAGTTATTTTTAACATAATTTCGGCTGCAAATAGCTTGTTTCAGATATTTAGAAGATATCGTTCTCAACTTTGCAATGGCTTAGTAACACAAAACAACAATGTGCTGACAGCATGCTGCCTCATTTTATACAACATTGGTTCAGCTATATTCGACATGGTTCAGGCATCGTCTCTTGTTTTTAGCTGGATACAACTGGGTTCAGCTGCATTTAAAATAATTTCAAATGTAAAAAGCGGTTAAGATATTCAAAGAATATCGTTCTCAACTATATAGAGGATCAGTAATTGATATATAGTGATTCAGTAATACAAGAATTGAAACAAATTGAAAACCATATGGATGCAAAATATTCGACTTGCAAAAACTGGGTTCAGCTGCATGTTCAACTTGGTTCAGATTTTCAGATTTTGGTTTCAGAAATCCTAAAGTTATTCTAACATGATTTTTGACACAATGGCACAACAAAATATTTATTTAAACTCCCTGTTTTGCATGCCAACGGAAATAGGAAAGCGATTGTACAGCAGCCACACTTGACATGCATGCCTGTTGTGAATTAATTAGAATAGAAATGTTTAATTCATTCTCTTTAATAAAAACAGAAACCGTTTAAATTGTCATTTTTTAGATTCAGTGGTGGCTGCTGGTCTTTCAAAGAGGGGAAGCTCATTTTCGGCCTGCATCATAAAAATTGTCCATTTATTTATACGAATACCAAAAAACAGGGAATTTTGAATAGTACAAAATCGCTGTCAATCAAAAGGAGATGCAGTCTCTCGACAGACCCTCCAATTATCCCGCAGAAGCCCGGAGTCCAGGCCAGCCCACTCCTCCATTCACCCCAGAGACCTGAGCGTCCGTGGGCGGGACATAATTGCATAATTGCAGCATTTATCAGCATTGACGCTTGGCTTCAACAGGGAAATGCACTGTGACTCTATACGGGAATGTATGAGAAGGAAATCGAGTCAGCCGACCTGCTATATCTAGCTGATTCTGAATGAACTCGTCTTCGAGATGAATGTGTTTTCACACATTTTTAACACAATGTTAAATGTTAACACAATAGTACATATTTGACCATAAATTTTCTGACATTATAGGGGAAGCCGAGCTTCTCTTGCAGTCTTAAAGAACATAAGACATGATGCACAACAACTTCTTGTGTTTTGTGATGCAAGCGAGTCGAAGCGACTATCGCCTAACCTGCTGCGAGAAGCTGATGATGGAGCGAAGACCACATGCCTTGTTGCTTCAAAGTCCAGGGTAGCTCCCCTGAAGAAGCCCCGCTGTACGACTGTACAGCAGCCACACCTGACATGCATGCCGACAGAAACGGGACAGCTATTGTACAGCAGCCACACCTGACATGCATGCCGACAGAAACGGGACAGCTATTGTACAGCAGCCACACCTGACATGCATGCCAACAGAAACGGGACAGCTATTGTACAGCAGCCACACCTGACATGCATGCCAACAGAAACGGGACAGCTATTGTACAGCAGCCACACCTGACATGCATGCCAACAGAAACGGGACAGCTATTGTACAGCAGCCACACCTGACATGCATGCCACCAGAAACGGGACAGCTATTGTAGAGCAGCCACACCTGACATGCATGCCGACAGAAACGGGACAGCTATTGTACAGCAGCCACACCTGACATGCATGCCGACAGAAACGGGACAGCTATTGTACAGCACCCACACGAGATGTGGACAGAGGCCAATGATCAGATTTATAATAACAGCATCTAAATTAATTGTTCTTTCTTTTATAATTACCTTGAATGTATTAACAAATAAAAAAATAAACATGGTAAAAAATTTTGTATTGTATTTTATTTTACTTGTTGCTTTGTGTGACACTTCTCTAATGCGATCTAGTTGAGAGTGGTTCTCTTTAATTCATGTAAATCTCAAGCATAGCATCAGTGCAGGTCATGTTAGTCAAGCTGGCATCAGTGACTCTCAGCTGATCCACGTCTACCTATAGCAATACGACGCCTATCACTGTATACATATATACGGTAAGCTCCTTCAGCATGAATGAATGTTCAACCAACATGAATGTATTGCAGATATCATTAATGTCAATATTTTAATGGACAACATAATTTGAGAATTTAGTCTGATTCAAAGGGGAGTCAGAATGCCAAATCCTGCCTGAATCCTAATGAGCTCCTGAGAAACGCCATAGCTGATGATAATACTGAAGGAGCTTACTGTATATACTGTATGTATACAGTGATAGGCGTCGTATTGCTATAGGTAGACGTGGATCAGCTGAGAGTCACTGATGCCAGCTTGACTAACATGACCTGCCAGAACTGACGCTACACTTGATATCTGTGTCTTCTAAAGGTCTGCTTGCTGACAGTGGTTTGAAGAGATACATTGATAAGAAGTTGTTACCAATGGGAGTGCAGTCAGATCTACAAACACCTCCTAGAGATGGACACCAGACATTTACCTTTTAATGTATGAATTGGCAGAAGCTTTTGTACATGCCTTTGTTGTGGTAAAATACATCTCAAACAAACATCACTGCGTAAGAGACACTCAGAGTCAAATTATATAAAATATAAATATTTATTCTTGCAAGAATAGGAGCAATCTAATACACAGTTGTTACCCTGTGCAGAAGAGTGACACACCCCCAGACAGACTGAACTAGCTTTTATCTTAGTTTCAAGGCCTTCTTCCCCCCAGAGACTTCCTCCCAGTAGTTTTCCATAGACGTCACTAGTTGGCCCACTAAGCTCCCCTGCACCAAATGGCCTTCTGACATCTAGGTCAGAGGTCCTTGTTCGTCTGTTCTCTGGAGTGTCTCCCTCTTCTGCCTCCCCAGGTACATAAACAGAATCTTCTCTCACTACAAGTGAGAGACACACATGTGACATTCTTTGAATCATCTATATTTAACTGAAGATCAATGAATATCATTAAAATTGCCACCACACCTTTTTGGTCTACATTTTATCAATCCATTTGTTCCCAGTGAATCAAACCCACTTGGCTAGTTTTCTCATGATTTAGGCTTCGGAAACATTCCACCTGAAATGAGTCATGAACCAGCTGCACGCTTTAAATATGTCTTGATAGACAGAATTTTGAATAGACTGTATTTTACCATCCTTGTTCTTTTCTTAAATCCCATTTATATCATATTTTCTCACAAAAAGTTTATAATTTTTAGGTGACAAGTAATTATACAGTAAAAATGTGTGTAATGTTTTGATTATTTATTTTAATGTTTGGAGGCAACACATTATGTCAAATCTAGGGTTTATTTATTGTCTTCCTTTTTTGTTTAAGGTTCACAAGCACCAGGTTTTTGTGTGGTTTTAAGTTACTGTATTTGTAACTTAACAATGTTTGACCTCGAAAGCGATAAGTCCATTTCATTAAAACATTTACAGAAAATATGTTGCATATGAATCTGTCTAATGGAATATAAAGTGCTTGGTGAAGCGTATTGTTTACAAAAAAAAAAAAAGTTGAAAAAAATGATTTTGTTGTTGGACCGGAATTTTCCTTCTCGAATTTTCTAGCCACTGACAATAAATCACCTGACACTGACATAACTGATAAATTTTTATTGGATGTTTACTTCTGGCCAATAAAAATCAAACACGTTTAGACGGAAGTTATATATTGAGTGCCTCGTGTGCCTTGTGAGCCATTTTGCGTGGACCTCGAGAAGGAGAAGGAAATCAAGAATTGTTTCAAGAAAGCCTCTCTCATTCTCTTCGACAGATCGACTCTTCTTTATCTAAACCCACTGGAGTTATGGCACCTCTGCGCAACTCACCGGAATCAGCCACTACAGCAAACCAGCCGGTTAGGTCAGCAGGGCAGGTTTTTTCAGCATTTTCCGAGTATATTCCAGTTATAGAAGATATCCATTTAGCTGTCTCCGACTTTTATCAGCTCTGGATAAATGGGTTCAACCCCATTCGTCTCGGGTCAGCTCTGTACCGAACTGCTTTAGTTCTAATGCGCCTTGCTCAGCTGCTGAATCTATCTAGCGTCGGTGAAGAAGAATCTGGTCGGTTGCCATTTTAACAGCAACAGAATTGTCAGGGCTCTGTCACCTCGGTCTAGTGTGTTTCTTGGTTTTGTGACAGAGCCCTGACACTCCTGTATTCTCATGTCTTTGTCTGTGTGTCCTGTTGTATTCTGTTCTGCTTCTCTGTTTCGTTTCTGTATTGTGCTGTGTCGCACGCATCTAGTGTCGTATCAATCGTACAAGGCAAAATAAGTATGTGGAAATGACGATTCTCAACAACCTTTCTGCCGCCTGGTGGACGGCGACGGCTCCTCCGTGTTCGGGCAGTCGGCAGGAGTCGCCCGTTCCCTGTTCGTCCCCTGTCATGGCTCCGGCCCACGGCGAACGGCGACGACTCCTCCGCTCCCTCACGGATGGCAGCCGCCCCTCCAGCACCCAGGCGGCCGGCAACAAACAAGACAAAAAAGTATGTGGAAACGACGATTCTCAACAACCTTTCTGCCGCCTGGTGGACGGCGACGGCTCCTCCGTGTTCGGGCAGTCGGCAGGAGTCGCCCGTTCCCTGTTCGTCCCCGTCATGGCTCCGGCCCACGGCGAACGGCGACGACTCCTCCGCTCCCTCACGGATGGCAGCCGCCCCTCCAGCACCCAGGCGGCCGGCAACAAACAAGACAAAAAAGTATGTGGAAACGACGATTCTCAACAACCTTTCTGCCGCCTGGTGGACGGCGACGGCTCCTCCGTGTTCGGGCAGTCGGCAGGAGTCGCCCGTTCCCTGTTCGTCCCCGTCATGGCTCCGGCCCACGGCGAACGGCGACGACTCCTCCGCTCCCTCACGGATGGCAGCCGCCCCTCCAGCACCCAGGCGGCCGGCAACAAACAAGACAAAAAAGTATGTGGAAACGACGATTCTCAACAACCTTTCTGCCGCCTGGTGGACGGCGACGGCTCCTCCGTGTTCGGGCAGTCGGCAGGAGTCGCCCGTTCCCTGTTCGTCCCCGTCATGGCTCCGGCCCAAGGCGAACGGCGACGACTCCTCCGCTCCCTCACGGATGGCAGCCGCCCCTCCAGCACCCAGGCGGCCGGCAACAAACAAGACAAAAAAGTATGTGGAAACGACGATTCTCAACAACCTTTCTGCCGCCTGGTGGACGGCGACGGCTCCTCCGTGTTCGGGCAGTCGGCAGGAGTCGCCCGTTCCCTGTTCGTCCCCGTCATGGCTCCGGCCCACGGCGAACGGCGACGACTCCTCCGCTCCCTCACGGATGGCAGCCGCCCCTCCAGCACCCAGGCGGCCGGCAAGAAACAAGACCGTACCCCAAGCATCTCACTCCAGCGCACATTCTCGAGCGGCCATGGAGACCGATTAATAATCAACTAATTGAAGACACCATGATACCAACCATTG
Source organism: Tiaroga cobitis (assembly GCA_030578255.1). Lineage (NCBI taxonomy): Eukaryota > Metazoa > Chordata > Actinopteri > Cypriniformes > Leuciscidae > Tiaroga > Tiaroga cobitis. The sequence continues at coordinate 31,563,726 of CM060598.1, read as the reverse complement.
TATCTAATGTGTATGTAATAATTTCGGTCTGCATGTTATCATTGTATTACAATTATTTATATAATACTTTTTAATCTAAAAATAAACATTGAAGCGTTTGGTGGCAATTGTGGGTGTTTTTATTGACTCTGTGGGACTCAGTCCGTATAAAAGTAATCGTTTGTATGTCATACCCTTGAGTGGAAACTCTGATGAGACTCGTGGAAACAGGCATCAGAAACTACAGTCATTTGAACAAACTTAAATATCACTGAACTTCATCATTCTACCACCTCAAGAACATGACAAACTCCGTCCAACACTCACCCTGGCAGATGCAGAGAAGCTCGTCCACACCTTTGTCTCCTCCAGGCTGGACTACTGTAATGCGCTCCTCATTGGGATCTCTGGCAAAAGCATCCAGAGACTACAATACATCCAGAACAGCGATGCCAGGATCCTGATGAGGTTGCGCAAGCATGATCCCATCACCCCCATCCTGAAATCTCTTCACTGGCTCCCTGTCCCACTCTGAATTGAATATGGTTTCCCTCCTCACCCACCAGTGCATTCACAGACATATGAAGAAGGTAAGATGTTTTATCCAAAGTAAGTATTACAAGGACAATCCCAGTAATGTGTGGCTAAAGAGAGAGTTTATCCAAAACATTTTCCAAACTGGAACATAGGAAGGACTTTGTTTCAATCCCATTTGACTTTTTTCTGTAGAACACAAAATTCACTGTTCACGTTCTTTGCATCATTTTCCACACAATGAGGGTGAATGGTGACTGAGGCTGTCATTCATCTAAAGGACTTCTTTTGTGTTGCACAGAAAAGTTTAAGGGATTTGAAATGACATGACGGCGAGTAAATGATGACAGAATTACATTTTTGTCTTGATCAAAAGACTATATATTTTTATATCTTGCAGGCAGATTGAACCAACAAATGTAAGCCAAGAACTTTAAAGGAACACTCCACCGTTTTTTCATATTTAACTATGTTATTCCCTTAACTAAGACGAGTTGATATATACCTCTCTCGTCTCAGTACGTGCACTCAATGGCGGAATAGCACTTGGGAGCACTTCGACTCGGCGCAGTAATATCATCACTATATCATCGGGAGAGGATTTTTAAGGAGTGATGATATTACTGCGGCGAGTCGAAGTGCTCCCAAGTGCTATTCCGCCATAGATTATAGTTATCCATTTTACCCGCTTAGAAAAGCACCACGTGTTATTTTGTGTCACTATACTTTGTCATGTAGCTACTCGTGTAACTGTATTTCAATAGGGAAAACGTGGAGGTGTTGGTCGCTTCTAACTTCATCTCTGTTCGGATCCTAATGAATGAACTGGTCTATCAAAGTGTCGCGGCCGCCAGAGCGATTGAGTGCACGTACTGAGACGAGAGAGGTATGTATCAACTCGTCTTAGTTAAGGGAATAACATAGGGTAGTTTAATATGAAAAAACGGTGGAGTGTTGCTTTAACATCGTCACAATGCAATGTATACCTAAACACTCTTTTTTTCTAGTGCCTTCCAACAGGTTTGTACAAATGAATGATTCACTTTTATGGTGATTTCTGATCCTGATGGAACAGAACAAAGTACAGACCAAACCGAGATGTGGTTCATTATCACAGAGAAGTTTCACTGTTTGATTTCTTCAGTATTTCATTGACTTTAATGAACATTTGGCACATAATGTGTTTCTCAGCATGTATGAGTGAGGTGTGTGTGTCTTGTTTATGCTTCAGTGATGTACACTAGGAACACTAGAAGCTTCTGTGATGAATGCAATGAAATGTACAGCATGTATGAATGAGGTGTGTGTGTGTGTGTGTGTGTGTGTGTCTTGTTTCTGCTTCAGTGACGCAGCACATTATAGACGGGAACCTTCCAGAAGCTTCTGTGAGCCATCGACAGACACGTCACCAAACATCTTGAAGAGCTTTAAGCTGGAAGGAGATCGGCAGAGACCGTAACTAAACCCCTGAGAAAGATAATCAGTGATATTTGGTTTACTCTGAGGGATTTGTGTGTGTTTTCTGTGTTTTCTAGCTGACGTTGAGGAGCTTCTGGAGCATTTGATTGAAGAGTTGATCAGATCTCTCTCGGGTCCAGCGAAAGATTTCTACTTGCACGAGTTTGACTTCAACATCACCAGTATCTCAGCATTATAAAGTACTTGAAACACTGAAATCAGTGCACAAAGAAAGATTATGGGATTATGTATCCCATAATCAGTTCTATTCACTGTCCACAGTATAAGATTCAAACCATTATCCAACAAAATAAATATAAAGACTGACAAAACTCAGTTCAGTACTTACAAGCACTACATAACTCATGATGACGAACAGGTGTGTCTGAGAACCTGTAATACAGGTCTGTCTATGAATTCCCCTAAAACCCCAGTACAAAAACAACCCCATTCAACCCAAGTCACATGAACCAATGTTTAATATCAGTAAACAGACAATCCAGCCTGTTTTAACACAAGCACTTCATATGAAACACAAGTTTAATCCTGCTAGTGTTCTTATGCTTTAGGCTTTACAAACAATCCATGGAAAAATACTGTAATGAGTCCTGAACCAGAGGCATGTGTTCATGTTTTGACAAGATCTGTGTTAACGCCCCCATTTGTCAAACAGATGATAACAGAGGTAAGCTAAATGAGAAATATTTCCTCATGAAAAGATTAATATTGTTAGTTGACAAGAATTTTGACATTTACATTTAATAATTTAGCAGAAACTTTTATCCAAAGCAACTACAAATGAAGAGAGCAACCGAAGCAGTCAAACCAACCATAGGACAACAATATGCAAATGTGACCAGTCCCAGTTATTCCAGCACAGCCTATAATCATAATAGATATAGAATAGAAAGTGTAAGTATTATTGAATCAAATGTTGGCGAAAAAGATAAATCTTTAGCTGTTTATTGTAAATGGCTAAATGGCATTTCCCAGGAAACAAGACTAAATATCTTGTCATTTTTCTTATTTAGAAAATGCATCTTGATTTAAGAATTTTTTAGATATTTTGACTGGAAACAAGACAAAAATACCAAGTAAGAATAGCATTTTTTGCAGTAAAGCATCTGCAGTCCCTGATTTGAATGTATGAAGGTGTGTGTGTTGTTTCTGCTTCAGTGATAAGGGACATTATTTCTACTTGCATGATTTCAACATCACTAACTCAGCCATTATAAAGTACCAGAAACACTCAAATCAGGGGAGAAACCAGTTAAGACCAGCTTAAACCAGCTAAGACCAGCTTAAACCAGCTAAAACCAGCTTAAACCAGCTAAGACCAGCTTAAACCAGCTAAAACCAGCTTAAACCAGCTAAGACCAGCCAACCATGAGTCATTCCAACCACATCAGCACAATAATCTGAGGCCTGGTTTCACAGACAGGATTTAGATTAAACCAGGATTAGACTTTAGTAAATTTATTTTAGGACATTTATAAACGTGCCTTAGAAAAATACATTACTGGTGTGCATCTTGAGACAAAAAAATCGCACTGACTTATTTTAAGATATACCAGTGCAAGTTGCTTTCAGTTAAAACAGCTCAAACATACATTTTAGTCTGGGACTAGTTTAAGCCTTGTCTGTGAAACCAGGGGTGAGAGTCAGATTTAACCTCATTGAAATTTGTCATTTTTGTGCACAAGCTTTATACTTTATTCTTGAAACCCTTACAGTAAGTTAGTTGGTTTGGGTCGCTGTAACATGTTTTCCTAAAGGAGTTTTTCAAGTACTAGAAGTGAGATGGCTCCCTCTTGTGGCTGGATGAATCTACTACATTTAAAGATTGTTTATCCTGCAGTGTTTTATATCAGACTGGAGATCAGCTGGTCATCAGAGTTGTGATCCGGGTCTCATATCAGAGGATCGAGATGGTCCTCACTGCGGAACATGAAATCCACGGGGAGGAGTCGGATCCAGATCCGACTCCTCCCACCTTACATACACCTAAACCTACCCAACTCCGCCCCCTGATCCCTAAACCCACCCCTAATCCCTAAACCCAACCCTAATCCTACCCATCTCCACCCCTTGGATCTTGATCCGACTCCTCCCCGTGGATCTCATGTACTGGATTGAGGTGCTACTGAGAGGATCTACAGACTAACATTCATCATTTACATTTGAAGTCTTTCCCTGCAGTTCTGAGGGAGTCTTGACTTTGTGAACTCTTGACTAGTTTACTTCCTAATTGTAGAAAAAAGGAGTAATGCTGCCTTAAAGGGATAGTTCACACACATATTTATTATTTCCTTTATTTTTCCAGGAAGGTCCCATTGAGATTAAAATAAATCTCTTCCTCCAGGGAGTCCTGGCCAAGATGGCCACACTACAAAATTACACACAAACACACAACACATATAAAACATTCCAGAAAGTCAGAGCACAACATTCATCATAAATCAAGTAAAACAACAACATGATTCAATCATTGTATACTGTAGTACATTTTTAAATACATTCAAAGGAGGAATTGTTTCTAGAGGGACAGTAGCTTGAAATTCATTCCACAGTGTCATGATATGAGGTAACACAAGGGTCGTGGTCTATATTCAAGAGAGTTTTATTGGACTGGTACAGAATAACATAAGCTATGCGTTCGACTCTCGTGGTTAGCATACCCCCAACTACGGTAGCTTAACAGGGACAAAAGACAATCTCACAACATCTCCCCCTTTTGGAAGTTAGCAATAACAAGATTCCAAACATCAGTATTTTGCTATATTAATTAAATCTTAAATTTCCTTAAACAATATAACTAAGTAAATGCAACAACTATGTTAAATTTGTTATCAAATAACATCTCCCTTTGTTTCCATTCTGCAAATAATCTCAGAACGGTGCAGGACGTCACAGGGGTAGACTGCCCTCAGTCCTGGAAGGGGTTATTCTGCCCTTTTTAATATCATCAGTCTCGCAGCCTAAGAGGCACTTTTATCTCACGGCCCCTGGAGGTTCTTTTCACAGGAGTAGATGGTGGAAGGGGAGGCTCTGAGGAAGGGCCTGCTGGTAGCTGGCTCACTGGTGATTCCGGCGGCGCCATCACATCTATCGGTGGGGAACCGCTGTCCTGCTGAGACGCTGTGGACTGAGCACATTGCTGTTCCGCAGGAGGTTCGGTCTCAGGAACAGTCTGGAGGTGACGCCTGTTCCGACGGGTCACATTCCAATTGGCCATCTCCACGAGGTAGGATCTCGGCTCCTTGGACTTACTTATGACCCTGGCAGGTGTGGCCCATCCCTTCTCCCCATCGAGCTTCACTCTAACAGTTTGACCAGGGTGAAGTTCAGGGAGCGCACGAGCCGAATGACTGCGGTTGTAGTAGAATCTGTATGAACTTTTCGCTGTAGCGTCCTTCATGTAGACTTGATCCGGGTTGAATGGACGTGGCAGCAATGACTTTTCTCCACTTTTGGAAGGAGCGGAAACGGAACTCTGCGTGGCGTGTTGACGCTGTATGGGACTGCTTCCTCAGTCAGCTCGATCTTTACAGGCTCACAGTTCAGTAGACCTATTTCCCCGAACACATCGCTTGTTAAGTCACTAGTGATAGCATTGACTCTTGCAACCAGCCCCATGCGCTTTGCCACCGCCTTGCCCAACAAGTTACTTACATACTGTCCTTTTATGACTGTAATCCAGTATTGGTATTTCTGTCCTTTGTATGTAGTGGTGGCAAGGAACTTACCCACGCATCGGACTTTCCCACCTGGGCTGTACACTGTTGGCCTGGACTTGTTCAGTTTTGGTTTTTGACGTAGTCTGCTGAAAGTCGCTTCAGTCATAACGGTGGTATCAGCACCTGTGTCGATTTTAAAATACACCGGACTGCCATTCACTAGCAACTCTACATCCCAGTCAGTATCCGGGTTTGACTCCTCAATGATATTTGGCTTTGACTTTGTGGTTGCTCTCAGGAATAGTTCTCCAATAAAAAATGAATCCTCGTCTGAATCCATAACAGCCTCTGCTCTGACTTGTTTCAGCATCTTGGATTTACACACAGCCTCGAAATGTCCGATTTTGTTGCACTTTCTGCACCTTTTGTTTCGAGCTGGACAGCTTTCTTTTTTTTCATGCATCCTGTTGCATCTCTGACAGTTAAGTTTGTTCTCACTGTATTTCTGTCCTTGTCCCTGCCGTGGTTTATCGTAGCTCCTCCTTGTGCTATTGTACTGTTTCTGTCTCACCTCATTCACTGTAGTTTCCACACGCTCTGCACTTTGTTGTTTCACTTGTTCACTTTGCCGTGCAAGCTGGATGGCTCTCTCCAGAGTCAGGTCCGCCTCTAGCTGGAGTTTTTGCGAAACCTCTTTGTCCATTATTCCGATGACGATCCGGTCCCGGATTTGTTCGTCCTTCCCCGCACCGAACTCGCAGTGCTGCGCGAGCTCGTACAGGCTCCGCACGAAAGCTTCAACTGTCTCACCGGCCCTTTGGCTCCGCTTATGAAAACAGGCGCGATCGTGGATGACGTTTCTTTTCGGGACAAAGTGTTCATCAAACTTCTGCATCACTAGATTAAACTCATACTCTGGATGTGGCATGGCCTCGGTTGCCGCAGGAAACACAAACGAGCCGTAAATAGGTTCGGCATCTCTCCCCATGGAGTACAAAAGCGAGTTCACCTGCACTTCGCTGCTCTCTTTGTCAAGTTTCGATGCGACTCTGAACCGGGAGAATCTCTGCCGCCATGTAAGCCACTCCACTGGCTGGGAGAAATCAAACGGCTCGGGAGGTCCAAACTTTGCCATCTTGCTCTTAATGTCGGCGTGAAATCCTTAATTCTGACACCATGTCATGATATGAGGTAACACAAGGGTCGTGGTCTATATTCAAGAGAGTTTTATTGGACTGGTACAGAATAACATAAGCTATGCGTTCGACTCTCGTGGTTAGCATACCCCCAACTACGGTAGCTTAACAGGGACAAAAGACAATCTCACAACACACAGCCATGGAGGCTGGAGCATAGTAGGAGAAAGATGATTTACCATGCTCAGAATGTACCCTACTACTACCGTAAAACTTCAAATAGTAGCCCGGGCTTTTATTTTCCCAAACCGTCGAATTGCACCGGCTTGTATTTGAGACAGGCGTCTATATGAGTCAGGCCTTTATAATTTAGTGTTGAGATGTTGGTCATTGAGTGTATGTCTCTAATCTATAAAAATCTCCAAATGCTCCACGTTAAACTGCGGTCTTCCAACCTTTTACTGTCGCGTCGTCAATTGATTTTGATTAATATGCGCGAGGGAGAGAGAGCAAGACAGCGCTCGTGTTGTTTGAAGATGTGAGAGTGCGCGCGCGCGGCCGGGGCGCTCTCTCTCTCTCTCTCTCTCTCTCTCTCTCTCTCTCTCTCTCTCTCTGCTCGTAACGCGCCCTGTCAAGCGCAGCAGTCATTCTATTCTACATCACTCATCGATCAAAAAAAGCTTTGGAGGGACAAAAAATTGCTTTGGCGGCCGCGAAAAAGCGGACGATCTGACGGTTTTAGAGGATTAAATACAACCCGAAACTAAAAAACAGACCCGGCCTCTATTTGAGACCGGCCTTTATTTACCCAAACCTGCAGCCACACCAGGCGTGTAAAAGAGACAGGCGTCTATTTGGGACTCGGCTATTATTTGAAGTTTTACGGTAATTTAATCCCATTAGATGATCTAGTAGGCTACTATAGTTCTTTCTACATAAACATAGAAGTTGGAAGCATACCCATCAATGTCTTTACAATAAATACTAACATATGGGATTTACTTCTTTGATATAAAGAGGACCAACCCAAATAGTTGTACAACAAACAATGATGAGTACGTGAACAAGAATTTGTTATAAAACGCAGTGCAGCATGATAAACACCATCCAGCCTTTTCAATAGATATATAGAAGCATGCATGTAAACAACATCACCATAGTCTAAAATAGATAAAATAGTACTCTGTATTATTCTCTTTCTAGCTGTAAAGGAAAAGCATTTTTTTTTCCCCGAAAAAGAAAACATAGTCTTGGTTTAAGCCTTTTCACCAAGTAATTAATGTGAACATCAAAGGCTAACTTCTCATCGAGCCATATTCCTAAGTATTTATAAGTTGGTACTCTTTCTATATGTAAACCCTCAATAGTCAGAATAGGCATAACAGTAGACATAGAACGGCTACGTGTAAAAAGAATATACTTCGTTTTATTTACATTTAAAACTAATTTTAGTTTCAACAAAGTAAGCTGAAAGTATAAAAAGAATCCTTAAGAATTTCAATAGCCTGAGACTATAATGAAAATTACATGAAAATATGAAAATTTACATGAAAATATGAAAAAAGAAAGAAAGAGAAAGAAAGACTTTTAAAAAAATCACAACTTAAAACTTAACGTTTTTTTGACTAAAATAATATGAATAAGATATATTACATAAAATATGTTTACATATAGCCGACAAGACAAAAAAAAAAAAGAAGCTGAATATATCAAAAATGATCCCGTCCAAAAGTTTATTGATTCTTAATACTGTGTGTCATTACCTGGATGATCTACGGCTGTTTTGTTTTGTTTTGTAATGGTTGTTCTTGAGTCCCTTGTTTGTCCTGAACAGTTAAACTGCAATGTTCTTCGAAAAAATCCTGCAGGTCCTGAAAATTCTTCAGTTTTACAGCACCTTTTGCATATTTGAACCCTTTCAGCAGTAACTGTTTGATTTTGAGATCCGTCTTTTCACACTAAAGACAATTGAGGGACTCAAACACAATTATTAAAAAAGGTTCAAACATTCACAGATGGTCCAGAAGGAAACACCATGCATTAAGAGCCAGGGGTGAAAATAGGCAACATCATGTATTCCCTCATCAAAAAATAAAAATAAATTGTTCTTTTCTTTTAAGGGTTTTTAGGCTTTCTTTGTTTAATAATCTAAATTTATAAGAGAAAGCATGACATGAGATCACCACAGTCACATGACACAAACTGACTTTCCCAGTTTAATACTTCCATTGTAAGGATAAAGATACAGAAACCAGGAGCCAATTACGATCTCTGATTTTCTGATTGCATATTGTTTCTGATTGCATTATGTTTAACATTTACACTTTTTGTTGTTTAAACATGTTCTGTTCTTTTATTTATTAAAAGATTCAAATGAATTGTGAATAGAAGACACTGTATTGAACCAACTTAAGTGTTCACAAGCAGTCAAGCACACAAGAGGGTGTTTTTTTTTTTTGCATTTTAATCTCTGGCTAATAGGATAAAAAGTGTTTTCTAAAGTCTATTGTTTCCAAAAACAACATTTACCTGTTCATTGATGGAAAAACATTCATCATTGATAAAAAGAGCAAAGAGAAGTATGATGTTTAAACGTGTTTCCTGTAAATGTTCTTTCTTCAATGAAAAGGAATCTTTGAGTTGGAATGGAATTTTCCATGTTGTGACGTCAAATCTTGTGAGATCACATGTTTTTTTTCTGACCAATACAAATCTGCCACCTGCTGTGTTTATGCCCGAGTCCATGTCTATATAAAGGGCAGCTTGTGGGGATTTTTTCATTCCAGGCAGACACCGAGAGGGAAATGAATCCAGACTGCTATACAGATAATAATGTTGCTGCTCCATCCCTGCAACATGAACACACAGAGGATCGCTGACTCTACGGCACAGGTGAGTTTAGATATTGCCCGAACGGCACCGGCGGACCGAGATACTCCCACCCGAGGAATGGGAGTGGGGAACCCTTCTGCCCCAACACCACCGGCGGCCCGAGATACCCCCACCGGAAGAATGGGAGTGGGGAACCCTTCTGCCCCAACACCACCGGCGGCCCGAGATACCCCCACCCGAAGAATGGGAGTGGGGAACCCTTCTGCCCCAACACCACCGGCGGCCCGAGATACCCCCACCCGAAGAATGGGAGTGGGGAACCCTTCTGCCCCAACACCACCGGCGGCCCGAGATACCCCCACCCGAAGAATGGGAGTGGGGAACCCTTCTGCCCTAACACCACCGGCGGCCCGAGATACCCCCACCCGAAGAATGGGAGTGGGGAACCCTTCTGCCCCAACACCACCGGCGGCCCGAGATACCCCCACCCGAGGAATGGGAGTGGGGAACCCTTCTGCCCCAACACCACCGGCGGCCCGAGATACCCCCACCCGAGGAATGGGAGTGGGGAACCCTTCTGCCCCAACTCCACCGGCGGCCCGAGATACCCCCACCCGAAGAATGGGAGTGGGGAACCCTTCTGCCCCAACACCACCGGCGGCCCGAGATACTGAAACAACCACCCCAGTAACCCGGGCTATTTTTTTTTCTGACCAATAAAAATTTGCCTCCTGCTTTGCTTATGCCCCGAGTCCATGGTTATATAGTAAAGGCATTTTTTGTAAATTTCATTTCAGGCAAACACTGAGAGGGACAAGGAATCATGCCTCATCACTGCCACATGGACACACAGAGGAGCTTGGACATTGCCCCAACAGCACCGGCGGACCGAGATTCTCCCACCCGAGGAAGCCAGTCGAATTCTCTCTTCTTCAACAAGTTTTGTGCTCCGCCTGAATCCACTGAGGTCAATATGCCATTACTTGGAGCAACACCTGAAACAACCACCACAGTAACCCAGCCAGCTTTGTCTTTTTCAAAGATACAGCAGTGGTTCACTTGTGGTTTAGCTTTAGCTGTATGCCAGATTGTTTCAGGTTTATACCATATTTATTCAGGTGTACTGAACTTGATTCAGTTGTTCTCTTCATGTCTCAGCTGGCTACTGCTGATTTCAGCTGTGTGTCGAATTGGATCAGGTGTGAGATATTTGGTTCAGGTGTTTATTACATTTCAACACTGGAACAAAGCAGCAGCTCAACAACTTGATGACGACACCACCACTGTAAACCCGACAGCTCTGTCTTCTCCAAAGCTACGGCAGTGCGCACTACTTATTTTGACAGCTTGTGAGATTGGTTCAGGTATATTTGACTTGGTTGAATTGTTCTCAACTGGGTTTGGCTGGATACTCCTGATTTCAGCTGTGTCCCAAATTGGTTCAGGTGTGTTCAGCTTGGTCCCAGAGTCCCACATATTGCTCATCCTCAGAGAAGCGAAAAAGATACTCTACTCCAAGGCCCGGATGTGCAGAGATAGTTTGATCATACGCAGATTTCTACACTTCATCGACCTCGGAGAAGCACCAGGATTCTCTCTTACAAGACCCGGACATGCAGAGATCGTTTCATCCAATAATCACATAATTTGAAAAATAAAAAATTAAATAGTTACTTTTTTTGTGTGTTTTTATGTACTCAAATGACTGAATGTGACACTTCTCTGGTGCGGTCCAGTTGACAGCGGTCGTCTGTATGTCTATATGGAAACTGGCATCAGAAACTACAGCCGTTTGGACAAACTTCAATATCACTGAAGTTCAACAGAAGAGAGAAGATCCTTCAGTTTGCATCGTCATCTTTCATCTATCATCTTCAAGAGCAAAAATTATGAGGAATGTGATTGGACTGTTCTTGGGCCGTTGAGATTGAGCTGTTGGATCCACTTTGGGTTGGAAAGCTCCTTCTAATGCCGGTTGATTCAGTCCTGCTGCTGTAACACAGAACACGTTTGGACAGCAGTCAGCGTCTGATGTGGTTTGCCTCATTCACATGGTGATCAATTATATTGGTACGAACGGAAAAAGGAAAATAAACTGCATTTCACTACAAATATTTAATTCCCTCACAATGGCTCTTATGCAAATGGGATAAATTCAGGTAGGTTTTTGGAGAACAGATGATAATATGATGGTAAGTAGAATAAGAATGCAAGATGATTTTATCCAAAGCAATTTGCAAATTTCTTTCTTGAACAAAAGACCTCATTCAGCAAACCCAGATCTGCTTGTTATCAAGGGGAAGTAACAATGTTTCATTTCAACAATAGTATTTAATTTACTTTAATGAACATTTGGCACATAATGTGTTTCTCAGCATGTCTGAATGAGGTGTGTGTGTGTTTTGTTTCTGCTTCAGTGACGCAGCACATTATAGACGGGAAACTTCCAGGAGCTTCTGTGAGCCATCGACAGACACGTCACAAAACATCTTGAAGAGCTTTAAGCTGGAAGGAGATCGGCAGAGATCGTAACTAAAACCCTGAGAAAGCTAATCAGTGATATTTGGTTTACTCTGTGGGATTTGTGTGTGTTTTCTGTGTTTTCTAGCTGACATTGAGGAGCTTCTGGAGCATTTGATTGAAGAGTTGATCAGATCTCTCTCGGGTCCAGCGAAAGATTTCTGCTAGCACGAGTTTGACTTCAACATCACCAGTATCTCAGCATTATAAAGTACTTGAAACACTGAAATCAGTGCACAAAGACCACCATAAGATTATGGGATTATGTATCCCATAATCAGTTCTAATCACTGTCCACAGTATAAGATTCAAACCATTATCCAACAAAACAAATATAAAGACTGTGACACAACTCAGTTCAGTACTTACAAGCACTACATAACTCATGATGACGAACAGGTGTGTCTGAGAACCTGTAATACAGGTCTGTCTATGAATTCCCCTAACACCCCAGTACAAAAACAACCCCATTCAACCCAAGTCACATGAACCAATGTTTAATATCAGTAAACAGACAATCCAGCCTGTTTTAACACAAGCACTTCATATGAAACACAAGTTTAATCTTGCTAGTGTTCTTATGCTTTAGGCTTTACAAACAATCCATGGAAAAATACTGTAATGAGTCCTGAACCAGAGGCATGTGTTCATGTTTTGACAAGATCTGTGTTAACGCCCCCATTTGTCAAACAGATGATAACAGAGGTAAGCTAAATGAGAAATATTTCCTCATGAAAAGATTAATATTGTTAGTTGACAAGAATTTTGACATTTACATTTAATAATTTAGCAGAAGCTTTTATCCAAAGCGACTACAAATGAAGAGAGCAACCGAAGCAGTCAAACCAACCATAGGACAACAATATGCAAATGTGACCAGTCCCAGTTATTCCAGCACAGCCTATAATCATAATAGATATAGAATAGAAAGTGTAAGTATTATTGAATCAAATGTTGGCGAAAAAGATAAATCTTTAGCTGTTTATTGTAAATGGCTAAATGGCATTTCCCAGGAAACAAGACTAAATATCTTGTCATTTTTCTTATATAGAAAATGCATCTTGATTTAAGAATTTTTTAGATATTTTGACTGGAAACAAGACAAAAATACCAAGTAAGAATAGCATTTTTTGCAGTAAAGCATCTGCAGTCCCTGATTTGAATGTATGAAGGTGTGTGTGTTGTTTCTGCTTCAATGATAAGGGACATTATTTCTACTTGCATGATTTCAACATCACTAACTCAGCCATTATAAAGTACCAGAAACACTCAAATCAGGGGAGAAACCAGTTAAGACCAGCTTAAACCAGCTAAGACCAGCTTAAACCAGCTAAAACCAGCTTAAACCAGCTAAGACCAGCTTAAACCAGCTAAAACCAGCTTAAACCAGCTAAGACCAGCCAACCATGAGTCATTCCAACCACATCAGCACAATAATCTGAGGCCTGGTTTCACAGACAGGGTTTAGATTAAACCAGGATTAGACTTTAGTAAATTTATTTTAGGACATTTATAAACGTGCCTTAGAAAAATACATTACTGGTGTGCATCTTGAGACAAAAAAATCGCACTGACTTATTTTAAGATATATCAGTGCAAGTTGCTTTCAGTTAAAACAGCTCAAACATACATTTTAGTCTGGGACTAGTTTAAGCCTTGTCTGTGAAACCAGGGGTGAGAGTCAGATTTAACCTCATTGAAATTTGTCATTTTTGTGCACAAGCTTTATACTTTATTCTTGAAACCCTTACAGTAAGTTAGTTGGTTTGGGTCGCTGTAACATGTTTTCCTAAAGGAGTTTTTCAAGTACTAGAAGTGAGATGGCTCCCTCTTGTGGCTGGATGAATCTACTACATTTAAAGATTGTTTATCCTGCAGTGTTTTATATCAGACTGGAGATCAGCTGGTCATCAGAGTTGTGATCCGGGTCTCATATCAGAGGATCGAGATGGTCCTCACTGCGGAACATGAAATCCACGGGGAGGAGTCGGATCCAGATCCGACTCCTCCCACCTTACATACACCTAAACCTACCCAACTCCGCCCCCTGATCCCTAAACCCACCCCTAATCCCTAAACCCAACCCTAATCCTACCCATCTCCACCCCTTGGATCTTGATCCGACTCCTCCCCGTGGATCTCATGTACTGGATTGAGGTGCTACTGAGAGGATCTACAGACTAACATTCATCATTTACATTTGAAGTCTTTCCCTGCAGTTCTGAGGGAGTCTTGACTTTGTGAACTCTTGACTAGTTTACTTCCTAATTGTAGAAAAAAGGAGTAATGCTGCCTTAAAGGGATAGTTCACACACATATTTATTATTTCCTTTATTTTTCCAGGAAGGTCCCATTGAGATTAAAATAAATCTCTTCCTCCAGGGAGTCCTGGCCAAGATGGCCACACTACAAAATTACACACAAACACACAACACATATAAAACATTCCAGAAAGTCAGAGCACAACATTCATCATAAATCAAGTAAAACAACAACATGATTCAATCATTGTATACTGTAGTACATTTTTAAATACATTCAAAGGAGGAATTGTTTCTAGAGGGACAGTAGCTTGAAATTCATTCCACAGTGTCATGATATGAGGTAACACAAGGGTCGTGGTCTATATTCAAGAGAGTTTTATTGGACTGGTACAGAATAACATAAGCTATGCGTTCGACTCTCGTGGTTAGCATACCCCCAACTACGGTAGCTTAACAGGGACAAAAGACAATCTCACAACATCTCCCCCTTTTGGAAGTTAGCAATAACAAGATTCCAAACATCAGTATTTTGCTATATTAATTAAATCTTAAATTTCCTTAAACAATATAACTAAGTAAATGCAACAACTATGTTAAATTTGTTATCAAATAACATCTCCCTTTGTTTCCATTCTGCAAATAATCTCAGAACGGTGCAGGACGTCACAGGGGTAGACTGCCCTCAGTCCTGGAAGGGGTTATTCTGCCCTTTTTAATATCATCAGTCTCGCAGCCTAAGAGGCACTTTTATCTCACGGCCCCTGGAGGTTCTTTTCACAGGAGTAGATGGTGGAAGGGGAGGCTCTGAGGAAGGGCCTGCTGGTAGCTGGCTCACTGGTGATTCCGGCGGCGCCATCACATCTATCGGTGGGGAACCGCTGTCCTGCTGAGACGCTGTGGACTGAGCACATTGCTGTTCCGCAGGAGGTTCGGTCTCAGGAACAGTCTGGAGGTGACGCCTGTTCCGACGGGTCACATTCCAATTGGCCATCTCCACGAGGTAGGATCTCGGCTCCTTGGACTTACTTATGACCCTGGCAGGTGTGGCCCATCCCTTCTCCCCATCGAGCTTCACTCTAACAGTTTGACCAGGGTGAAGTTCAGGGAGCGCACGAGCCGAATGACTGCGGTTGTAGTAGAATCTGTATGAACTTTTCGCTGTAGCGTCCTTCATGTAGACTTGATCCGGGTTGAATGGACGTGGCAGCAATGACTTTTCTCCACTTTTGGAAGGAGCGGAAACGGAACTCTGCGTGGCGTGTTGACGCTGTATGGGACTGCTTCCTCAGTCAGCTCGATCTTTACAGGCTCACAGTTCAGTAGACCTATTTCCCCGAACACATCGCTTGTTAAGTCACTAGTGATAGCATTGACTCTTGCAACCAGCCCCATGCGCTTTGCCACCGCCTTGCCCAACAAGTTACTTACATACTGTCCTTTTATGACTGTAATCCAGTATTGGTATTTCTGTCCTTTGTATGTAGTGGTGGCAAGGAACTTACCCACGCATCGGACTTTCCCACCTGGGCTGTACACTGTTGGCCTGGACTTGTTCAGTTTTGGTTTTTGACGTAGTCTGCTGAAAGTCGCTTCAGTCATAACGGTGGTATCAGCACCTGTGTCGATTTAAAAATACACCGGACTGCCATTCACTAGCAACTCTACATCCCAGTCAGTATCCGGGTTTGACTCCTCAATGATATTTGGCTTTGACTTTGTGGTTGCTCTCAGGAATAGTTCTCCAATAAAAAATGAATCCTCGTCTGAATCCATAACAGCCTCTGCTCTGACTTGTTTCAGCATCTTGGATTTACACACAGCCTCGAAATGTCCGATTTTGTTGCACTTTCTGCACCTTTTGTTTCGAGCTGGACAGCTTTCTTTTTTTTCATGCATCCTGTTGCATCTCTGACAGTTAAGTTTGTTCTCACTGTATTTCTGTCCTTGTCCCTGCCGTGGTTTATCGTAGCTCCTCCTTGTGCTATTGTACTGTTTCTGTCTCACCTCATTCACTGTAGTTTCCACACGCTCTGCACTTTGTTGTTTCACTTGTTCACTTTGCCGTGCAAGCTGGATGGCTCTCTCCAGAGTCAGGTCCGCCTCTAGCTGGAGTTTTTGCGAAACCTCTTTGTCCATTATTCCGATGACGATCCGGTCCCGGATTTGTTCGTCCTTCCCCGCACCGAACTCGCAGTGCTGCGCGAGCTCGTACAGGCTCCGCACGAAAGCTTCAACTGTCTCACCGGCCCTTTGGCTCCGCTTATGAAAACAGGCGCGATCGTGGATGACGTTTCTTTTCGGGACAAAGTGTTCATCAAACTTCTGCATCACTAGATTAAACTCATACTCTGGATGTGGCATGGCCTCGGTTGCCGCAGGAAACACAAACGAGCCGTAAATAGGTTCGGCATCTCTCCCCATGGAGTACAAAAGCGAGTTCACCTGCACTTCGCTGCTCTCTTTGTCAAGTTTCGATGCGACTCTGAACCGGGAGAATCTCTGCCGCCATGTAAGCCACTCCACTGGCTGGGAGAAATCAAACGGCTCGGGAGGTCCAAACTTTGCCATCTTGCTCTTAATGTCGGCGTGAAATCCTTAATTCTGACACCATGTCATGATATGAGGTAACACAAGGGTCGTGGTCTATATTCAAGAGAGTTTTATTGGACTGGTACAGAATAACATAAGCTATGCGTTCGACTCTCGTGGTTAGCATACCCCCAACTACGGTAGCTTAACAGGGACAAAAGACAATCTCACAACACACAGCCATGGAGGCTGGAGCATAGTAGGAGAAAGATGATTTACCATGCTCAGAATGTACCCTACTACTACCGTAAAACTTCAAATAGTAGCCCGGGCTTTTATTTTCCCAAACCGTCGAATTGCACCGGCTTGTATTTGAGACAGGCGTCTATATGAGTCAGGCCTTTATAATTTAGTGTTGAGATGTTGGTCATTGAGTGTATGTCTCTAATCTATAAAAATCTCCAAATGCTCCACGTTAAACTGCGGTCTTCCAACCTTTTACTGTCGCGTCGTCAATTGATTTTGATTAATATGCGCGAGGGAGAGAGAGCAAGACAGCGCTCGTGTTGTTTGAAGATGTGAGAGTGCGCGCGCGCGGCCGGGGCGCTCTCTCTCTCTCTCTCTCTCTCTCTCTCTCTCTCTCTCTCTCTCTCTCTGCTCGTAACGCGCCCTGTCAAGCGCAGCAGTCATTCTATTCTACATCACTCATCGATCAAAAAAAGCTTTGGAGGGACAAAAAATTGCTTTGGCGGCCGCGAAAAAGCGGACGATCTGACGGTTTTAGAGGATTAAATACAACCCGAAACTAAAAAACAGACCCGGCCTCTATTTGAGACCGGCCTTTATTTACCCAAACCTGCAGCCACACCAGGCGTGTAAAAGAGACAGGCGTCTATTTGGGACTCGGCTATTATTTGAAGTTTTACGGTAATTTAATCCCATTAGATGATCTAGTAGGCTACTATAGTTCTTTCTACATAAACATAGAAGTTGGAAGCATACCCATCAATGTCTTTACAATAAATACTAACATATGGGATTTACTTCTTTGATATAAAGAGGACCAACCCAAATAGTTGTACAACAAACAATGATGAGTACGTGAACAAGAATTTGTTATAAAACGCAGTGCAGCATGATAAACACCATCCAGCCTTTTCAATAGATATATAGAAGCATGCATGTAAACAACATCACCATAGTCTAAAATAGATAAAATAGTACTCTGTATTATTCTCTTTCTAGCTGTAAAGGAAAAGCATTTTTTTTTCCCCGAAAAAGAAAACATAGTCTTGGTTTAAGCCTTTTCACCAAGTAATTAATGTGAACATCAAAGGCTAACTTCTCATCGAGCCATATTCCTAAGTATTTATAAGTTGGTACTCTTTCTATATGTAAACCCTCAATAGTCAGAATAGGCATAACAGTAGACATAGAACGGCTACGTGTAAAAAGAATATACTTCGTTTTATTTACATTTAAAACTAATTTTAGTTTCAACAAAGTAAGCTGAAAGTATAAAAAGAATCCTTAAGAATTTCAATAGCCTGAGACTATAATGAAAATTACATGAAAATATGAAAATTTACATGAAAATATGAAAAAAGAAAGAAAGAGAAAGAAAGACTTTTAAAAAAATCACAACTTAAAACTTAACGTTTTTTTGACTAAAATAATATGAATAAGATATATTACATAAAATATGTTTACATATAGCCGACAAGACAAAAAAAAAAAAGAAGCTGAATATATCAAAAATGATCCCGTCCAAAAGTTTATTGATTCTTAATACTGTGTGTCATTACCTGGATGATCTACGGCTGTTTTGTTTTGTTTTGTAATGGTTGTTCTTGAGTCCCTTGTTTGTCCTGAACAGTTAAACTGCAATGTTCTTCGAAAAAATCCTGCAGGTCCTGAAAATTCTTCAGTTTTACAGCACCTTTTGCATATTTGAACCCTTTCAGCAGTAACTGTTTGATTTTGAGATCCGTCTTTTCACACTAAAGACAATTGAGGGACTCAAACACAATTATTAAAAAAGGTTCAAACATTCACAGATGGTCCAGAAGGAAACACCATGCATTAAGAGCCAGGGGTGAAAATAGGCAACATCATGTATTCCCTCATCAAAAAATAAAAATAAATTGTTCTTTTCTTTTAAGGGTTTTTAGGCTTTCTTTGTTTAATAATCTAAATTTATAAGAGAAAGCATGACATGAGATCACCACAGTCACATGACACAAACTGACTTTCCCAGTTTAATACTTCCATTGTAAGGATAAAGATACAGAAACCAGGAGCCAATTACGATCTCTGATTTTCTGATTGCATATTGTTTCTGATTGCATTATGTTTAACATTTACACTTTTTGTTGTTTAAACATGTTCTGTTCTTTTATTTATTAAAAGATTCAAATGAATTGTGAATAGAAGACACTGTATTGAACCAACTTAAGTGTTCACAAGCAGTCAAGCACACAAGAGGGTGTTTTTTTTTTTTGCATTTTAATCTCTGGCTAATAGGATAAAAAGTGTTTTCTAAAGTCTATTGTTTCCAAAAACAACATTTACCTGTTCATTGATGGAAAAACATTCATCATTGATAAAAAGAGCAAAGAGAAGTATGATGTTTAAACGTGTTTCCTGTAAATGTTCTTTCTTCAATGAAAAGGAATCTTTGAGTTGGAATGGAATTTTCCATGTTGTGACGTCAAATCTTGTGAGATCACATGTTTTTTTTCTGACCAATACAAATCTGCCACCTGCTGTGTTTATGCCCGAGTCCATGTCTATATAAAGGGCAGCTTGTGGGGATTTTTTCATTCCAGGCAGACACCGAGAGGGAAATGAATCCAGACTGCTATACAGATAATAATGTTGCTGCTCCATCCCTGCAACATGAACACACAGAGGATCGCTGACTCTACGGCACAGGTGAGTTTAGATATTGCCCGAACGGCACCGGCGGACCGAGATACTCCCACCCGAGGAATGGGAGTGGGGAACCCTTCTGCCCCAACACCACCGGCGGCCCGAGATACCCCCACCCGAAGAATGGGAGTGGGGAACCCTTCTGCCCCAACACCACCGGCGGCCCGAGATACCCCCACCCGAAGAATGGGAGTGGGGAACCCTTCTGCCCCAACACCACCGGCGGCCCGAGATACCCCCACCCGAAGAATGGGAGTGGGGAACCCTTCTGCCCCAACACCACCGGCGGCCCGAGATACCCCCACCCGAAGAATGGGAGTGGGGAACCCTTCTGCCCCAACACCACCGGCGGCCCGAGATACCCCCACCCGAAGAATGGGAGTGGGGAACCCTTCTGCCCTAACACCACCGGCGGCCCGAGATACCCCCACCCGAAGAATGGGAGTGGGGAACCCTTCTGCCCCAACACCACCGGCGGCCCGAGATACCCCCACCCGAGGAATGGGAGTGGGGAACCCTTCTGCCCCAACTCCACCGGCGGCCCGAGATACCCCCACCCGAAGAATGGGAGTGGGGAACCCTTCTGCCCCAACACCACCGGCGGCCCGAGATACTGAAACAACCACCCCAGTAACCCGGGCTATTTTTTTTTCTGACCAATAAAAATTTGCCTCCTGCTTTGCTTATGCCCCGAGTCCATGGTTATATAGTAAAGGCATTTTTTGTAAATTTAATTTCAGGCAAACACTGAGAGGGACAAGGAATCATGCCTCATCACTGCCACATGGACACACAGAGGAGCTTGGACATTGCCCCAACAGCACCGGCGGACCGAGATTCTCCCACCCGAGGAAGCCAGTCGAATTCTCTCTTCTTCAACAAGTTTTGTGCTCCGCCTGAATCCACTGAGGTCAATATGCCATTACTTGGAGCAACACCTGAAACAACCACCACAGTAACCCAGCCAGCTTTGTCTTTTTCAAAGATACAGCAGTGGTTCACTTGTGGTTTAGCTTTAGCTGTATGCCAGATTGTTTCAGGTTTATACCATATTTATTCAGGTGTACTGAACTTGATTCAGTTGTTCTCTTCATGTCTCAGCTGGCTACTGCTGATTTCAGCTGTGTGTCGAATTGGATCAGGTGTGAGATATTTGGTTCAGGTGTTTATTACATTTCAACACTGGAACAAAGCAGCAGCTCAACAACTTGATGACGACACCACCACTGTAAACCCGACAGCTCTGTCTTCTCCAAAGCTACGGCAGTGTGCACTACTTATTTTGACAGCTTGTGAGATTGGTTCAGGTATATTTGACTTGGTTGAATTGTTCTCAACTGGGTTTGGCTGGATACTCCTGATTTCAGCTGTGTCCCAAATTGGTTCAGGTGTGTTCAGCTTGGTCCCAGAGTCCCACATATTGCTCATCCTCAGAGAAGCGAAAAAGATACTCTACTCCAAGGCCCGGATGTGCAGAGATAGTTTGATCATACGCAGATTTCTACACTTCATCGACCTCGGAGAAGCACCAGGATTCTCTCTTACAAGACCCGGACATGCAGAGATCGTTTCATCCAATAATCACATAATTTGAAAAATAAAAAATTAAATAGTTACTTTTTTTGTGTGTTTTTATGTACTCAAATGACTGAATGTGACACTTCTCTGGTGCGGTCCAGTTGACAGCGGTCGTCTGTATGTCTATATGGAAACTGGCATCAGAAACTAAAGCCGTTTGGACAAACTTCAATATCACTGAAGTTCAACAGAAGAGAGAAGATCCTTCAGTTTGCATCGTCATCTTTCATCTATCATCTTCAAGAGCAAAAATTATGAGGAATGTGATTGGACTGTTCTTGGGCCGTTGAGATTGAGCTGTTGGATCCACTTTGGGTTGGAAAGCTCCTTCTAATGCCGGTTGATTCAGTCCTGCTGCTGTAACACAGAACACGTTTGGACAGCAGTCAGCGTCTGATGTGGTTTGCCTCATTCACATGGTGATCAATTATATTGGTACGAACGGAAAAAGGAAAATAAACTGCATTTCACTACAAATATTTAATTCCCTCACAATGGCTCTTATGCAAATGGGATAAATTCAGGTAGGTTTTTGGAGAACAGATGATAATATGATGGTAAGTAGAATAAGAATGCAAGATGATTTTATCCAAAGCAATTTGCAAATTTCTTTCTTGAACAAAAGACCTCATTCAGCAAACCCAGATCTGCTTGTTATCAAGGGGAAGTAACAATGTTTCATTTCAACAATAGTATTTAATTTACTTTAATGAACATTTGGCACATAATGTGTTTCTCAGCATGTCTGAATGAGGTGTGTGTGTGTTTTGTTTCTGCTTCAGTGACGCAGCACATTATAGACGGGAAACTTCCAGGAGCTTCTGTGAGCCATCGACAGACACGTCACAAAACATCTTGAAGAGCTTTAAGCTGGAAGGAGATCGGCAGAGATCGTAACTAAAACCCTGAGAAAGCTAATCAGTGATATTTGGTTTACTCTGTGGGATTTGTGTGTGTTTTCTGTGTTTTCTAGCTGACATTGAGGAGCTTCTGGAGCATTTGATTGAAGAGTTGATCAGATCTCTCTCGGGTCCAGCGAAAGATTTCTGCTAGCACGAGTTTGACTTCAACATCACCAGTATCTCAGCATTATAAAGTACTTGAAACACTGAAATCAGTGCACAAAGACCACCATAAGATTATGGGATTATGTATCCCATAATCAGTTCTAATCACTGTCCACAGTATAAGATTCAAACCATTATCCAACAAAACAAATATAAAGACTGTGACACAACTCAGTTCAGTACTTACAAGCACTACATAACTCATGATGACGAACAGGTGTGTCTGAGAACCTGTAATACAGGTCTGTCTATGAATTCCCCTAACACCCCAGTACAAAAACAACCCCATTCAACCCAAGTCACATGAACCAATGTTTAATATCAGTAAACAGACAATCCAGCCTGTTTTAACACAAGCACTTCATATGAAACACAAGTTTAATCTTGCTAGTGTTCTTATGCTTTAGGCTTTACAAACAATCCATGGAAAAATACTGTAATGAGTCCTGAACCAGAGGCATGTGTTCATGTTTTGACAAGATCTGTGTTAACGCCCCCATTTGTCAAACAGATGATAACAGAGGTAAGCTAAATGAGAAATATTTCCTCATGAAAAGATTAATATTGTTAGTTGACAAGAATTCTGACATTTACATTTAATAATTTAGCAGAAGCTTTTATCCAAAGCGACTACAAATGAAGAGAGCAACCGAAGCAGTCAAACCAACCATAGGACAACAATATGCAAATGTGACCAGTCCCAGTTATTCCAGCACAGCCTATAATCATAATAGATATAGAATAGAAAGTGTAAGTATTATTGAATCAAATGTTGGCGAAAAAGATAAATCTTTAGCTGTTTATTGTAAATGGCTAAATGGCATTTCCCAGGAAACAAGACTAAATATCTTGTCATTTTTCTTATATAGAAAATGCATCTTGATTTAAGAATTTTTTAGATATTTTGACTGGAAACAAGACAAAAATACCAAGTAAGAATAGCATTTTTTGCAGTAAAGCATCTGCAGTCCCTGATTTGAATGTATGAAGGTGTGTGTGTTGTTTCTGCTTCAATGATAAGGGACATTATTTCTACTTGCATGATTTCAACATCACTAACTCAGCCATTATAAAGTACCAGAAACACTCAAATCAGGGGAGAAACCAGTTAAGACCAGCTTAAACCAGCTAAGACCAGCTTAAACCAGCTAAAACCAGCTTAAACCAGCTAAGACCAGCTTAAACCAGCTAAAACCAGCTTAAACCAGCTAAGACCAGCCAACCATGAGTCATTCCAACCACATCAGCACAATAATCTGAGGCCTGGTTTCACAGACAGGGTTTAGATTAAACCAGGATTAGACTTTAGTAAATTTATTTTAGGACATTTATAAACGTGCCTTAGAAAAATACATTACTGGTGTGCATCTTGAGACAAAAAAATCGCACTGACTTATTTTAAGATATATCAGTGCAAGTTGCTTTCAGTTAAAACAGCTCAAACATACATTTTAGTCTGGGACTAGTTTAAGCCTTGTCTGTGAAACCAGGGGTGAGAGTCAGATTTAACCTCATTGAAATTTGTCATTTTTGTGCACAAGCTTTATACTTTATTCTTGAAACCCTTACAGTAAGTTAGTTGGTTTGGGTCGCTGTAACATGTTTTCCTAAAGGAGTTTTTCAAGTACTAGAAGTGAGATGGCTCCCTCTTGTGGCTGGATGAATCTACTACATTTAAAGATTGTTTATCCTGCAGTGTTTTATATCAGACTGGAGATCAGCTGGTCATCAGAGTTGTGATCCGGGTCTCATATCAGAGGATCGAGATGGTCCTCACTGCGGAACATGAAATCCACGGGGAGGAGTCGGATCCAGATCCGACTCCTCCCACCTTACATACACCTAAACCTACCCAACTCCGCCCCCTGATCCCTAAACCCACCCCTAATCCCTAAACCCAACCCTAATCCTACCCATCTCCACCCCTTGGATCTTGATCCGACTCCTCCCCGTGGATCTCATGTACTGGATTGAGGTGCTACTGAGAGGATCTACAGACTAACATTCATCATTTACATTTGAAGTCTTTCCCTGCAGTTCTGAGGGAGTCTTGACTTTGTGAACTCTTGACTAGTTTACTTCCTAATTGTAGAAAAAAGGAGTAATGCTGCCTTAAAGGGATAGTTCACACACATATTTATTATTTCCTTTATTTTTCCAGGAAGGTCCCATTGAGATTAAAATAAATCTCTTCCTCCAGGGAGTCCTGGCCAAGATGGCCACACTACAAAATTACACACAAACACACAACACATATAAAACATTCCAGAAAGTCAGAGCACAACATTCATCATAAATCAAGTAAAACAACAACATGATTCAATCATTGTATACTGTAGTACATTTTTAAATACATTCAAAGGAGGAATTGTTTCTAGAGGGACAGTAGCTTGAAATTCATTCCACAGTGTCATGATATGAGGTAACACAAGGGTCGTGGTCTATATTCAAGAGAGTTTTATTGGACTGGTACAGAATAACATAAGCTATGCGTTCGACTCTCGTGGTTAGCATACCCCCAACTACGGTAGCTTAACAGGGACAAAAGACAATCTCACAACATCTCCCCCTTTTGGAAGTTAGCAATAACAAGATTCCAAACATCAGTATTTTGCTATATTAATTAAATCTTAAATTTCCTTAAACAATATAACTAAGTAAATGCAACAACTATGTTAAATTTGTTATCAAATAACATCTCCCTTTGTTTCCATTCTGCAAATAATCTCAGAACGGTGCAGGACGTCACAGGGGTAGACTGCCCTCAGTCCTGGAAGGGGTTATTCTGCCCTTTTTAATATCATCAGTCTCGCAGCCTAAGAGGCACTTTTATCTCACGGCCCCTGGAGGTTCTTTTCACAGGAGTAGATGGTGGAAGGGGAGGCTCTGAGGAAGGGCCTGCTGGTAGCTGGCTCACTGGTGATTCCGGCGGCGCCATCACATCTATCGGTGGGGAACCGCTGTCCTGCTGAGACGCTGTGGACTGAGCACATTGCTGTTCCGCAGGAGGTTCGGTCTCAGGAACAGTCTGGAGGTGACGCCTGTTCCGACGGGTCACATTCCAATTGGCCATCTCCACGAGGTAGGATCTCGGCTCCTTGGACTTACTTATGACCCTGGCAGGTGTGGCCCATCCCTTCTCCCCATCGAGCTTCACTCTAACAGTTTGACCAGGGTGAAGTTCAGGGAGCGCACGAGCCGAATGACTGCGGTTGTAGTAGAATCTGTATGAACTTTTCGCTGTAGCGTCCTTCATGTAGACTTGATCCGGGTTGAATGGACGTGGCAGCAATGACTTTTCTCCACTTTTGGAAGGAGCGGAAACGGAACTCTGCGTGGCGTGTTGACGCTGTATGGGACTGCTTCCTCAGTCAGCTCGATCTTTACAGGCTCACAGTTCAGTAGACCTATTTCCCCGAACACATCGCTTGTTAAGTCACTAGTGATAGCATTGACTCTTGCAACCAGCCCCATGCGCTTTGCCACCGCCTTGCCCAACAAGTTACTTACATACTGTCCTTTTATGACTGTAATCCAGTATTGGTATTTCTGTCCTTTGTATGTAGTGGTGGCAAGGAACTTACCCACGCATCGGACTTTCCCACCTGGGCTGTACACTGTTGGCCTGGACTTGTTCAGTTTTGGTTTTTGACGTAGTCTGCTGAAAGTCGCTTCAGTCATAACGGTGGTATCAGCACCTGTGTCGATTTTAAAATACACCGGACTGCCATTCACTAGCAACTCTACATCCCAGTCAGTATCCGGGTTTGACTCCTCAATGATATTTGGCTTTGACTTTGTGGTTGCTCTCAGGAATAGTTCTCCAATAAAAAATGAATCCTCGTCTGAATCCATAACAGCCTCTGCTCTGACTTGTTTCAGCATCTTGGATTTACACACAGCCTCGAAATGTCCGATTTTGTTGCACTTTCTGCACCTTTTGTTTCGAGCTGGACAGCTTTCTTTTTTTTTCATGCATCCTGTTGCATCTCTGACAGTTAAGTTTGTTCTCACTGTATTTCTGTCCTTGTCCCTGCCGTGGTTTATCGTAGCTCCTCCTTGTGCTATTGTACTGTTTCTGTCTCACCTCATTCACTGTAGTTTCCACACGCTCTGCACTTTGTTGTTTCACTTGTTCACTTTGCCGTGCAAGCTGGATGGCTCTCTCCAGAGTCAGGTCCGCCTCTAGCTGGAGTTTTTGCGAAACCTCTTTGTCCATTATTCCGATGACGATCCGGTCCCGGATTTGTTCGTCCTTCCCCGCACCGAACTCGCAGTGCTGCGCGAGCTCGTACAGGCTCCGCACGAAAGCTTCAACTGTCTCACCGGCCCTTTGGCTCCGCTTATGAAAACAGGCGCGATCGTGGATGACGTTTCTTTTCGGGACAAAGTGTTCATCAAACTTCTGCATCACTAGATTAAACTCATACTCTGGATGTGGCATGGCCTCGGTTGCCGCAGGAAACACAAACGAGCCGTAAATAGGTTCGGTATCTCTCCCCATGGAGTACAAAAGCGAGTTCACCTGCACTTCGCTGCTCTCTTTGTCAAGTTTCGATGCGACTCTGAACCGGGAGAATCTCTGCCGCCATGTAAGCCACTCCACTGGCTGGGAGAAATCAAACGGCTCGGGAGGTCCAAACTTTGCCATCTTGCTCTTAATGTCGGCGTGAAATCCTTAATTCTGACACCATGTCATGATATGAGGTAACACAAGGGTCGTGGTCTATATTCAAGAGAGTTTTATTGGACTGGTACAGAATAACATAAGCTATGCGTTCGACTCTCGTGGTTAGTATACCCCCAACTACGGTAGCTTAACAGGGACAAAAGACAATCTCACAACACACAGCCATGGAGGCTGGAGCATAGTAGGAGAAAGATGATTTACCATGCTCAGAATGTACCCTACTACTACCGTAAAACTTCAAATAGTAGCCCGGGCTTTTATTTTCCCAAACCGTCGAATTGCACCGGCTTGTATTTGAGACAGGCGTCTATATGAGTCAGGCCTTTATAATTTAGTGTTGAGATGTTGGTCATTGAGTGTATGTCTCTAATCTATAAAAATCTCCAAATGCTCCACGTTAAACTGCGGTCTTCCAACCTTTTACTGTCGCGTCGTCAATTGATTTTGATTAATATGCGCGAGGGAGAGAGAGCAAGACAGCGCTCGTGTTGTTTGAAGATGTGAGAGTGCGCGCGCGCGGCCGGGGCGCTCTCTCTCTCTCTCTCTCTCTCTCTCTCTCTCTCTCTGCTCGTAACGCGCCCTGTCAAGCGCAGCAGTCATTCTATTCTACATCACTCATCGATCAAAAAAAGCTTTGGAGGGACAAAAAATTGCTTTGGCTGCCGCGAAAAAGCGGACGATCTGACGGTTTTAGAGGATTAAATACAACCCGAAACTAAAAAACAGACCCGGCCTCTATTTGAGACCGGCCTTTATTTACCCAAACCTGCAGCCACACCAGGCGTGTAAAAGAGACAGGCGTCTATTTGGGACTCGGCTATTATTTGAAGTTTTACGGTAATTTAATCCCATTAGATGATCTAGTAGGCTACTATAGTTCTTTCTACATAAACATAGAAGTTGGAAGCATACCCATCAATGTCTTTACAATAAATACTAACATATGGGATTTACTTCTTTGATATAAAGAGGACCAACCCAAATAGTTGTACAACAAACAATGATGAGTACGTGAACAAGAATTTGTTATAAAACGCAGTGCAGCATGATAAACACCATCCAGCCTTTTCAATAGATATATAGAAGCATGCATGTAAACAACATCACCATAGTCTAAAATAGATAAAATAGTACTCTGTATTATTCTCTTTCTAGCTGTAAAGGAAAAGCATTTTTTTTTCCCCGAAAAAGAAAACATAGTCTTGGTTTAAGCCTTTTCACCAAGTAATTAATGTGAACATCAAAGGCTAACTTCTCATCGAGCCATATTCCTAAGTATTTATAAGTTGGTACTCTTTCTATATGTAAACCCTCAATAGTCAGAATAGGCATAACAGTAGACATAGAACGGCTACGTGTAAAAAGAATATACTTCGTTTTATTTACATTTAAAACTAATTTTAGTTTCAACAAAGTAAGCTGAAAGTATAAAAAGAATCCTTAAGAATTTCAATAGCCTGAGACTATAATGAAAATTACATGAAAATATGAAAATTTACATGAAAATATGAAAAAAGAAAGAAAGAGAAAGAAAGACTTTTAAAAAAATCACAACTTAAAACTTAACGTTTTTTTGACTAAAATAATATGAATAAGATATATTACATAAAATATGTTTACATATAGCCGACAAGACAAAAAAAAAAAAGAAGCTGAATATATCAAAAATGATCCCGTCCAAAAGTTTATTGATTCTTAATACTGTGTGTCATTACCTGGATGATCTACGGCTGTTTTGTTTTGTTTTGTAATGGTTGTTCTTGAGTCCCTTGTTTGTCCTGAACAGTTAAACTGCAATGTTCTTCGAAAAAATCCTGCAGGTCCTGAAAATTCTTCAGTTTTACAGCACCTTTTGCATATTTGAACCCTTTCAGCAGTAACTGTTTGATTTTGAGATCCGTCTTTTCACACTAAAGACAATTGAGGGACTCAAACACAATTATTAAAAAAGGTTCAAACATTCACAGATGGTCCAGAAGGAAACACCATGCATTAAGAGCCAGGGGTGAAAATAGGCAACATCATGTATTCCCTCATCAAAAAATAAAAATAAATTGTTCTTTTCTTTTAAGGGTTTTTAGGCTTTCTTTGTTTAATAATCTAAATTTATAAGAGAAAGCATGACATGAGATCACCACAGTCACATGACACAAACTGACTTTCCCAGTTTAATACTTCCATTGTAAGGATAAAGATACAGAAACCAGGAGCCAATTACGATCTCTGATTTTCTGATTGCATATTGTTTCTGATTGCATTATGTTTAACATTTACACTTTTTGTTGTTTAAACATGTTCTGTTCTTTTATTTATTAAAAGATTCAAATGAATTGTGAATAGAAGACACTGTATTGAACCAACTTAAGTGTTCACAAGCAGTCAAGCACACAAGAGGGTGTTTTTTTTTTTGCATTTTAATCTCTGGCTAATAGGATAAAAAGTGTTTTCTAAAGTCTATTGTTTCCAAAAACAACATTTACCTGTTCATTGATGGAAAAACATTCATCATTGATAAAAAGAGCAAAGAGAAGTATGATGTTTAAACGTGTTTCCTGTAAATGTTCTTTCTTCAATGAAAAGGAATCTTTGAGTTGGAATGGAATTTTCCATGTTGTGACGTCAAATCTTGTGAGATCACATGTTTTTTTTCTGACCAATACAAATCTGCCACCTGCTGTGTTTATGCCCGAGTCCATGTCTATATAAAGGGCAGCTTGTGGGGATTTTTTCATTCCAGGCAGACACCGAGAGGGAAATGAATCCAGACTGCTATACAGATAATAATGTTGCTGCTCCATCCCTGCAACATGAACACACAGAGGATCGCTGACTCTACGGCACAGGTGAGTTTAGATATTGCCCGAACGGCACCGGCGGACCGAGATACTCCCACCCGAGGAATGGGAGTGGGGAACCCTTCTGCCCCAACACCACCGGCGGCCCGAGATACCCCCACCCGAAGAATGGGAGTGGGGAACCCTTCTGCCCCAACACCACCGGCGGCCCGAGATACCCCCACCCGAAGAATGGGAGTGGGGAACCCTTCTGCCCCAACACCACCGGCGGCCCGAGATACCCCCACCCGAAGAATGGGAGTGGGGAACCCTTCTGCCCCAACACCACCGGCGGCCCGAGATACCCCCACCCGAAGAATGGGAGTGGGGAACCCTTCTGCCCTAACACCACCGGCGGCCCGAGATACCCCCACCCGAAGAATGGGAGTGGGGAACCCTTCTGCCCCAACACCACCGGCGGCCCGAGATACCCCCACCCGAAGAATGGGAGTGGGGAACCCTTCTGCCCCAACTCCACCGGCGGCCCGAGATACCCCCACCCGAAGAATGGGAGTGGGGAACCCTTCTGCCCCAACACCACCGGCGGCCCGAGATACCCCCACCCGAAGAATGGGAGTGGGGAACCCTTCTGCCCTAACACCACCGGCGGCCCGAGATACCCCCACCCGAGGAATGGGAGTGGGGAACCCTTCTGCCCCAACTCCACCGGCGGCCCGAGATACCCCCACCCGAAGAATGGGAGTGGGGAACCCTTCTGCCCCAACACCACCGGCGGCCCGAGATACTGAAACAACCACCCCAGTAACCCGGGCTATTTTTTTTTCTGACCAATAAAAATTTGCCTCCTGCTTTGCTTATGCCCCGAGTCCATGGTTATATAGTAAAGGCATTTTTTGTAAATTTCATTTCAGGCAAACACTGAGAGGGACAAGGAATCATGCCTCATCACTGCCACATGGACACACAGAGGAGCTTGGACATTGCCCCAACAGCACCGGCGGACCGAGATTCTCCCACCCGAGGAAGCCAGTCGAATTCTCTCTTCTTCAACAAGTTTTGTGCTCCGCCTGAATCCACTGAGGTCAATATGCCATTACTTGGAGCAACACCTGAAACAACCACCACAGTAACCCAGCCAGCTTTGTCTTTTTCAAAGATACAGCAGTGGTTCACTTGTGGTTTAGCTTTAGCTGTATGCCAGATTGTTTCAGGTTTATACCATATTTATTCAGGTGTACTGAACTTGATTCAGTTGTTCTCTTCATGTCTCAGCTGGCTACTGCTGATTTCAGCTGTGTGTCGAATTGGATCAGGTGTGAGATATTTGGTTCAGGTGTTTATTACATTTCAACACTGGAACAAAGCAGCAGCTCAACAACTTGATGACGACACTGTAAACCCGACAGCTCTGTCTTCTCCAAAGCTACGGCAGTGCGCACTACTTATTTTGACAGCTTGTGAGATTGGTTCAGGTATATTTGACTTGGTTGAATTGTTCTCAACTGGGTTTGGCTGGATACTCCTGATTTCAGCTGTGTCCCAAATTGGTTCAGGTGTGTTCAGCTTGGTCCCAGAGTCCCACATATTGCTCATCCTCAGAGAAGCGAAAAAGATACTCTACTCCAAGGCCCGGATGTGCAGAGATAGTTTGATCATACGCAGATTTCTACACTTCATCGACCTCGGAGAAGCACCAGGATTCTCTCTTACAAGACCCGGACATGCAGAGATCGTTTCATCCAATAATCACATAATTTGAAAAATAAAAAATTAAATAGTTACTTTTTTTGTGTGTTTTTATGTACTCAAATGACTGAATGTGACACTTCTCTGGTGCGGTCCAGTTGACAGCGGTCGTCTGTATGTCTATATGGAAACTGGCATCAGAAACTACAGCCGTTTGGACAAACTTCAATATCACTGAAGTTCAACAGAAGAGAGAAGATCCTTCAGTTTGCATCGTCATCTTTCATCTATCATCTTCAAGAGCAAAAATTATGAGGAATGTGATTGGACTGTTCTTGGGCCGTTGAGATTGAGCTGTTGGATCCACTTTGGGTTGGAAAGCTCCTTCTAATGCCGGTTGATTCAGTCCTGCTGCTGTAACACAGAACACGTTTGGACAGCAGTCAGCGTCTGATGTGGTTTGCCTCATTCACATGGTGATCAATTATATTGGTACGAACGGAAAAAGGAAAATAAACTGCATTTCACTACAAATATTTAATTCCCTCACAATGGCTCTTATGCAAATGGGATAAATTCAGGTAGGTTTTTGGAGAACAGATGATAATATGATGGTAAGTAGAATAAGAATGCAAGATGATTTTATCCAAAGCAATTTGCAAATTTCTTTCTTGAACAAAAGACCTCATTCAGCAAACCCAGATCTGCTTGTTATCAAGGGGAAGTAACAATGTTTCATTTCAACAATAGTATTTAATTTACTTTAATGAACATTTGGCACATAATGTGTTTCTCAGCATGTCTGAATGAGGTGTGTGTGTGTTTTGTTTCTGCTTCAGTGACGCAGCACATTATAGACGGGAAACTTCCAGGAGCTTCTGTGAGCCATCGACAGACACGTCACAAAACATCTTGAAGAGCTTTAAGCTGGAAGGAGATCGGCAGAGATCGTAACTAAAACCCTGAGAAAGCTAATCAGTGATATTTGGTTTACTCTGTGGGATTTGTGTGTGTTTTCTGTGTTTTCTAGCTGACGTTGAGGAGCTTCTGGAGCATTTGATTGAAGAGTTGATCAGATCTCTCTCGGGTCCAGCGAAAGATTTCTGCTAGCACGAGTTTGACTTCAACATCACCAGTATCTCAGCATTATAAAGTACTTGAAACACTGAAATCAGTGCACAAAGACCACCATAAGATTATGGGATTATGTATCCCATAATCAGTTCTAATCACTGTCCACAGTATAAGATTCAAACCATTATCCAACAAAACAAATATAAAGACTGTGACACAACTCAGTTCAGTACTTACAAGCACTACATAACTCATGATGACGAACAGGTGTGTCTGAGAACCTGTAATACAGGTCTGTCTATGAATTCCCCTAACACCCCAGTACAAAAACAACCCCATTCAACCCAAGTCACATGAACCAATGTTTAATATCAGTAAACAGACAATCCAGCCTGTTTTAACACAAGCACTTCATATGAAACACAAGTTTAATCTTGCTAGTGTTCTTATGCTTTAGGCTTTACAAACAATCCATGGAAAAATACTGTAATGAGTCCTGAACCAGAGGCATGTGTTCATGTTTTGACAAGATCTGTGTTAACGCCCCCATTTGTCAAACAGATGATAACAGAGGTAAGCTAAATGAGAAATATTTCCTCATGAAAAGATTAATATTGTTAGTTGACAAGAATTTTGACATTTACATTTAATAATTTAGCAGAAGCTTTTATCCAAAGCGACTACAAATGAAGAGAGCAACCGAAGCAGTCAAACCAACCATAGGACAACAATATGCAAATGTGACCAGTCCCAGTTATTCCAGCACAGCCTATAATCATAATAGATATAGAATAGAAAGTGTAAGTATTATTGAATCAAATGTTGGCGAAAAAGATAAATCTTTAGCTGTTTATTGTAAATGGCTAAATGGCATTTCCCAGGAAACAAGACTAAATATCTTGTCATTTTTCTTATATAGAAAATGCATCTTGATTTAAGAATTTTTTAGATATTTTGACTGGAAACAAGACAAAAATACCAAGTAAGAATAGCATTTTTTGCAGTAAAGCATCTGCAGTCCCTGATTTGAATGTATGAAGGTGTGTGTGTTGTTTCTGCTTCAGTGATAAGGGACATTATTTCTACTTGCATGATTTCAACATCACTAACTCAGCCATTATAAAGTACCAGAAACACTCAAATCAGGGGAGAAACCAGTTAAGACCAGCTTAAACCAGCTAAGACCAGCTTAAACCAGCTAAAACCAGCTTAAACCAGCTAAGACCAGCTTAAACCAGCTAAAACCAGCTTAAACCAGCTAAGACCAGCCAACCATGAGTCATTCCAACCACATCAGCACAATAATCTGAGGCCTGGTTTCACAGACAGGGTTTAGATTAAACCAGGATTAGACTTTAGTAAATTTATTTTAGGACATTTATAAACGTGCCTTAGAAAAATACATTACTGGTGTGCATCTTGAGACAAAAAAATCGCACTGACTTATTTTAAGATATATCAGTGCAAGTTGCTTTCAGTTAAAACAGCTCAAACATACATTTTAGTCTGGGACTAGTTTAAGCCTTGTCTGTGAAACCAGGGGTGAGAGTCAGATTTAACCTCATTGAAATTTGTCATTTTTGTGCACAAGCTTTATACTTTATTCTTGAAACCCTTACAGTAAGTTAGTTGGTTTGGGTCGCTGTAACATGTTTTCCTAAAGGAGTTTTTCAAGTACTAGAAGTGAGATGGCTCCCTCTTGTGGCTGGATGAATCTACTACATTTAAAGATTGTTTATCCTGCAGTGTTTTATATCAGACTGGAGATCAGCTGGTCATCAGAGTTGTGATCCGGGTCTCATATCAGAGGATCGAGATGGTCCTCACTGCGGAACATGAAATCCACGGGGAGGAGTCGGATCCAGATCCGACTCCTCCCACCTTACATACACCTAAACCTACCCAACTCCGCCCCCTGATCCCTAAACCCACCCCTAATCCCTAAACCCAACCCTAATCCTACCCATCTCCACCCCTTGGATCTTGATCCGACTCCTCCCCGTGGATCTCATGTACTGGATTGAGGTGCTACTGAGAGGATCTACAGACTAACATTCATCATTTACATTTGAAGTCTTTCCCTGCAGTTCTGAGGGAGTCTTGACTTTGTGAACTCTTGACTAGTTTACTTCCTAATTGTAGAAAAAAGGAGTAATGCTGCCTTAAAGGGATAGTTCACACACATATTTATTATTTCCTTTATTTTTCCAGGAAGGTCCCATTGAGATTAAAATAAATCTCTTCCTCCAGGGAGTCCTGGCCAAGATGGCCACACTACAAAATTACACACAAACACACAACACATATAAAACATTCCAGAAAGTCAGAGCACAACATTCATCATAAATCAAGTAAAACAACAACATGATTCAATCATTGTATACTGTAGTACATTTTTAAATACATTCAAAGGAGGAATTGTTTCTAGAGGGACAGTAGCTTGAAATTCATTCCACAGTGTCATGATATGAGGTAACACAAGGGTCGTGGTCTATATTCAAGAGAGTTTTATTGGACTGGTACAGAATAACATAAGCTATGCGTTCGACTCTCGTGGTTAGCATACCCCCAACTACGGTAGCTTAACAGGGACAAAAGACAATCTCACAACATCTCCCCCTTTTGGAAGTTAGCAATAACAAGATTCCAAACATCAGTATTTTGCTATATTAATTAAATCTTAAATTTCCTTAAACAATATAACTAAGTAAATGCAACAACTATGTTAAATTTGTTATCAAATAACATCTCCCTTTGTTTCCATTCTGCAAATAATCTCAGAACGGTGCAGGACGTCACAGGGGTAGACTGCCCTCAGTCCTGGAAGGGGTTATTCTGCCCTTTTTAATATCATCAGTCTCGCAGCCTAAGAGGCACTTTTATCTCACGGCCCCTGGAGGTTCTTTTCACAGGAGTAGATGGTGGAAGGGGAGGCTCTGAGGAAGGGCCTGCTGGTAGCTGGCTCACTGGTGATTCCGGCGGCGCCATCACATCTATCGGTGGGGAACCGCTGTCCTGCTGAGACGCTGTGGACTGAGCACATTGCTGTTCCGCAGGAGGTTCGGTCTCAGGAACAGTCTGGAGGTGACGCCTGTTCCGACGGGTCACATTCCAATTGGCCATCTCCACGAGGTAGGATCTCGGCTCCTTGGACTTACTTATGACCCTGGCAGGTGTGGCCCATCCCTTCTCCCCATCGAGCTTCACTCTAACAGTTTGACCAGGGTGAAGTTCAGGGAGCGCACGAGCCGAATGACTGCGGTTGTAGTAGAATCTGTATGAACTTTTCGCTGTAGCGTCCTTCATGTAGACTTGATCCGGGTTGAATGGACGTGGCAGCAATGACTTTTCTCCACTTTTGGAAGGAGCGGAAACGGAACTCTGCGTGGCGTGTTGACGCTGTATGGGACTGCTTCCTCAGTCAGCTCGATCTTTACAGGCTCACAGTTCAGTAGACCTATTTCCCCGAACACATCGCTTGTTAAGTCACTAGTGATAGCATTGACTCTTGCAACCAGCCCCATGCGCTTTGCCACCGCCTTGCCCAACAAGTTACTTACATACTGTCCTTTTATGACTGTAATCCAGTATTGGTATTTCTGTCCTTTGTATGTAGTGGTGGCAAGGAACTTACCCACGCATCGGACTTTCCCACCTGGGCTGTACACTGTTGGCCTGGACTTGTTCAGTTTTGGTTTTTGACGTAGTCTGCTGAAAGTCGCTTCAGTCATA
The DNA here is from genome assembly GCA_030578255.1 of Tiaroga cobitis. Taxonomy (NCBI): domain Eukaryota; kingdom Metazoa; phylum Chordata; class Actinopteri; order Cypriniformes; family Leuciscidae; genus Tiaroga; species Tiaroga cobitis. The sequence goes on along the minus strand of CM060598.1, from coordinate 31,527,244 downwards.
ACGGTGGTATCAGCACCTGTGTCGATTTTAAAATACACCGGACTGCCATTCACTAGCAACTCTACATCCCAGTCAGTATCCGGGTTTGACTCCTCAATGATATTTGGCTTTGACTTTGTGGTTGCTCTCAGGAATAGTTCTCCAATAAAAAATGAATCCTCGTCTGAATCCATAACAGCCTCTGCTCTGACTTGTTTCAGCATCTTGGATTTACACACAGCCTCGAAATGTCCGATTTTGTTGCACTTTCTGCACCTTTTGTTTCGAGCTGGACAGCTTTCTTTTTTTTCATGCATCCTGTTGCATCTCTGACAGTTAAGTTTGTTCTCACTGTATTTCTGTCCTTGTCCCTGCCGTGGTTTATCGTAGCTCCTCCTTGTGCTATTGTACTGTTTCTGTCTCACCTCATTCACTGTAGTTTCCACACGCTCTGCACTTTGTTGTTTCACTTGTTCACTTTGCCGTGCAAGCTGGATGGCTCTCTCCAGAGTCAGGTCCGCCTCTAGCTGGAGTTTTTGCGAAACCTCTTTGTCCATTATTCCGATGACGATCCGGTCCCGGATTTGTTCGTCCTTCCCCGCACCGAACTCGCAGTGCTGCGCGAGCTCGTACAGGCTCCGCACGAAAGCTTCAACTGTCTCACCGGCCCTTTGGCTCCGCTTATGAAAACAGGCGCGATCGTGGATGACGTTTCTTTTCGGGACAAAGTGTTCATCAAACTTCTGCATCACTAGATTAAACTCATACTCTGGATGTGGCATGGCCTCGGTTGCCGCAGGAAACACAAACGAGCCGTAAATAGGTTCGGTATCTCTCCCCATGGAGTACAAAAGCGAGTTCACCTGCACTTCGCTGCTCTCTTTGTCAAGTTTCGATGCGACTCTGAACCGGGAGAATCTCTGCCGCCATGTAAGCCACTCCACTGGCTGGGAGAAATCAAACGGCTCGGGAGGTCCAAACTTTGCCATCTTGCTCTTAATGTCGGCGTGAAATCCTTAATTCTGACACCATGTCATGATATGAGGTAACACAAGGGTCGTGGTCTATATTCAAGAGAGTTTTATTGGACTGGTACAGAATAACATAAGCTATGCGTTCGACTCTCGTGGTTAGTATACCCCCAACTACGGTAGCTTAACAGGGACAAAAGACAATCTCACAACACACAGCCATGGAGGCTGGAGCATAGTAGGAGAAAGATGATTTACCATGCTCAGAATGTACCCTACTACTACCGTAAAACTTCAAATAGTAGCCCGGGCTTTTATTTTCCCAAACCGTCGAATTGCACCGGCTTGTATTTGAGACAGGCGTCTATATGAGTCAGGCCTTTATAATTTAGTGTTGAGATGTTGGTCATTGAGTGTATGTCTCTAATCTATAAAAATCTCCAAATGCTCCACGTTAAACTGCGGTCTTCCAACCTTTTACTGTCGCGTCGTCAATTGATTTTGATTAATATGCGCGAGGGAGAGAGAGCAAGACAGCGCTCGTGTTGTTTGAAGATGTGAGAGTGCGCGCGCGCGGCCGGGGCGCTCTCTCTCTCTCTCTCTCTCTCTCTCTCTCTCTCTCTGCTCGTAACGCGCCCTGTCAAGCGCAGCAGTCATTCTATTCTACATCACTCATCGATCAAAAAAAGCTTTGGAGGGACAAAAAATTGCTTTGGCTGCCGCGAAAAAGCGGACGATCTGACGGTTTTAGAGGATTAAATACAACCCGAAACTAAAAAACAGACCCGGCCTCTATTTGAGACCGGCCTTTATTTACCCAAACCTGCAGCCACACCAGGCGTGTAAAAGAGACAGGCGTCTATTTGGGACTCGGCTATTATTTGAAGTTTTACGGTAATTTAATCCCATTAGATGATCTAGTAGGCTACTATAGTTCTTTCTACATAAACATAGAAGTTGGAAGCATACCCATCAATGTCTTTACAATAAATACTAACATATGGGATTTACTTCTTTGATATAAAGAGGACCAACCCAAATAGTTGTACAACAAACAATGATGAGTACGTGAACAAGAATTTGTTATAAAACGCAGTGCAGCATGATAAACACCATCCAGCCTTTTCAATAGATATATAGAAGCATGCATGTAAACAACATCACCATAGTCTAAAATAGATAAAATAGTACTCTGTATTATTCTCTTTCTAGCTGTAAAGGAAAAGCATTTTTTTTTCCCCGAAAAAGAAAACATAGTCTTGGTTTAAGCCTTTTCACCAAGTAATTAATGTGAACATCAAAGGCTAACTTCTCATCGAGCCATATTCCTAAGTATTTATAAGTTGGTACTCTTTCTATATGTAAACCCTCAATAGTCAGAATAGGCATAACAGTAGACATAGAACGGCTACGTGTAAAAAGAATATACTTCGTTTTATTTACATTTAAAACTAATTTTAGTTTCAACAAAGTAAGCTGAAAGTATAAAAAGAATCCTTAAGAATTTCAATAGCCTGAGACTATAATGAAAATTACATGAAAATATGAAAATTTACATGAAAATATGAAAAAAGAAAGAAAGAGAAAGAAAGACTTTTAAAAAAATCACAACTTAAAACTTAACGTTTTTTTGACTAAAATAATATGAATAAGATATATTACATAAAATATGTTTACATATAGCCGACAAGACAAAAAAAAAAAAGAAGCTGAATATATCAAAAATGATCCCGTCCAAAAGTTTATTGATTCTTAATACTGTGTGTCATTACCTGGATGATCTACGGCTGTTTTGTTTTGTTTTGTAATGGTTGTTCTTGAGTCCCTTGTTTGTCCTGAACAGTTAAACTGCAATGTTCTTCGAAAAAATCCTGCAGGTCCTGAAAATTCTTCAGTTTTACAGCACCTTTTGCATATTTGAACCCTTTCAGCAGTAACTGTTTGATTTTGAGATCCGTCTTTTCACACTAAAGACAATTGAGGGACTCAAACACAATTATTAAAAAAGGTTCAAACATTCACAGATGGTCCAGAAGGAAACACCATGCATTAAGAGCCAGGGGTGAAAATAGGCAACATCATGTATTCCCTCATCAAAAAATAAAAATAAATTGTTCTTTTCTTTTAAGGGTTTTTAGGCTTTCTTTGTTTAATAATCTAAATTTATAAGAGAAAGCATGACATGAGATCACCACAGTCACATGACACAAACTGACTTTCCCAGTTTAATACTTCCATTGTAAGGATAAAGATACAGAAACCAGGAGCCAATTACGATCTCTGATTTTCTGATTGCATATTGTTTCTGATTGCATTATGTTTAACATTTACACTTTTTGTTGTTTAAACATGTTCTGTTCTTTTATTTATTAAAAGATTCAAATGAATTGTGAATAGAAGACACTGTATTGAACCAACTTAAGTGTTCACAAGCAGTCAAGCACACAAGAGGGTGTTTTTTTTTTTGCATTTTAATCTCTGGCTAATAGGATAAAAAGTGTTTTCTAAAGTCTATTGTTTCCAAAAACAACATTTACCTGTTCATTGATGGAAAAACATTCATCATTGATAAAAAGAGCAAAGAGAAGTATGATGTTTAAACGTGTTTCCTGTAAATGTTCTTTCTTCAATGAAAAGGAATCTTTGAGTTGGAATGGAATTTTCCATGTTGTGACGTCAAATCTTGTGAGATCACATGTTTTTTTTCTGACCAATACAAATCTGCCACCTGCTGTGTTTATGCCCGAGTCCATGTCTATATAAAGGGCAGCTTGTGGGGATTTTTTCATTCCAGGCAGACACCGAGAGGGAAATGAATCCAGACTGCTATACAGATAATAATGTTGCTGCTCCATCCCTGCAACATGAACACACAGAGGATCGCTGACTCTACGGCACAGGTGAGTTTAGATATTGCCCGAACGGCACCGGCGGACCGAGATACTCCCACCCGAGGAATGGGAGTGGGGAACCCTTCTGCCCCAACACCACCGGCGGCCCGAGATACCCCCACCCGAAGAATGGGAGTGGGGAACCCTTCTGCCCCAACACCACCGGCGGCCCGAGATACCCCCACCCGAAGAATGGGAGTGGGGAACCCTTCTGCCCCAACACCACCGGCGGCCCGAGATACCCCCACCCGAAGAATGGGAGTGGGGAACCCTTCTGCCCCAACACCACCGGCGGCCCGAGATACCCCCACCCGAAGAATGGGAGTGGGGAACCCTTCTGCCCTAACACCACCGGCGGCCCGAGATACCCCCACCCGAAGAATGGGAGTGGGGAACCCTTCTGCCCCAACACCACCGGCGGCCCGAGATACCCCCACCCGAAGAATGGGAGTGGGGAACCCTTCTGCCCCAACTCCACCGGCGGCCCGAGATACCCCCACCCGAAGAATGGGAGTGGGGAACCCTTCTGCCCCAACACCACCGGCGGCCCGAGATACCCCCACCCGAAGAATGGGAGTGGGGAACCCTTCTGCCCTAACACCACCGGCGGCCCGAGATACCCCCACCCGAGGAATGGGAGTGGGGAACCCTTCTGCCCCAACTCCACCGGCGGCCCGAGATACCCCCACCCGAAGAATGGGAGTGGGGAACCCTTCTGCCCCAACACCACCGGCGGCCCGAGATACTGAAACAACCACCCCAGTAACCCGGGCTATTTTTTTTTCTGACCAATAAAAATTTGCCTCCTGCTTTGCTTATGCCCCGAGTCCATGGTTATATAGTAAAGGCATTTTTTGTAAATTTCATTTCAGGCAAACACTGAGAGGGACAAGGAATCATGCCTCATCACTGCCACATGGACACACAGAGGAGCTTGGACATTGCCCCAACAGCACCGGCGGACCGAGATTCTCCCACCCGAGGAAGCCAGTCGAATTCTCTCTTCTTCAACAAGTTTTGTGCTCCGCCTGAATCCACTGAGGTCAATATGCCATTACTTGGAGCAACACCTGAAACAACCACCACAGTAACCCAGCCAGCTTTGTCTTTTTCAAAGATACAGCAGTGGTTCACTTGTGGTTTAGCTTTAGCTGTATGCCAGATTGTTTCAGGTTTATACCATATTTATTCAGGTGTACTGAACTTGATTCAGTTGTTCTCTTCATGTCTCAGCTGGCTACTGCTGATTTCAGCTGTGTGTCGAATTGGATCAGGTGTGAGATATTTGGTTCAGGTGTTTATTACATTTCAACACTGGAACAAAGCAGCAGCTCAACAACTTGATGACGACACTGTAAACCCGACAGCTCTGTCTTCTCCAAAGCTACGGCAGTGCGCACTACTTATTTTGACAGCTTGTGAGATTGGTTCAGGTATATTTGACTTGGTTGAATTGTTCTCAACTGGGTTTGGCTGGATACTCCTGATTTCAGCTGTGTCCCAAATTGGTTCAGGTGTGTTCAGCTTGGTCCCAGAGTCCCACATATTGCTCATCCTCAGAGAAGCGAAAAAGATACTCTACTCCAAGGCCCGGATGTGCAGAGATAGTTTGATCATACGCAGATTTCTACACTTCATCGACCTCGGAGAAGCACCAGGATTCTCTCTTACAAGACCCGGACATGCAGAGATCGTTTCATCCAATAATCACATAATTTGAAAAATAAAAAATTAAATAGTTACTTTTTTTGTGTGTTTTTATGTACTCAAATGACTGAATGTGACACTTCTCTGGTGCGGTCCAGTTGACAGCGGTCGTCTGTATGTCTATATGGAAACTGGCATCAGAAACTACAGCCGTTTGGACAAACTTCAATATCACTGAAGTTCAACAGAAGAGAGAAGATCCTTCAGTTTGCATCGTCATCTTTCATCTATCATCTTCAAGAGCAAAAATTATGAGGAATGTGATTGGACTGTTCTTGGGCCGTTGAGATTGAGCTGTTGGATCCACTTTGGGTTGGAAAGCTCCTTCTAATGCCGGTTGATTCAGTCCTGCTGCTGTAACACAGAACACGTTTGGACAGCAGTCAGCGTCTGATGTGGTTTGCCTCATTCACATGGTGATCAATTATATTGGTACGAACGGAAAAAGGAAAATAAACTGCATTTCACTACAAATATTTAATTCCCTCACAATGGCTCTTATGCAAATGGGATAAATTCAGGTAGGTTTTTGGAGAACAGATGATAATATGATGGTAAGTAGAATAAGAATGCAAGATGATTTTATCCAAAGCAATTTGCAAATTTCTTTCTTGAACAAAAGACCTCATTCAGCAAACCCAGATCTGCTTGTTATCAAGGGGAAGTAACAATGTTTCATTTCAACAATAGTATTTAATTTACTTTAATGAACATTTGGCACATAATGTGTTTCTCAGCATGTCTGAATGAGGTGTGTGTGTGTTTTGTTTCTGCTTCAGTGACGCAGCACATTATAGACGGGAAACTTCCAGGAGCTTCTGTGAGCCATCGACAGACACGTCACAAAACATCTTGAAGAGCTTTAAGCTGGAAGGAGATCGGCAGAGATCGTAACTAAAACCCTGAGAAAGCTAATCAGTGATATTTGGTTTACTCTGTGGGATTTGTGTGTGTTTTCTGTGTTTTCTAGCTGACGTTGAGGAGCTTCTGGAGCATTTGATTGAAGAGTTGATCAGATCTCTCTCGGGTCCAGCGAAAGATTTCTGCTAGCACGAGTTTGACTTCAACATCACCAGTATCTCAGCATTATAAAGTACTTGAAACACTGAAATCAGTGCACAAAGACCACCATAAGATTATGGGATTATGTATCCCATAATCAGTTCTAATCACTGTCCACAGTATAAGATTCAAACCATTATCCAACAAAACAAATATAAAGACTGTGACACAACTCAGTTCAGTACTTACAAGCACTACATAACTCATGATGACGAACAGGTGTGTCTGAGAACCTGTAATACAGGTCTGTCTATGAATTCCCCTAACACCCCAGTACAAAAACAACCCCATTCAACCCAAGTCACATGAACCAATGTTTAATATCAGTAAACAGACAATCCAGCCTGTTTTAACACAAGCACTTCATATGAAACACAAGTTTAATCTTGCTAGTGTTCTTATGCTTTAGGCTTTACAAACAATCCATGGAAAAATACTGTAATGAGTCCTGAACCAGAGGCATGTGTTCATGTTTTGACAAGATCTGTGTTAACGCCCCCATTTGTCAAACAGATGATAACAGAGGTAAGCTAAATGAGAAATATTTCCTCATGAAAAGATTAATATTGTTAGTTGACAAGAATTTTGACATTTACATTTAATAATTTAGCAGAAGCTTTTATCCAAAGCGACTACAAATGAAGAGAGCAACCGAAGCAGTCAAACCAACCATAGGACAACAATATGCAAATGTGACCAGTCCCAGTTATTCCAGCACAGCCTATAATCATAATAGATATAGAATAGAAAGTGTAAGTATTATTGAATCAAATGTTGGCGAAAAAGATAAATCTTTAGCTGTTTATTGTAAATGGCTAAATGGCATTTCCCAGGAAACAAGACTAAATATCTTGTCATTTTTCTTATATAGAAAATGCATCTTGATTTAAGAATTTTTTAGATATTTTGACTGGAAACAAGACAAAAATACCAAGTAAGAATAGCATTTTTTGCAGTAAAGCATCTGCAGTCCCTGATTTGAATGTATGAAGGTGTGTGTGTTGTTTCTGCTTCAGTGATAAGGGACATTATTTCTACTTGCATGATTTCAACATCACTAACTCAGCCATTATAAAGTACCAGAAACACTCAAATCAGGGGAGAAACCAGTTAAGACCAGCTTAAACCAGCTAAGACCAGCTTAAACCAGCTAAAACCAGCTTAAACCAGCTAAGACCAGCTTAAACCAGCTAAAACCAGCTTAAACCAGCTAAGACCAGCCAACCATGAGTCATTCCAACCACATCAGCACAATAATCTGAGGCCTGGTTTCACAGACAGGGTTTAGATTAAACCAGGATTAGACTTTAGTAAATTTATTTTAGGACATTTATAAACGTGCCTTAGAAAAATACATTACTGGTGTGCATCTTGAGACAAAAAAATCGCACTGACTTATTTTAAGATATATCAGTGCAAGTTGCTTTCAGTTAAAACAGCTCAAACATACATTTTAGTCTGGGACTAGTTTAAGCCTTGTCTGTGAAACCAGGGGTGAGAGTCAGATTTAACCTCATTGAAATTTGTCATTTTTGTGCACAAGCTTTATACTTTATTCTTGAAACCCTTACAGTAAGTTAGTTGGTTTGGGTCGCTGTAACATGTTTTCCTAAAGGAGTTTTTCAAGTACTAGAAGTGAGATGGCTCCCTCTTGTGGCTGGATGAATCTACTACATTTAAAGATTGTTTATCCTGCAGTGTTTTATATCAGACTGGAGATCAGCTGGTCATCAGAGTTGTGATCCGGGTCTCATATCAGAGGATCGAGATGGTCCTCACTGCGGAACATGAAATCCACGGGGAGGAGTCGGATCCAGATCCGACTCCTCCCACCTTACATACACCTAAACCTACCCAACTCCGCCCCCTGATCCCTAAACCCACCCCTAATCCCTAAACCCAACCCTAATCCTACCCATCTCCACCCCTTGGATCTTGATCCGACTCCTCCCCGTGGATCTCATGTACTGGATTGAGGTGCTACTGAGAGGATCTACAGACTAACATTCATCATTTACATTTGAAGTCTTTCCCTGCAGTTCTGAGGGAGTCTTGACTTTGTGAACTCTTGACTAGTTTACTTCCTAATTGTAGAAAAAAGGAGTAATGCTGCCTTAAAGGGATAGTTCACACACATATTTATTATTTCCTTTATTTTTCCAGGAAGGTCCCATTGAGATTAAAATAAATCTCTTCCTCCAGGGAGTCCTGGCCAAGATGGCCACACTACAAAATTACACACAAACACACAACACATATAAAACATTCCAGAAAGTCAGAGCACAACATTCATCATAAATCAAGTAAAACAACAACATGATTCAATCATTGTATACTGTAGTACATTTTTAAATACATTCAAAGGAGGAATTGTTTCTAGAGGGACAGTAGCTTGAAATTCATTCCACAGTGTCATGATATGAGGTAACACAAGGGTCGTGGTCTATATTCAAGAGAGTTTTATTGGACTGGTACAGAATAACATAAGCTATGCGTTCGACTCTCGTGGTTAGCATACCCCCAACTACGGTAGCTTAACAGGGACAAAAGACAATCTCACAACATCTCCCCCTTTTGGAAGTTAGCAATAACAAGATTCCAAACATCAGTATTTTGCTATATTAATTAAATCTTAAATTTCCTTAAACAATATAACTAAGTAAATGCAACAACTATGTTAAATTTGTTATCAAATAACATCTCCCTTTGTTTCCATTCTGCAAATAATCTCAGAACGGTGCAGGACGTCACAGGGGTAGACTGCCCTCAGTCCTGGAAGGGGTTATTCTGCCCTTTTTAATATCATCAGTCTCGCAGCCTAAGAGGCACTTTTATCTCACGGCCCCTGGAGGTTCTTTTCACAGGAGTAGATGGTGGAAGGGGAGGCTCTGAGGAAGGGCCTGCTGGTAGCTGGCTCACTGGTGATTCCGGCGGCGCCATCACATCTATCGGTGGGGAACCGCTGTCCTGCTGAGACGCTGTGGACTGAGCACATTGCTGTTCCGCAGGAGGTTCGGTCTCAGGAACAGTCTGGAGGTGACGCCTGTTCCGACGGGTCACATTCCAATTGGCCATCTCCACGAGGTAGGATCTCGGCTCCTTGGACTTACTTATGACCCTGGCAGGTGTGGCCCATCCCTTCTCCCCATCGAGCTTCACTCTAACAGTTTGACCAGGGTGAAGTTCAGGGAGCGCACGAGCCGAATGACTGCGGTTGTAGTAGAATCTGTATGAACTTTTCGCTGTAGCGTCCTTCATGTAGACTTGATCCGGGTTGAATGGACGTGGCAGCAATGACTTTTCTCCACTTTTGGAAGGAGCGGAAACGGAACTCTGCGTGGCGTGTTGACGCTGTATGGGACTGCTTCCTCAGTCAGCTCGATCTTTACAGGCTCACAGTTCAGTAGACCTATTTCCCCGAACACATCGCTTGTTAAGTCACTAGTGATAGCATTGACTCTTGCAACCAGCCCCATGCGCTTTGCCACCGCCTTGCCCAACAAGTTACTTACATACTGTCCTTTTATGACTGTAATCCAGTATTGGTATTTCTGTCCTTTGTATGTAGTGGTGGCAAGGAACTTACCCACGCATCGGACTTTCCCACCTGGGCTGTACACTGTTGGCCTGGACTTGTTCAGTTTTGGTTTTTGACGTAGTCTGCTGAAAGTCGCTTCAGTCATAACGGTGGTATCAGCACCTGTGTCGATTTTAAAATACACCGGACTGCCATTCACTAGCAACTCTACATCCCAGTCAGTATCCGGGTTTGACTCCTCAATGATATTTGGCTTTGACTTTGTGGTTGCTCTCAGGAATAGTTCTCCAATAAAAAATGAATCCTCGTCTGAATCCATAACAGCCTCTGCTCTGACTTGTTTCAGCATCTTGGATTTACACACAGCCTCGAAATGTCCGATTTTGTTGCACTTTCTGCACCTTTTGTTTCGAGCTGGACAGCTTTCTTTTTTTTCATGCATCCTGTTGCATCTCTGACAGTTAAGTTTGTTCTCACTGTATTTCTGTCCTTGTCCCTGCCGTGGTTTATCGTAGCTCCTCCTTGTGCTATTGTACTGTTTCTGTCTCACCTCATTCACTGTAGTTTCCACACGCTCTGCACTTTGTTGTTTCACTTGTTCACTTTGCCGTGCAAGCTGGATGGCTCTCTCCAGAGTCAGGTCCGCCTCTAGCTGGAGTTTTTGCGAAACCTCTTTGTCCATTATTCCGATGACGATCCGGTCCCGGATTTGTTCGTCCTTCCCCGCACCGAACTCGCAGTGCTGCGCGAGCTCGTACAGGCTCCGCACGAAAGCTTCAACTGTCTCACCGGCCCTTTGGCTCCGCTTATGAAAACAGGCGCGATCGTGGATGACGTTTCTTTTCGGGACAAAGTGTTCATCAAACTTCTGCATCACTAGATTAAACTCATACTCTGGATGTGGCATGGCCTCGGTTGCCGCAGGAAACACAAACGAGCCGTAAATAGGTTCGGTATCTCTCCCCATGGAGTACAAAAGCGAGTTCACCTGCACTTCGCTGCTCTCTTTGTCAAGTTTCGATGCGACTCTGAACCGGGAGAATCTCTGCCGCCATGTAAGCCACTCCACTGGCTGGGAGAAATCAAACGGCTCGGGAGGTCCAAACTTTGCCATCTTGCTCTTAATGTCGGCGTGAAATCCTTAATTCTGACACCATGTCATGATATGAGGTAACACAAGGGTCGTGGTCTATATTCAAGAGAGTTTTATTGGACTGGTACAGAATAACATAAGCTATGCGTTCGACTCTCGTGGTTAGTATACCCCCAACTACGGTAGCTTAACAGGGACAAAAGACAATCTCACAACACACAGCCATGGAGGCTGGAGCATAGTAGGAGAAAGATGATTTACCATGCTCAGAATGTACCCTACTACTACCGTAAAACTTCAAATAGTAGCCCGGGCTTTTATTTTCCCAAACCGTCGAATTGCACCGGCTTGTATTTGAGACAGGCGTCTATATGAGTCAGGCCTTTATAATTTAGTGTTGAGATGTTGGTCATTGAGTGTATGTCTCTAATCTATAAAAATCTCCAAATGCTCCACGTTAAACTGCGGTCTTCCAACCTTTTACTGTCGCGTCGTCAATTGATTTTGATTAATATGCGCGAGGGAGAGAGAGCAAGACAGCGCTCGTGTTGTTTGAAGATGTGAGAGTGCGCGCGCGCGGCCGGGGCGCTCTCTCTCTCTCTCTCTCTCTCTCTCTCTCTCTCTCTGCTCGTAACGCGCCCTGTCAAGCGCAGCAGTCATTCTATTCTACATCACTCATCGATCAAAAAAAGCTTTGGAGGGACAAAAAATTGCTTTGGCTGCCGCGAAAAAGCGGACGATCTGACGGTTTTAGAGGATTAAATACAACCCGAAACTAAAAAACAGACCCGGCCTCTATTTGAGACCGGCCTTTATTTACCCAAACCTGCAGCCACACCAGGCGTGTAAAAGAGACAGGCGTCTATTTGGGACTCGGCTATTATTTGAAGTTTTACGGTAATTTAATCCCATTAGATGATCTAGTAGGCTACTATAGTTCTTTCTACATAAACATAGAAGTTGGAAGCATACCCATCAATGTCTTTACAATAAATACTAACATATGGGATTTACTTCTTTGATATAAAGAGGACCAACCCAAATAGTTGTACAACAAACAATGATGAGTACGTGAACAAGAATTTGTTATAAAACGCAGTGCAGCATGATAAACACCATCCAGCCTTTTCAATAGATATATAGAAGCATGCATGTAAACAACATCACCATAGTCTAAAATAGATAAAATAGTACTCTGTATTATTCTCTTTCTAGCTGTAAAGGAAAAGCATTTTTTTTTCCCCGAAAAAGAAAACATAGTCTTGGTTTAAGCCTTTTCACCAAGTAATTAATGTGAACATCAAAGGCTAACTTCTCATCGAGCCATATTCCTAAGTATTTATAAGTTGGTACTCTTTCTATATGTAAACCCTCAATAGTCAGAATAGGCATAACAGTAGACATAGAACGGCTACGTGTAAAAAGAATATACTTCGTTTTATTTACATTTAAAACTAATTTTAGTTTCAACAAAGTAAGCTGAAAGTATAAAAAGAATCCTTAAGAATTTCAATAGCCTGAGACTATAATGAAAATTACATGAAAATATGAAAATTTACATGAAAATATGAAAAAAGAAAGAAAGAGAAAGAAAGACTTTTAAAAAAATCACAACTTAAAACTTAACGTTTTTTTGACTAAAATAATATGAATAAGATATATTACATAAAATATGTTTACATATAGCCGACAAGACAAAAAAAAAAAAGAAGCTGAATATATCAAAAATGATCCCGTCCAAAAGTTTATTGATTCTTAATACTGTGTGTCATTACCTGGATGATCTACGGCTGTTTTGTTTTGTTTTGTAATGGTTGTTCTTGAGTCCCTTGTTTGTCCTGAACAGTTAAACTGCAATGTTCTTCGAAAAAATCCTGCAGGTCCTGAAAATTCTTCAGTTTTACAGCACCTTTTGCATATTTGAACCCTTTCAGCAGTAACTGTTTGATTTTGAGATCCGTCTTTTCACACTAAAGACAATTGAGGGACTCAAACACAATTATTAAAAAAGGTTCAAACATTCACAGATGGTCCAGAAGGAAACACCATGCATTAAGAGCCAGGGGTGAAAATAGGCAACATCATGTATTCCCTCATCAAAAAATAAAAATAAATTGTTCTTTTCTTTTAAGGGTTTTTAGGCTTTCTTTGTTTAATAATCTAAATTTATAAGAGAAAGCATGACATGAGATCACCACAGTCACATGACACAAACTGACTTTCCCAGTTTAATACTTCCATTGTAAGGATAAAGATACAGAAACCAGGAGCCAATTACGATCTCTGATTTTCTGATTGCATATTGTTTCTGATTGCATTATGTTTAACATTTACACTTTTTGTTGTTTAAACATGTTCTGTTCTTTTATTTATTAAAAGATTCAAATGAATTGTGAATAGAAGACACTGTATTGAACCAACTTAAGTGTTCACAAGCAGTCAAGCACACAAGAGGGTGTTTTTTTTTTTGCATTTTAATCTCTGGCTAATAGGATAAAAAGTGTTTTCTAAAGTCTATTGTTTCCAAAAACAACATTTACCTGTTCATTGATGGAAAAACATTCATCATTGATAAAAAGAGCAAAGAGAAGTATGATGTTTAAACGTGTTTCCTGTAAATGTTCTTTCTTCAATGAAAAGGAATCTTTGAGTTGGAATGGAATTTTCCATGTTGTGACGTCAAATCTTGTGAGATCACATGTTTTTTTTCTGACCAATACAAATCTGCCACCTGCTGTGTTTATGCCCGAGTCCATGTCTATATAAAGGGCAGCTTGTGGGGATTTTTTCATTCCAGGCAGACACCGAGAGGGAAATGAATCCAGACTGCTATACAGATAATAATGTTGCTGCTCCATCCCTGCAACATGAACACACAGAGGATCGCTGACTCTACGGCACAGGTGAGTTTAGATATTGCCCGAACGGCACCGGCGGACCGAGATACTCCCACCCGAGGAATGGGAGTGGGGAACCCTTCTGCCCCAACACCACCGGCGGCCCGAGATACCCCCACCCGAAGAATGGGAGTGGGGAACCCTTCTGCCCCAACACCACCGGCGGCCCGAGATACCCCCACCCGAAGAATGGGAGTGGGGAACCCTTCTGCCCCAACACCACCGGCGGCCCGAGATACCCCCACCCGAAGAATGGGAGTGGGGAACCCTTCTGCCCCAACACCACCGGCGGCCCGAGATACCCCCACCCGAAGAATGGGAGTGGGGAACCCTTCTGCCCTAACACCACCGGCGGCCCGAGATACCCCCACCCGAAGAATGGGAGTGGGGAACCCTTCTGCCCCAACACCACCGGCGGCCCGAGATACCCCCACCCGAAGAATGGGAGTGGGGAACCCTTCTGCCCCAACTCCACCGGCGGCCCGAGATACCCCCACCCGAAGAATGGGAGTGGGGAACCCTTCTGCCCCAACACCACCGGCGGCCCGAGATACCCCCACCCGAAGAATGGGAGTGGGGAACCCTTCTGCCCTAACACCACCGGCGGCCCGAGATACCCCCACCCGAGGAATGGGAGTGGGGAACCCTTCTGCCCCAACTCCACCGGCGGCCCGAGATACCCCCACCCGAAGAATGGGAGTGGGGAACCCTTCTGCCCCAACACCACCGGCGGCCCGAGATACCCCCACCCGAAGAATGGGAGTGGGGAACCCTTCTGCCCCAACTCCACCGGCGGCCCGAGATACCCCCACCCGAAGAATGGGAGTGGGGAACCCTTCTGCCCCAACACCACCGGCGGCCCGAGATACTGAAACAACCACCCCAGTAACCCGGGCTATTTTTTTTTCTGACCAATAAAAATTTGCCTCCTGCTTTGCTTATGCCCCGAGTCCATGGTTATATAGTAAAGGCATTTTTTGTAAATTTCATTTCAGGCAAACACTGAGAGGGACAAGGAATCATGCCTCATCACTGCCACATGGACACACAGAGGAGCTTGGACATTGCCCCAACAGCACCGGCGGACCGAGATTCTCCCACCCGAGGAAGCCAGTCGAATTCTCTCTTCTTCAACAAGTTTTGTGCTCCGCCTGAATCCACTGAGGTCAATATGCCATTACTTGGAGCAACACCTGAAACAACCACCACAGTAACCCAGCCAGCTTTGTCTTTTTCAAAGATACAGCAGTGGTTCACTTGTGGTTTAGCTTTAGCTGTATGCCAGATTGTTTCAGGTTTATACCATATTTATTCAGGTGTACTGAACTTGATTCAGTTGTTCTCTTCATGTCTCAGCTGGCTACTGCTGATTTCAGCTGTGTGTCGAATTGGATCAGGTGTGAGATATTTGGTTCAGGTGTTTATTACATTTCAACACTGGAACAAAGCAGCAGCTCAACAACTTGATGACGACACCACCACTGTAAACCCGACAGCTCTGTCTTCTCCAAAGCTACGGCAGTGCGCACTACTTATTTTGACAGCTTGTGAGATTGGTTCAGGTATATTTGACTTGGTTGAATTGTTCTCAACTGGGTTTGGCTGGATACTCCTGATTTCAGCTGTGTCCCAAATTGGTTCAGGTGTGTTCAGCTTGGTCCCAGAGTCCCACATATTGCTCATCCTCAGAGAAGCGAAAAAGATACTCTACTCCAAGGCCCGGATGTGCAGAGATAGTTTGATCATACGCAGATTTCTACACTTCATCGACCTCGGAGAAGCACCAGGATTCTCTCTTACAAGACCCGGACATGCAGAGATCGTTTCATCCAATAATCACATAATTTGAAAAATAAAAAATTAAATAGTTACTTTTTTTGTGTGTTTTTATGTACTCAAATGACTGAATGTGACACTTCTCTGGTGCGGTCCAGTTGACAGCGGTCGTCTGTATGTCTATATGGAAACTGGCATCAGAAACTACAGCCGTTTGGACAAACTTCAATATCACTGAAGTTCAACAGAAGAGAGAAGATCCTTCAGTTTGCATCGTCATCTTTCATCTATCATCTTCAAGAGCAAAAATTATGAGGAATGTGATTGGACTGTTCTTGGGCCGTTGAGATTGAGCTGTTGGATCCACTTTGGGTTGGAAAGCTCCTTCTAATGCCGGTTGATTCAGTCCTGCTGCTGTAACACAGAACACGTTTGGACAGCAGTCAGCGTCTGATGTGGTTTGCCTCATTCACATGGTGATCAATTATATTGGTACGAACGGAAAAAGGAAAATAAACTGCATTTCACTACAAATATTTAATTCCCTCACAATGGCTCTTATGCAAATGGGATAAATTCATGTAGGTTTTTGGAGAACAGATGATAATATGATGGTAAGTAGAATAAGAATGCAAGATGATTTTATCCAAAGCAATTTGCAAATTTCTTTCTTGAACAAAAGACCTCATTCAGCAAACCCAGATCTGCTTGTTATCAAGGGGAAGTAACAATGTTTAATTTCAACAATAGTATTTAATTTACTTTAATGAACATTTGGCACATAATGTGTTTCTCAGCATGTCTGAATGAGGTGTGTGTGTGTTTTGTTTCTGCTTCAGTGACGCAGCACATTATAGACGGGAAACTTCCAGGAGCTTCTGTGAGCCATCGACAGACACGTCACAAAACATCTTGAAGAGCTTTAAGCTGGAAGGAGATCGGCAGAGATCGTAACTAAACCCCTGAGAGAGATAATCAGTGATATTTGGTTTACTCTGTGGGATTTGTGTGTGTTTTCTGTGTTTTCTAGCTGACATTGAGGAGCTTCTGGAGCATTTGATTGAAGAGTTGATCAGATCTCTCTCGGGTCCAGCGAAAGATTTCTGCTAGCACGAGTTTGACTTCAACATCACCAGTATCTCAGCATTATAAAGTACTTGAAACACTGAAATCAGTGCACAAAGACCACCATAAGATTATGGGATTATGTATCCCATAATCAGTTCTAATCACTGTCCACAGTATAAGATTCAAACCATTATCCAACAAAACAAATATAAAGACTGTGACACAACTCAGTTCAGTACTTACAAGCACTACATAACTCATGATGACGAACAGGTGTGTCTGAGAACCTGTAATACAGGTCTGTCTATGAATTCCCCTAACACCCCAGTACAAAAACAACCCCATTCAACCCAAGTCACATGAACCAATGTTTAATATCAGTAAACAGACAATCCAGCCTGTTTTAACACAAGCACTTCATATGAAACACAAGTTTAATCTTGCTAGTGTTCTTATGCTTTAGGCTTTACAAACAATCCATGGAAAAATACTGTAATGAGTCCTGAACCAGAGGCATGTGTTCATGTTTTGACAAGATCTGTGTTAACGCCCCCATTTGTCAAACAGATGATAACAGAGGTAAGCTAAATGAGAAATATTTCCTCATGAAAAGATTAATATTGTTAGTTGACAAGAATTTTGACATTTACATTTAATAATTTAGCAGAAGCTTTTATCCAAAGCGACTACAAATGAAGAGAGCAACCGAAGCAGTCAAACCAACCATAGGACAACAATATGCAAATGTGACCAGTCCCAGTTATTCCAGCACAGCCTATAATCATAATAGATATAGAATAGAAAGTGTAAGTATTATTGAATCAAATGTTGGCGAAAAAGATAAATCTTTAGCTGTTTATTGTAAATGGCTAAATGGCATTTCCCAGGAAACAAGACTAAATATCTTGTCATTTTTCTTATATAGAAAATGCATCTTGATTTAAGAATTTTTTAGATATTTTGACTGGAAACAAGACAAAAATACCAAGTAAGAATAGCATTTTTTGCAGTAAAGCATCTGCAGTCCCTGATTTGAATGTATGAAGGTGTGTGTGTTGTTTCTGCTTCAGTGATAAGGGACATTATTTCTACTTGCATGATTTCAACATCACTAACTCAGCCATTATAAAGTACCAGAAACACTCAAATCAGGGGAGAAACCAGTCAAGACCAGCTTAAACCAGCTAAGACCAGCTAAGACCAGCTTAAACCAGCTAAAACCAGCTAAGACCAGCCAACCATGAGTCATTCCAACCACATCAGCACAATAATCTGAGGCCTGGTTTCACAGACAGGGTTTAGATTAAACCAGGATTAGACTTTAGTAAATTTATTTTAGGACATTTATAAACGTGCCTTAGAAAAATACATTACTGGTGTGCATCTTGAGACTAAACAATCGCACTGACATATTTTAAGATATAGGCCTACCAGTGCAAGTTGCTTTCAGTTAAAACAGCTCAAACATACATTTTAGTCTGGGACTATGTTAAGCCTTGTCTGTGAAACCAGGGGTGAGAGTCAGATTTAGCCTCATTGCAATTTGTCATTTTTGTACACAAGCTTTATACTTTATTCTTGAAACCCTTACAGTAAGTTAGTTGGTTTGGGTCGCTGTAACATGTTTTGCTAAATGAGTTTTTCAAGGACTAGAAGTGAGATGGCTCCCTCTTGTGGCTGGATGAATCTACTACATTTAAAGATTGTTTATCCTGCAGTGTTTTATATCAGACTGGAGATCAGCTGGTCATCAGAGTTGTGATCCGGGTCTCATATCAGAGGATCTACAGACTAACATTCATCATTTACATTTGAAGTCTTTCCCTGCAGTTCTGAGGGAGTCTTGTCTTTATTAGATCTGTGAACTCTTGACTAGTTTACTTCTTGACTGTAGAAAAAAGGAGTAATGCTGCATTAAAGGGATAGTTCACATACATATGACAATTCTGGCATTATTTTCCCACCTCCATGTCATTCCAATCTGGTGTGATATTTTGAAATATATTGAAGACTCCATTTTTTTATTTTTTGGAAAATCTTTTTTTTGTGGTCCACAGTCACACAGGTTTGGAACAACATGAGGGTGAGTAAATTATGAAATATATATAGTACTTATGTAAAAATCTGTTTTGATGTCCGCTCACATGAGATGAAGATGTTCGCATTTGTGAAAGCTGTTTTATTTTCCAGACAGCTGATGCCTCATGCCGACGACTGCCTGCTTTACCCATAGACAGTAAAAGAAATGGACACAGCGACCCCATAGACTTCAACGGAGAAAAGTGAAGTCAAATAGAAGCACTCACTTCCTGATTGCCAAGCGCACTGCGCAGGCTCAAACTGAGCTTGAAGACGTAGTTGTGACGTGAGCAACCTGACTGACAGTTGTACGTCTTCTAGTAGCTGTGGCAAAGGGAATCTGAATCATTCCCTTCTGAGTCTTGCAGAGCCGGAGATCGTGATTATTAGTTGTTCATGAGCTTGCAGCAGGAGCAACTTTATGACTCTCTATGGGCTTCTCCCTTAACTTTATTCCTCCACGTCCCCCGATTGTGTGTGAGCTTCTACATCTGTCTTTACGGTCATTTCTCTTCTATGCGACAGAGTCGCGTGTTATGACGCAATCGTTAGCCTATTTTTACAAAAACGGCTTCTACGGGGCCACAACGTAAGATACAAGGTAATGGAGCATTTTATACATTGTCGTGTTTCTTTAGAAATAAATAATGGACAAATGGAGTCTTTAAACGTCTCAGATGTAAAGTTATTCGCTGTCAAAGTGGCGCCAAAATGAATGGGAGTCAATGGAATGCTAACAGCAGGTGAAGGCTTGTTAGCCAATGGCGGCGCCCGGGGAGACTTCAGTTCCGGGCTGGTGGATTACCCCCTTGGATTTACCTCGGTAATCTTCCTGTCATTGAACATTTAACATTGGGGAATAAATTCATCATGATTGACCCAATAACACATTTGTGTAATTGTATCTTTTGTCCTGTATATTGTCTTAAAAGGATACTCCACTTTTTTTGGAAATAGGCTTATTTTACAACTCCCCCAGAGTTAAACTGTTCAGTTTTACTGTTTTTGAATCCATTCAGCCGATCGCCGGTTCTGGCGGTACCACTTTTAGCATAACTTAGCATACATCATTGAAGTGGACAAGACCATTAGCATTTCTCCAAAAAAAATGACCAAAGAGTTTCGATATTTTTCCTATTTAAAACTTGACTCTTCTGTAGTTACATCGTGCACTAAGACCGACGGAAAATTTTCTAGGCTGATATGGCTAGGAACTATACTCTCATTCCTGCGTAGTAATCGAGAAACTTTACTGCCATACCATGAGTGCAGCAGGCGCAGGCACTTCGTCCCGGTCACGCTGGAAGTTACCGAGCTGGGGACTATTTTCAGGCGCTGCGTCATATCATTACGCCTTTTTTTTATAGAAATAAAGTGTAAAAACATACAAAGCTTAGTTTTAGAAATCACACTTAGTTGTGTAAACCATTAAAGACCACAAACTTATGAACGGTAGTGTGTGGCCAGAAACGGGCCAAAGTAGCATGTATGTGTGCGCCTGACGACGTTGTGTGTTGGTGTGTGTGCGCGCCTGACGACGTTGAGTGTTGGTGGGTGCCTGACGTTGTGTGTTGGTGGGCGGTTGACGTTGTGTGTTGGTGTGTGTGCGCCTGACGACGTTGTGTGTTGGTGTGTGTGCGCCTGACGACGTTGAGTGTTGGGTGTGTGCCTGACGTTGTGTGTTGGTGGGTGCCTGACGTTGTGTGTTGGTGTGTGCGCCTGACGTTGTGTGTTGGTGTGTGCGCTGACGTCGTGTGTTGGTGTGTGCCTGACGTCGTGTGCTGGTGTGTGCCTGTCGTTGTGTGCTGGTGTGTGCCTGTCGTTGTGTGCTGGTGTGTGCCTGTCGTTGTGTGCTGGTGTGTGCCTGTCGTTGTGTGCTGGTGGGTGCCTGTCGTCGTGTGCTGGTGGGTGCCTGACGTCGTGTGCTGGTGGGTGCCTGTCGTCGTGTGCTGGTGGGTGCCTGTCGTCGTGTGCTGGTGGGTGCCTGTCGTCGTGTGCTGGTGTGTGCCTGTCGTCGTGTGCTGGTGGGTGCCTGTCGTCGTGTGCTGGTGGGTGCCTGTCGTTGTGTGCTGGTGTGTGCCTGACGTCGTGTGCTGGTGTGTGCCTGTCGTTGTGTGCTGGTGTGTGCCTGTCGTTGTGTGCTGGTGTGTGCTGGTGTGTGCCTGTCGTCGTGTGCTGGTGGGTGCCTGACGTCGTGTGCTGGTGTGTGCCTGTCGTTGTGTGCTGGTGTGTGCCTGTCGTCGTGTGCTGGTGTGTGCCTGTCGTCGTGTGCTGGTGTGTGCCTGTCGTCGTGTGCTGGTGTGTGCCTGTCGTCGTGTGCTGGTGTGTGCCTGACGTCGTGTGCTGGTGTGTGCCTGTCGTCGTGTGCTGGTGGGTGCCTGACGTCGTGTGCTGGTGTGTGCCTGTCGTTGTGTGCTGGTGGGTGCCTGTCGTCGTGTGCTGGTGTGTGCCTGACGTCGTGTGCTGGTGTGTGCCTGTCGTTGTGTGCTGGTGTGTGCCTGTCGTTGTGTGCTGGTGTGTGCCTGTCGTTGTGTGCTGGTGTGTGCCTGTCGTCGTGTGCTGGTGGGTGCCTGACGTCGTGTGCTGGTGGGTGCCTGTCGTCGTGTGCTGGTGTGTGCCTGACGTCGTGTGCTGGTGGGTGCCTGTCGTCGTGTGCTGGTGGGTGCCTGTCGTCGTGTGCTGGTGGGTGCCTGTCGTCGTGTGCTGGTGGGTGCCTGTCGTCGTGTGCTGGTGGGTGCCTGTCGTCGTGTGCTGGTGGGTGCCTGTCGTTATGTGTGGGTGTGGGTGGCTGACGTTGTGTGTTGGTGGGTGGCTGGTGGTGGAGGACTGTGCTTCTCCTTCCCCCCTCTCGATCGCCAGCCAAATACAACCAACGCCTCAACCATTGCTCCACCTCCTGGTTCGTGGATTCTCTGCATCCAGGATTTCTCCGAATGGCTTCTAGAAACAAACAATTAAAGATATCATGGGAGGTTTTATTCACCCTGCATTGAGGGGTGGCAGCTCATCGAAGTGACTACGAAGCTGGTAAATGAACCTAAAAATGTTGCCTGGTACATCTAATCAACACTTTTACCGGTAACAACATTCTTGACTTCTAGGCCCTGGAATGATGTTTTGCCATGGAGGCCTTTCCAATTCATTTTGCAGGCCAAGTCGTTCTGAATAAGCATCTTCATGACCCTCCACACAGTGTCCTTGAGGTTCACGCCCCCAGCAAGGCCCAGTGTCAGCACCTGGAAAAATAAAAGTTTTGAAAATATGAATGTTCATTGCGGAGAAAAAAAAATGCAAAGAAAAAGGTTCAGAAAAAAATCTGGTCCAAATACTAATGATAAAAGTAATTATTACCAAGTCCTTTCTCTTCTTTGGCTTTGTCCTAATGTCGCCGCGGTGCAGCGCCAAAAGAGCCTCAGCATCCCTCAACGGCAGGAAACTTCCGTCCATGTGGCGTAGGTGTAGATTGGAGATCCTGAACAATCCGCAGCAGATTTCTTTGCATATCACACATCACCTCCTGCTTGGCAATGATCTCTCGTAGTAATGCTGAAACCAGAACATTTTAAAAACTGTTTAGTCCTTGCTAGCTATAACATAGAAATGTGTTGTAAATTGGAATAGAGCATAAGGTCTCACCAGACTGCAGGTCCATCTCAGAAGCAGCATAAGGGGCAAGATGGATTGGCTCTTGATAGTCACCAGTGAAATCTCTGTCTGGAAATGTACAGGAACATTTGGTTTGGTCAGAGAAACGGGCTCGGTTTGGTGAACAACCTAGCAGCTAGCTAAAATAAGTGCTGACGCTAAGGTCTGGTACAACTATTCAAAAACGGGACAGTTTAAGATTCTCATAAACCTTTACCTCAAAATGCAGTAAGGAATGAAAACAGTATTCTGAAACAGAGAAACAAAAGTGTCAAAAAACTCAATACCACACTCACAACCCATGTGACTTGAACTTATATTGCAAATAATGATAACTGGGAAAAAAGCAGAAAATTTTCATTTTTTGTAATTTTCTACAAAAATCTACACAGTCATATAAGTAACCTTATATAAATATCCGAACTTTTACCATCGTGTCGTTTGATTTTGATTAATAGCGCAAGGGAGAGCAAGGCAGCGCTTTGAAGACGGCGAGAGCGCGCGTGCGGCCGAGGATCTCTGCTCGTTCTTTCAGTATGCGCACTGTCACATGCGCATGTCATCTACATAAATCAAAGAATAGATCCTCCAATGGGAATTCCCCCAGAGAATTTTGTGATGTGATTTTACTCAATTTAATAAAAACTACTGTTCAAAGGTTTGGGGTCAATATGATTTTTTAGTTTTTTTAAAGAAATTAACTTTTCTTCAGAAAGGACGCATTAAATTGATCAAAAGTGACAATAAAGACATTTATAATAATGCAAAATATTTATTTTTTAATTAAATGCTTTTCTCTTGAACTTTCAAAGAATCCTGAAAAAATGAATCACGGTTTGCACCAAATTATTAAGCAGATTAATTTGATCATTTTAATGCACCTTTTCTGAAGAAAAGTATTAATTTCTAAAAAAAAAAAAAAAAAAAAAAAAAAAAAAAAAAAAAAAAAATTATATATATATATATATATATATATATATATATATATATATATATATATATATATATATATATATATATATATATTATATATATCATATTGACCCCAAACTTTTGAACAGTAGTGTACATTTTTATTAAATTGAGTAAAATCAAATCATATCACAAAGGTAAATGAATCCATACCAGAAGTGTTAGCAGCTAGAAAAATCCTCCACCAAATTGCCAGTAATCATCTAGATCCTTGGTGAGTCTGGAAGGGAAACAAGAAATGATTCACTGATAATTTAAATGTAAACGTACACTTAAAGCATGGCAATCCCATCAGAAAAAATGTGTATCATAGAAAGGGAACCACACAAAAAAGCCAATTCACAGACAGCCAATTCTGCGCCACTTCAGAGGAAGACAGACAAAAGTACAAAAAGTTACTCAGACTTTCTATCAGTAAATGTCTTTGATGATGAGAATCATACTTAATACTTTATATTAATCCCAGTGTAGGTTTTCGAAAAAGTTGGTAAAATTGACAAAAAAACAAAAACAACTTACTGTAATTGGTGGATTGGTCTCTATTTGGGTGTTCTCCCCCCGACAAAATCTTATTCCAATGCTTGATCTAAAAAATGTAAACAAATATATTCATTGGCAGTTATCAGTGTTCGAAGAGGTTATGTACTTCTAACGAATAAATTACGGTTTTATCACTTTATTCATTCCGAGACAGACTAATTACTCTCATGCGTTTGAGTTTTAAACTGGGTGACAACATTAACACAAACCAACAACAACACAGCAGTGTCAGATGGTAATGTTAAGATAAGTTACATGAATAAGTGCTAATAATATCTCTAGCGCTTCGCTAAAGCAGTACAAAAAACACTCACAGAGGTAGCAGCTAACGTTAACTTGTTTGCAGGCTGCATTCACGTTAGGCCCATGTCCGTTACCAGTTTGTAAAACTCTTGTGTACAGACAGTAAAAAAATGAAGATAATGATCTTCATTAACGGTGATTATCCGCTTATAGCATTATTTAATCTAACGTTACCCACAAACCTAATTTATACTCTATTCAACAGATTTCAATGTAATACATTTTAAACATTTATTGATATTTGTTAACATATTTATTTATCTAAAATGAAACTGTGGTAACGACGTACATACATACATTAAAGACAGGAACATAACGTTTAACGTTAGACTGTTAAAGAATGAAAAATGTGTTCTTACCTGAAGTGATATCGCCAGTGCTTTTACAGACCACGTAACGTTACGACCCGTTCCTCTGTTCACATTCCAGCTTTTGTCCTTCATTGACATATCACAACTCACATTCGCTCAAAATAAGAATTTAACAAGAATTTATAAAATAATCCGTGTCCGACCGGGTAATAATCAGCAGCTGCTCACCTCACACACCGACTCAAACAGTAACGGACGTATTTTCAAACTTAAAATAGGCGCGAATATTGTCATTGGCTAGTTTCCTGGAAGACAGAAAGATTAACCAATCATGATCAAAGTAAAACGGTGAAACAACCAATAACAGTAGTTTCAGCGTGATAACGTAGCGAAATGTGTATAGTGTATTTAGTTTTATTTGCAGTCTGTATTTATTTAATTAATTGGTCAAATGGTGTTTTCATGACAGTGTATGAATAAAAAAAAATAATGCATGGTAAACTGTTAGGCAAGCACACAGTATTGTCCACACAAAATTCACGTAAAGCAAAAAGTTTCTGCTGCACTTGAGGTTGAAATTATTGGAGAGTTGTCTATAATGATAATAATTATATTTTAACATATCCATTGAAAGGCTGTATTATCAGAATATCATTAAATAATTATCATAATAATACTTTATAAGGCAGATATTTCTGTTGTATGTTGTTGAAAACATTACGTTGTTTTCTACGTACAGATCTTGTAAAAATTTCAACGTTGATTTTGAAGTGTTTTTGTTAACATTTTTCAACCATTTAGCATTAAACGTTATATCAACGTTGTTTCAACGTTGAAATAACAACTGACATTATTTCAACCATATTTCAACGTTGAAGGTCGGTCATATGGCGGCTGGGTTGTCCATTAGAGGCTATATATATATATATATATATATATATATATATATATATATATATATATATATATATATATATATATATATATATATCTTATGATAAAACTGGAGAGGAAATACTTGTTTAAGTAATTTCACAATCACTCTCACACAACAGCAACTGAAAAATACGTTGAATCTGGCATGTTTCATATTTGCCAGAAGAGAGCCATAAAATAATGCCCCTCCCTCCACCACCTCCAGCTGCGCCACCACCGATTCCGGAACTCTTCAGGGTTGCCATGCATTTGCCAACATCGTACCCCAGATAGCACACGTACGTCTGGCCGATGTCGGCCCGATGTACAAAGTTCCATCGGCACGATGTCGCTCAGAGAGGGTTTGCTAATCGGCAATATGTCGCCGCAACGTCGGCATATGATCGCAAATGATCTTCGGCCGATGTTTGACCGACGCAAAGCTGTAAATCCCGGCCGCTCTGCATGGGCTTTATAGGACCTTTATTTATTTAGGTCGAACCTTTCTGGCTACTCCTTTACATTAGACACCATGCGCTGCTTTCATTGAAGCACGCACGAACACACAAACACACACACACACACACACACCATTTGCACGCAGAGAGCGGAGATCGCGCTGCACACTCAGGATCACAGAAGCTGTAGTCATAGCTGCCCCCGCGACTTTCATTAATAAAATAGCATCGATACTGAACACATGCAACTTTCATCCCTCAAAATGGCCATATATTCAAGAAGAAAAAGTCGAGTAGTTTGCATCACTGGACATAACTGTCAGGCATTTATCATTTCTATCGTAAAATAGTTGACTAATATTAAATGATTTGCAACTTTCATCTCACCTCGCAGTGCTTGCACTCTTTCAATGTTAAACTGATGGAATAACGTGCTCTGCTTCTGTGAACAGGAAACCCCGCCTACTTTGATTGGCTATCTATTTGGATAGACCAGCTTAAAGTAGCCTAAAGTGTAACTTTTAAACCTTTTTGTCATCCTAAAAACAAAGCAGAGCAAGAATTTCCAACATTGGGGAACAGTTTGGCCATTTCTAATTATTGACATATTATTGTTTTTAATATTATTGACGTATAATTATATAACTTCTCCCCCTCAATGTCTATCGTGATATACAGCACTGGGGCTACTTGACTATCTAATATGAAAAAAAAAGTAGGCTATACTGACATTGAAAAATATCTTCTTAATTTTGTGTGTGTAACTGTCTCTATAATGAACAGACACAATTCAAGTTAAGATAGTTTAATGACACCAGAAAGAAAAGCAACAGCAACAATGTAGATCCACAGTAGAGACGGATTCTTCCTGGCAGCCTGTAACAGAGTGAAAACAGTGGGGAAAAGCAGTTAGGACTTTGCTTTAAGAAACAAATCCATCAATAAATATGTTTTAACTGTTTCCTTAACAGAAAACGCGAAGTGCTGTTAGAAACTTTGTTATCTGTCACTGTGTCCCTGCAACATCTGTCAGCAGCAGCGCGTTTTCTACTCGAGCATGTGAAAATTATTGTTTTTCTCAACATGAAAGTGAAACAATAAAGCAAGATAAATATTATGTTGACTCGAGTGTATACCTACGTTCTGTACGATAAGTGTCTGTTTTATTAGCGTTTTTTTCCCTTTCGTACTGATTGATCTTAAATGCTTCTTTACATTTTTTGTTTATACATATTGTTTAATGTTTTCAACTGTAAGAAAACCTTAAGATGCAACTTAAGCTTGTTGTGTATATTTAATTTCCCTAATAGTCAACGATGTTGTTTAACAACCGTGCGTAAGGGATATGCGCTATCACGCAGCAGTAAGTCATGCAGCGCGGTAACAGATGACGTCATATCTAGTGGGATTCCATAAACTACACAGAACCCCACTATTCGCCGACGCAATGTTTAAATTCAGGCAAACTTTATACTTTATGGACAAATATACATAACGAAAAGATGATACCAAATTTAATACCTTGGAAAATGGCATTTAAGACTTTTTAGTACTTTTTAAGGGCCTTAATTTTCTCTAAATTGATTTATCAACTTTTAATACTTTAAGACCCCACGGACACCTTGTTTACAACTAGATATATTTATGGAGATGAGAAATAAAAAAACCCGCCCTGTACAGCTATGATCAGCTGTCCGGTGTGGTGAAGTGATGAGTCCCAGCTTAGGACCCCAATAGAGTAGTATGCCTGATCTAAAGCTGTTCTCGCGATTCTTAATGTAATCAATCAAACTTTAATTAATGTAATAATCTTTTATTTTTATCCTGATTATTTATATAGTTAAAGTGAAAGAAATAACATGTTTAGGTATGTATTGCAACATTCTTATTAGGCAATAAGGCATAATATAACTTGTTTTAAATACAAGCATGTCATGTCATAATTAATTCTCAAACAGTATTATGCTTGTATCATATTTGTTACTGAAGTTGTTTTATCGAAAAAATATCGTAGATGGTGAGAAAAACGTTATCTCTAACCATTTCGGATAGCTGTATGCTATGCTACTACCTAAGCTAACTAAAAAACACGAACGAGAAATGTTTAATTTCACAATCTATAGCTTCGGTTATATACTAGTATATAAAACATACAAGTTAAAATATATTAATGGTCGTTATAACATAGTTCAAAAGACTTCTATAATAAAGTGATATCTGATTTATAACCAGGCACTAAAGCGATTACCTATATAAAACGAGCTTTGAACCAATCGGATTGCTTGGGTCCGTCCTCCTAAAGGCGGGTATACACTGTGCGATGTCTGTGTGATTTCAGCAATGTACCTACTAACACTGAACGAGTAAATCGCATGCAGTGTAAACCCAAAGTTCAGGATTTATGTGTTCACACTATACGGTCCGATCATCGAGCTGCGACTTGACTGCGAATATCTGCGATAAACCCCTGGATTGCGCCTATAGACGATATCATGTATCCAGAGATATTGTCAAAACAAGCTGTGAGGATAATAAAATATTACATAGACAATTTTCAATGAAGAGGAGTTTGCTTCTAAAACATTTAGGTCGATTACAATGAATTATAGCCATATAATTAACTATTAACAGTCTATAATATGTCCGAACATTGCAATAATTAGTCATCAATGAAAATTACAAACAGGTTTATTTCAAAAACATTGTTTAACAAATTAATAAAAGAGGCGTTACATCGCAGGTGGCTTGGAAGACGCGAGTAATATATGGTTAATCCATTTTGCAACACGAACTGGAGGTAAGCAACAGTAATTTGCAGCTAGTTTGAACTACAGAACTTAAAGATCTCCCTTGTTTCGTTTTTATTTTATTTTTGCTGCAGATGAAATGGTTAAACTTCTGTTTTCATGGCAATCTAGTTTAGGGCAATCGGTTCATAGCTTTGCTTGAACTGTGCGATATAGTTACAAGGAGCGACCAAAATTTCTGACTGTCGGGAGAGGTTCATCGCCTCTCGTTTCTCCCTGTACACTGCACAACAAACGACGCACGACAAAGCTGAAAATCGTGAGTCGCACAAGTCAGAATTCGGCTCAAAATCGGGTGCAAATCGCACAGTGTATGGCTGCCATAAACTGGGACCCATCACTTCAGTGGGACTCAACACTTCACCACACCGGCCGAGGTTTCCATGGCCAAAGCTGAACGGTTGGTTTTTGTCACATGATCTGCGGTGCGCTTGCGGCATTCTGAAAGAGATGTTTTCATTTCGTCGTGGCATAGGCGCGCCTGGAAAAACGAGCGCACCACACCGCGTGTTCAGCAATTCATCCAATTACAGAAATTAGTTATTTACACCAATAATGTGATGCGGCAATCTGGTGAATTTTGGAGGCGGAGCATTGAAGAGCGTTTTTGAAACAGCGTTTTTGAAATATTGCTTACCCCACCTTATGTTCATCTATAGTTGCCGTCATCTGAAGTCTTCACAAGTGAGACTGGATCCAAACTGGAGCTGCCGTAATCTCTAGTAAACTTGCTGAGCATCCTGAGATAGAAACAGGGAAGCAACAGGAGAAAGATTAGCATAGCTGCAGTTCATATTATTTCAGACAAAAGATGATCATGTGCACTTTACCATTTCATCACATATTAACTGTAGAACAATATTATGAGATGTGTTAATTGAATGCTTGGCTAAAGAGATGTGTCTTTAATCTAGATTTGAACTGGGACAGTGTGTCTGAGCCCCCAACATTATCAGGAAGGTTATTATGAAGGTAAAAGAGTAGCAAAACTTGAATTTGAGAACTTGGACAATAAATATTCGTACTTGTACGCTAAAATTAACACTCACAGCTCCAATGTGAAAATCTGTAAAATACAAATCTTAAGTTGAATTTAGAGATTTGCAATCGCAGATGATGTCGCAAAACACTTGTCCTCGGGGACTAACGTGACTTAACGCGGCTTAACGCACAGTGATATTAAAAGAAATAAATGATAACTCCAAAAAGTTAAGCGTTTTCCTCCCATAGAAAACTGTTAGAAAACTCTTAACTAGCTTAATGCATTAAGACAGTTGTATTAAAAGACCAAACTCAGAAAAAAAAACATGAGCCCAGAATGCCAAAAAAAGCAAATTTGTGTGCAGGGTGTCACTTAATTATGGTTGCGAGAGATACCTTTTTGGGATAGTTCGCCCTCTATGTTTATGACAATCTATGAGTACAAATTAAGTTTTTGCAAATCACCAAACCTGCTGCCTGTGTTTTAGTAATAATGTATAAAAAAAAATGTTTTTATAACTATTAGTTATTAAGCCTTAAGCATTTAGTTTGTTTTCTATGGGAGGAAAACTTTAAATGTATAATTAAACGCATTGCGTTCATATTCTGTGCTCATTTGGTTTTCTGTATGCTTTATTAGTATGGTGTTTACTGAGTTTGATCTTTTAATACTACTGTCTTAATGCATTAAGCCACGTTAAGCGTTGGTTTTCTATGGGAGGAAAACGCTTAACATGTAATTAAAAGCGTTGCGTTCTTATTCTGGGCTAATCTGCCTTTCTGTACATAGTAGGCTTTATTAGTATGGTGTTTGCGGAGTTTGATAATACAATTTATTTCTTTTAATATCACTATCTAATGCATTTAGCCACGTTACCGTTTCAGAACATCCCAGAGGACATGGGTTTCATGACATCATCGTGTACTAAAGAAGTCCCATTTCATTGGCTAGACGCCAACCAATAAAACGACTCCTTCGCGACTCCTAAGTGCAACTCCTAAGTGCAACTATGTTCTACAAGTTTGTGTCTGTCATTGTATTTCAGTGAATGGCATTTTACACATTTGTGACTACTTGTCTGCAGCTTCAAATTCAGAATACAGGTTTGTGACTATTGTCTGCGAGTGCAAATTTCAACATTAAACTTCAGATTTGTATTTTACAGGTTTTCACATTGGAGCTGTGTGTAAATTTAAGCATACAACAAGTGTTTATTGTACAAGTTCTCTATTCACATCTACATGCTCTCGAGTTTTGCTCCTCTTTTACCTTCATAGTTATTACAGATTTTAGGGGTAAAATGCGAGA
This sequence comes from Tiaroga cobitis, assembly GCA_030578255.1. Classification (NCBI taxonomy): domain Eukaryota; kingdom Metazoa; phylum Chordata; class Actinopteri; order Cypriniformes; family Leuciscidae; genus Tiaroga; species Tiaroga cobitis. The sequence continues at coordinate 31,495,942 of CM060598.1, read as the reverse complement.
AATCTCCTTTAATGGACTTTGAAACCTTCTTAATGCTACGTCGTTCTTAAATTACACCTTAAGCTGTACCTTTTCGTTAATACGTGTTTCCCGAAAAGTTCGGTATTTTACACTTAAAGTGTAAAACACTTAAAGCCCTGTTTCAAGGTATTTTACACTTAAAGCCCTGTTTCAAGATCGTTTCTGATGAAATAGAACGGTTAAGATTAAAATGTGGACACATGCTGCTGTCCCGAGAAATTTCGGTTTCTGTGGTCGCACCCCCCACCTCTACAATGGTTGCATAGGTGCACAGGAACAATCCTTCATAAAACGCATTAAACTTTAGTTTACAAAGACGTTAAACTCACCGAGTGGTCTGGGGCGTTCACTGATATGCTCACACAAAAATCGCTGCAAAAGATGCTTTCCAACAGGTTTTATCGTAGTCTTTGTCCGAGTCAAGTCAAATGGAGTTGTTCAAAATCTACGATAAAACCTGTTGGAAAGCATCTTTTGCAGCGATTTTTGTGTGAGCATATCAGTGAACGCCCCAGACCACTCGGTGAGTTTAACGTCTTTGTAAACTAAAGTTGAATGCGTTTTATGAAGGATTGTTCCAGTGCACCTATGCAACCATTGTAGAGGTGGGGGGTGCGACCACAGAAACCGAAATTTCTCGGGACAGCAGCATGTGTCCACATTTTAATCTTAACCGTTCTATTTCATCAGAAACGATCTTGAAACAGGGCTTTAAGTGTAAAATACCGAACTTGTCCTTTAAGTATACCTTCTGTAAGTCATACGTTCGTAAGGTTGGTCTGGACCACTCTGTTTTACCATATCACTGTTGCAGGTCTAAACGAATATAATTCTTAAGTTTTAATACACCCAGACAGTGTTTAATTAGGCTAATTCAAGTGTTTTCATGCAAAGAATAAAATTGTTATTACATTGAATTGTTGTTAGATTTTTCATTAGCCAAAGGTACATCAGCTGGCCAACCATTAAAGTCTTAATAGTCTATTTAAAGGGAATGATTGTGGTGGGGAGTTACTATGGCAGCGATACAGCGAATAGTTGTTCTAAAAGACGGCGCCGTGTGCGGAGCGCTATCAAAGGCCAGTGAAAGCATATTATTCCTCATGGGCTCGTACAGTATTTTAAACATTTACAGGGGAAAGTCTGTGATTTTATTCCCGTCCGAATCCATAGTGTCAGTGTTTTTTCTCACCCAACCCGTGTAAAAATCTGTGGCCAAATTACCTACTGTTTTTCTGACAAACACCAAGGTCGTGTGCGTGTTAGTAATTTAATCTAGTTTACAAGAAGAGATCACTTCAAACTTCACCGTTTAAATCCTTTTTGATCACTGCCCAGCACCGTACGTACGATGTAGGCCTACAATTTTATTGCTGAAATGCTGGAAAGTATTTACAAGAACAATATTTCATCACAGCTCCACCTCAGCGAACAAAAAGGAGAAAGAAGAAAGCATGTAAACATTTGAAATAGGCCGTTATTGTGGCAGTAAAATATGATACAATTTTAAAATATGTAGGCTAGGCCCGGGGTTTTCAAAGTGGGGGCCGCAGCAAGTTGGAAGAAGAAAAAAAAGCTGGAAAAAAAGTAAAAAACCTAAAAATATGTATATTATTATGAGTATTGTTATGAAATAGCATTATAATAATTGCTAATAATTGATTCTCTAGCCATCGTTATCAACAAATTCAGCACTATCGCCACGGACACGACAGCACCTGGTAACATCGCACGCAAGAAGGTATATCTTAAGCAGCTTCCTAAGGTATGGTTCGGGGAACACGCCTAGAAATGTTACACCTTTAGTTAAGTTATACCTTAAGAGTCTTCGTAGCGTGCCGAGACAACGTTATCGGGAAACGCAGCCTTGATTGCTCATGACGTCATGTAAAGTGAAGCCACCATATTGGTATTTCCTCAAATTCTATTGAATTAATAGAAAAGAATCTGATTTTAAAAAGAAAACATGAACTAACGAGTCAGCATTTTTATATTTGAATACTATACATTCTTACAATGAAAACATCCTAAACATTTCTGAATATCAATGTTGAAAACAGTTGTGCTGATTAATGTTTTTTGTGTAAACCATTGTAACAATTTAAACCATTTATTTTTCCCTCCAGGTTTCAATGTTAAATAGACCCTAAACATATAAACGGTAGTTAACACTACTGTTCAAAAGTTTGGGGTCAATAAGATTTAAAAAATGGAAAAAAAAGAAACTAATTTTTATTCAGCAAGGATGCAATAAAATGACCAAAAGAGAGAGTAAGGATACACAGCAAAATCCCCAGTGTTAAATTAACACTGAAAAGTGTGGATTATATAAACTCTGAGCAGAGTGTTAAATGAACACTGAAGCAGTGTTAAAGTTAATGAGATATAAGTGAATGATTGAGTGATGATTGAGCATTATTGAAGACACCTGATGTTAACGAGCAGAATCACTGAAAGTGAAAACCGGAATTTTTAAGTCACCATTATGGCGATTAGTGTTTGCTTTAGTTGGGCTCTTGACCCCCAAATATTTAACTTTAGATTTTGTTTGGCTGCAGTACGTGAGTTATAACAGCCAGATGAACAAATAGAAAAGGTCATCTGATGGTGATGGATGTGTTTTAACACAATCATTATCACAATCATTAGACCTGAATCACTGAATTCGTATAGAGCCTGATTTCTGAGTTAGGTTTACTTTATTAATTATAGCAGCAGTGACCTTGTACAGCATAATATTTTTAACGTTTACAATGTAATCAAAATATATTTTTTAAAAGTTTCTCTTATACAATTTTCTACATTTTTTTTAAGACACACAGACATCAATAATTAGCCTGTGAATCTCAACAATGGTGACAATTATAAAGCATGTGGCAGTGCATTCTGGGTGCCACCAATCAAAACTCATTCATGGCTCCCATCATGCATTGCTGCATGAATAAATAATGAGCTTATGTTCAGAGGTGATCTGTTTGTCACCATTGCTGAGATGTATATGCGAATTCTTGATATCTGTGTACATAAAATATTTTTTTGATTTTTTTTTTTTTGACCGTTTGGATTTCTTTGGAAAGTCTAAAAATGGTATGTTCAAAAATGACCATGCTGCTAAAATCCATAAGGTAAATTTATCTCAGAATTTATGCTCTTGATGAGTTCAGTGATTCAGGTCAATTAATGATTGTTAAAACACAATCAACACCATCAGATCACCTTTTCTATTTGTTCATCTGGCTGTTATAACTCACATACAGCAGCCAAACACAATCTAAAGTTAATGATTTAAGGGTCAAGAGCCCAACTAAACCAAGCACTGATCACCATAATGGTGACTTAAAAATTACGGTTTTCTCCTTCAGAGATTCTGCTTGTTAACATCAGGTGTCTTCAATAATGCTCAATCATCACTCAATTATTCACTTAATTATCTCATTAACTTTAACACTGCTTCAGTGTTCATTTAACTCTCTGATCAGAGTTTATATAATCCACACTCTCAGTGTTAATTTAACACTCTCAGTGTTAATTTAACACTGGGGATTTTGCTGTGTATCTGTTTCAAATAAATGCTGTTTTTTACTTTCTATTCATCAAATAATCCTGAAAAACACAAAAATATTAAGCAGCACAACTGTTTTCAACACTGATAATAATCATAAATGTTTCTTGAGCATCAAAATCATCATATTATAATGATTTATGAAGGATCATGTGAAGCTGTGATGTGGAAAATTCAGCTTTGATCAGCTTTTTCACAATATTATTGTTTTTAATGCTGTCTTGGTGAACATAAGAAATTTCTTTCAAAACATTAAAATTTGTACAAACACAATTAGTGTATGTTTGACATTAGTGTATGTTTGAAGTTTTACTTACTAGTCATATGGCTCATAGCGTCTAATAGATGATGATCAGGACAAAAACTGCTACGGTGCAGGGCATCAGCATGGAAGGATCTAGGAACACAACAAACCATTTGTCACAGAGCCAACAATATTATTATACAATGCCAGGTTTATTAAAAGGAAAAAAGCTACAGCAGAGGGGAAATGCAGAAAAGAGAAAGAATATAAAAAAATATACAGAAAATAATTTCTTAATTAAGATAACAGAATTTGTTTTTAGGTTTGCTTATTCATTTAATATTGTTCATACAGTATCACTTACGTTTGGATGTCAAAACCTTCTTAAAATAATAAAAATGTAAATTTGAGAAATTAAAAAAATAAGAAAATGACAGATGCATGATGATATAGGTGAAAAATATTGTGACAAAATGGATATTAAGTTATTTAATAAGCTTCCTCGGTTCACCTGTTTCCTACATCTCTGGCAGCAGCTTTCTTCAGAAATGTTAAGTTAGTGGAGCTTCTCCTGTTTTTGAGGGGTTATTTTGTTGCTGCTGAAATCACAGAACATTTTTTATCAATATTTGTTTGTTTACCATTGAGCAGCTAGTTTCAGCCAATTTTCAAGCTCCATGTAAGTGACGTCACCGATTAACAGTACATACGTTCATGTTAAATAAATTAGCTCACTTACAAGTAACACCTTTAACTAAAACTCTCATCTACACATAAGAGGTGATTAAAAGCCCAAACTTTCATAAACAAAAGCTCAACCGAGTTAGTGCTAACGTTAGCTTAACCTCTTCTGAAAACGGTTGAGATGCTAACGGACTTTTTCCGAAGACACTAAACCATGTCTATAAAGTAAATATTCAACAAAAGCGTGTCAGTTACAAGTAAGAGAAGAATCAAGAACAGTTGTGTGTATTATTTGTCTGATTTTAGAGACTAATCTTACCTGAAAGCAGTGAAAACAACAGCGAGAGAAGGAGTTTTGCTGCTTGTCCGTCGCAGTGGTCCCGCGCCGTTTCCATGGCAACTCTGCGCCACTCCAGTGTTTGAAAGCGACTCGAAAGTTCACGCGCACGGCCAGTGATTAAACCACGTCAAAAGCATGCAGCATTTACAAATATAAATATATAGAATTAGAACAGTACTTCAATAAAAATCTCATAAATATTTATTATATTAATTTAAAACTAATTATATATGACCCTTTCATTATGTGCAATGGCATATGCACACCACACATAATATAACAAACTGCAGTCACAATGATAATAGCCTATAAAATAAAAACTTTTGACCGCATTAGTTATTTTTGCTAAAGCCTAGCCTACTTCTGGTAAGTGTTAATGCTTTTCCCCGGGCTTAAGTAAAAATATGTCTGTGAAAAATAGTAGGCCTAGTATGATTTAATTAAATGATTTGTGGTGAGATTACTACATTTTCATGTCAATCTGTGTTCATTTTGACCACGAACCATGCACTGTCACTTTAATTCAGTGCGTGCAGCACAGAGCCGCTGACTGCGGTCACGCCATCTGTGCTTCGGAGAAGTGCGGTCACGCCATCTACGCTTAAAAATATATTGCGCGTCTACACGAGGTTGCGTGGTAGACGAAAGGTTTATGCGCTTGGTGTCGGCAGACCTTTAAAAAATATATTAAAAAATAAATAATATCAAATTGTTTTCTGCAAACTCCACCAGATTCTTGTTCTACATCTCACTGACTACCACTGTGGTGATTTTCATGTTGATTTACTGTTTTATTATTTAATAATTCCCTGCCAAAGTCATGAACATTTACATTGCTATACAGTAATATTTTATAAATTCATAAAAATGTGAAATCAAATTGTTTTCTGCAAACTCCAACACATTATTGTTCTACATCTCATTGACTACCACTGTGGTGATTTTCATGTTGATCTACTGTTTTATTATTTAATAATTAACTGCCAAGATCCTATACTGTATACCTTGTTATACAGCAATATTTCATAAATTCATAAAAATGTGAAATCAAATTGTTTTCTGCAAATTCCACCAGATTATTGTTCTTCATCTCACTGTCTACCACTGTGGTGATTTTCATGTTGATTTACTGTTTTATTATTTAATAATTGCCTGCCAAAGTCATGAATATTTACATTGCTATACAGTAATATTTGATACATTTATAAAAATGTGAAATCAAATTGTTTTCTGCAAACTCCAACAGATTATTGTTCTTCATCTCACTGTCTACTACTGTAGTGATTTTCATGTTGATTTACTGTTTTATTATTTAATATTTCCCTGCCAAAGTAATGAATATTTACATTGCTATACAGTAATATTTGATAAATTCATAAAAATGTGAAATCTAACTGTTTTCTGCAAACTACAAAAGATTATTGTTCTTCATCTCACTAACTACCACTGTGGTGATTTTCATGTTGATTTACTGTTTTATTATTTAATAATTAACTGCCAAAGTCCTATACTGTATACCTGGGTATATAGGCATATTTGATAAATTCATAAAAAAAATAAAATCAAATTGTTTTCTGCAAACTCCAACAGATTATTGTTCTTCATCTCACTGACTACCACTGTGGTGATTTTCATGTTGATTTACTGTTTTATTATGTAATAATTGTCTGTCAAAGTCCTATACTGTATACCTTGTTATACAGCAATATTTCATAAATTCATAAAAATGTGAAATCAAATTGTTTTCTGCAAACTCCAACACATTATTGTTCTTCATCTCACTGACTACCACTGTGGTGATTTTCATGTTGATCTACTGTTTTATTATTTAATAATTAACTGCCAAGCTCCTATACTGTATACCTTGTTATACAGCAATATTTCATAAATTCATAAAAATGTGAAATCAAATTGTTTTCTGCAAATTCCACCAGATTATTGTTCTTCATCTCACTGTCTACCACTGTGGTGATTTTCATGTTGATTTACTGTTTTATTATTTAATAATTGCCTGCCAAAGTCATGAATATTTACATTGCAATACAGTAATATTTGATAAATTCATAAAAATGTGAAATCAAATTGTTTTCTGCAATCTCCAACAGATTATTGTTCTTCATCTCACTGTCTACTACTGTAGTGATTTTCATGTTGATTTACTGTTTTATTATTTAATATTTCCCTGCCAAAGTAATGAATATTTATATTGCTATACAGTAATATTTGATAAATTCATAAAAATGTGAAATCTAACTGTTTTCTGCAAACTACAAAAGATTATTGTTCTTCATCTCACTGACTACCACTGTGGTGATTTTCATGTTGATTTACTGTTTTATTATTTAATAATTAACTGCCAAAGTCCTATACTGTATACCTGGGTATATAGGCATATTTGATAAATTCATAAAAAAAATAAAATCAAATTGTTTTCTGCAAACTCCAACAGATTATTGTTCTTCATCTCACTGACTACCACTGTGGTGATTTTCATGTTGTTCTACTGTTTTATTATGTAATAATTGTCTGTCAAACTCCTATACTGTATACCTTGTTATACAGCAATATTTCATAAATTCATAAAAATGTGAAATCAAATTGTTTTCTGCAAATTCCACAAATAGTCTGGTGGAATTTGCAGAAAACAATTTGATTTCACATTTTTATGAATTTATGAAATATTGCTGTATAACAAGGTATACAGTATAGGATCTTGGCAGTTAATTATTAAATAATAAAACAGTAAATCAACATGAAAATCACCACAGTGGTAGACAGTGAGATGTAGAACAATAATGTGTTGGAGTTTGCAGAAAACAATTTGATTTCACATTTTTATGAATTTATCAAATATTGCTGTATAACAAGGTATACAGTATAGGATCTTGGCAGTTAATTATTAAATAATAAAACAGTAAATCAACATGAAAATCACCACAGTGGTAGTCAGTGAGATGTAGAACAATAATGTGTTGGAGTTTGCAGAAAACAATCTGATTTCACATTTTTATAAATTTATCAAATATTACTGTATAGCAATGTAAATATTCATGACTTTGGCAGGCAATTATTAAATAATAAAACAGTAGATCAACATGAAAATCACCACAGTGGTAGTCAGTGAGATGTAGAACAATAATGTGTTGGAGTTTGCAGAAAACAATTTGATTTCACATTTTTATGAATTTATCAAATATTGCTGTATAACAAGGTATACAGTATAGGATCTTGGCAGTTAATTATTAAATAATAAAACAGTAAATCAACATGAAAATCACCACAGTGGTAGACAGTGAGATGAAGTACAATAATCTGTTGGAGTTTGCAGAAAACAATTTGATTTCACATTTTTATGAATTTATCCAATATTACTGTATAGCAATGTAAATATTCATGACTTTGGCAGTTAATTATTAAATAATAAAACAGTAGATCAACATGAAAATCACCACAGTGGTAGTCAGTGAGATGTAGAACAATAATGTGTTGGAGTTTGCAGAAAACAATTTGATTTCACATTTTTATGAATTTATCAAATATTGCTGTATAACAAGGTATACAGTATAGGATCTTGGCAGTTAATTATTAAATAATAAAACAGTAAATCAACATGAAAATCACCACAGTGGTAGTCAGTGAGATGTAGAACAATAATGTGTTGGAGTTTGCAGAAAACAATCTGATTTCACATTTTTATAAATTTATCAAATATTACTGTATAGCAATGTAAATATTCATGACTTTGGCAGGCAATTATTAAATAATAAAACAGTAGATCAACATGAAAATCACCACAGTGGTAGTCAGTGAGATGTAGAACAATAATGTGTTGGAGTTTGCAGAAAACAATTTGATTTCACATTTTTATGAATTTATCAAATATTGCTGTATAACAAGGTATACAGTATAGGATCTTGGCAGTTAATTATTAAATAATAAAACAGTAAATCAACATGAAAATCACCACAGTGGTAGACAGTGAGATGAAGTACAATAATCTGTTGGAGTTTGCAGAAAACAATTTGATTTCACATTTTTATGAATTTATCAAATATTACTGTATAGCAATGTAAATATTCATGACTTTGGCAGTTAATTATTAAATAATAAAACAGTAGATCAACATGAAAATCACCACAGTGGTAGTCAGTGAGATGTAGAACAATAATGTGTTGGAGTTTGCAGAAAACAATTTGATTTCACATTTTTATGAATTTATCAAATATTACTGTATAGCAATGTAAATGTTCATGACTTTGGCAGGGAATTATTAAATAATAAAACAGTAAATCAACATGAAAATCACCACAGTGGTAGACAGTGAGATGAAGAACAATAATCTGGTGGAATTTGCAGAAAACAATTTGATTTCACATTTTTATGAATGTATGAAATATTGCTGTATAACAAGGTATACAGTATAGGATCTTGGCAGTTAATTATTAAATAATAAAACAGTAGATCAACATGAAAATCACCACAGTGGTAGTCAGTGAGATGTAGAACAATAATGTGTTGGAGTTTGCAGAAAACAATTTGATTTCACATTTTTATGAATTTATCAAATATTAATGTATAGCAATGTAAATATTCATGACTTTGGCAGGCAATTATTAAATAATAAAACAGTAGATCAACATGAAAATCACCACAGTGGTAGTCAGTGAGATGAAGAACAATAATGTGTTGGAATTTGCAGAAAACAATTTGATTTCACATTTTTATGAATTTATCAAATATTACTGTATAGCAATGTAAATATTCATTACTTTGGCAAGGAATTATTAAATAATAAAACAGTAAATCAACATGAAAATCACCACAGTGGTAGTCAGTGAGATGAAGAACAATAATGTGTTGGAATTTGCAGAAAACAGTTAGATTTCACATTTTTATGAATTTATCAAATATTACTGTATAGCAATGTAAATATTCATTACTCTGGCAAGGAATTATTAAATAATAAAACAGTAAATCAACATGAAAATCACCACAGTGGTAGTCAGTGAGATGAAGAACAATAATGTGTTGGAATTTGCAGAAAACAATTTGATTTCACATTTTTATGAATTTATCAAATATTACTGTATAGCAATGTAAATATTCATTACTTTGGCAAGGAATTATTAAATAATAAAACAGTAAATCAACATGAAAATCACCACAGTGGTAGTCAGTGAGATGAAGAACAATAATGTGTTGGAATTTGCAGAAAACAATTTGATTTCACATTTTTATGAATTTATCAAATATTACTGTATAGCAATGTAAATATTCATTACTTTGGCAAGGAATTATTAAATAATAAAACAGTAGATCAACATGAAAATCACCACAATGGTAGTCAGTGAGATGAAGAACAATAATGTGTTGGAATTTGCAGAAAACAATTTGATTTCACATTTTTATGAATTTATCAAATATTACTGTATAGCAATGTAAATATTCATTACTTTGGCAAGGAATTATTAAATAATAAAACAGTAAATCAACATGAAAATCACCACAGTGGTAGTCAGTGAGATGAAGAACAATAATGTGTTGGAATTTGCAGAAAACAATTTGATTTCACATTTTTATGAATTTATCAAATATTACTGTATAGCAATGTAAATATTCATTACTTTGGCAAGGAATTATTAAATAATAAAACAGTAAATCAACATGAAAATCACCACAGTGGTAGTCAGTGAGATGAAGAACAATAATCTGTTGGAGTTTGCAGAAAACAGTTAGATTTCACATTTTTATGAATTTATAAAATATTACTGTATAGCAATGTAAATATTCATGACTTTGGCAGGCAATTATTAAAGAATAAAACAGTAAATCAACATGAAAATCACCACAGTGGTAGACAGTGAGATGAAGAACAATAATCTGTTGGAGTTTGCTGAAAACAATTTGATTTCACATTTTTAAGAATTTATAAAATATTACTGTATTGCAATGTAAATGTTCATGACTTTGGCAGGCAATTATTAAATAATAAAACAGTATAACAACATGAAAATCCCCACATTGGTAGTCAGTGAGATGTAGAACAAGAATCTGGTGGAGTTTGCAGAAAACAATATGATTTTATTTATTTTTTAAAGGTCTGCCGACACCAAGCGCATAAACCTTTCGTCTACCACGCAACCTCGTGTAGACGCGCAATATATTTTTAAGCGTAGATGGCGTGACCGCACTTCTCCGAAGCACAGATGGCGTGACCGCAGTGAGCCACGTCATCCCTTTAAAAACGAACGATAAATAATGCTGAGCATGTCTTACGGAGAGTTTTAAATTGTGCAGCCTGCAGATCTACTACTATAGCCTACATGTCTAAAAAGACCAGACATTTCTCATATTTATATCACATCCTTTATCAAAATGGTTCATTATAAAATACATTTTGTTGTTTGAATGCAAAGAGATGGACCAGCGCAAACATAAACGCGACGTCGGCCTCCCGTATGGTGGGCCGACCCAAAGCCGCTGTAACGGAGCTGGGAAATAGAGCACCGACTGACAGGAGATCTGCCTATGCCTGGCCGATGCCTCTGCGATGTTATAGGGAGGGAGGCCGACGCTCGATGTTTGGCCGATGTCGGCCAGACGTATGTGTGTTATCTGGGACACAAACCAAACAAATGCCAGAAGAATCCAGAAAATGCCCGTAAGATTTTGCTATCTGGGTTAGGTTTGATTATCTGAATGTGCTCCACGTGTGTTTAATTAGGTTTAATTATCTGAACGTGCTCCTCCCGAACTTTGTTAATAAAACATCATGTTGTTTAAATTGTGTTTTAAACGTGAATAGGCCTACAAAGAGAATTGCACTGGAGGCAAAAACTTTTGCTGCTGATAACTTGATTTGATTGATGATTTTTTTAAATACAAATAGTGAGTAAATGTGTTTGTGGTACAGCCGCGGATCAGTTGCGCACTGCAAACGCACGCAGCATATGTGAAAGCACTATAGCGCGTGCTGCTCCTGTACCGCATACGCACTGCACACGGAGTATGTGTGAAACGGGCGTTAGCTGTACCGTCTGGTTAAACCCCGCCAGCTATGAACCCCGCGAAGGTCCGTGAAGACTGAAGCTCGTGTAATGACGTAGGGCTAGCTCATTGGTCGCACGTCAGAGGCGCCCGCGCCATTGGATGTGCAGTTGCCGCAGTACAGCCTATTAGCGAGCCAGATGCTCAATGTGTTTTACATATAAGCTTCATTAAATCAGAAAAAGAAGTTTCCCTGCACATTCACTATATAAAATTCACTGGAGGAAAAAGTTCGCGTGGCCGTCGTCAGATTTGGAAGTCGCTTAAAAGGCTCTTTCGCGGTTGTGGCTTCAGTCGACTTCAATGAGGCGCGGTGGTTTATGGGATGAGTAGTTCCTTCGCTCGGAAATTAAAATATGTACACAGTCTTGTTGTAGGCCTACCTTTGATTTTATTTGGATTTTCTCTTCGTTTTTTCACTCGAAATGATATGTTGTATGCTTATGAGTTCAGCCGTAGCTGGTTATCCTCAGACATGCTCTAAAACTCTTTAGATACGGTTTTTCCAAAACGTCAATGGGAGAAATGAATGGGAAATTTACTTCCGGCACCGAAGCTCTCTCGGGCTGTGGGCTGTGGACTGTGATGCTCAGACAATAACATTTAATTTTGTAACAGAATAAAAGTTTTTTTTTTTTTTTTTTTTACAAATGTAATTTTACTCTGTTTATTAATGTTTTTACTCAACATTTGTGCAGTTTTTGGAGGACTTATGATATCTTTTAAATTTCTATAAATAAATATTTATTTAAATAGGCTTTTTACACACAAAAAAACAGCATTTTATGTCAAATTCACTTTATAAAAGACCCAGATTTCTAACTTTCATTCATGGAGATAACATGGATAATTTTACATGGTTTAATGTAAGATTTTTGGCCATTTTTTGGAAAATGCAGTTTTAAAATAAAATAAAAATCACTTTAACCACTAGATGGCTATAGACCTTCACTATATGCTATTTGCTATTTGACTAATCAAAATATATCTGTTAACAAGTTTTTCCAGTTGGATTCATATCCACATTTTGTACATTTTATTTATGTTCAGTAGCTCTTTCTACTGTAGCTCCTTCTAAGGGTATTTTTTCAATACCATTTTGCACATTTTATTTATGTTCAGTAGCTCTTTCTAGCTAAAGCAAATCCACAAACTAATAAAAGGATTTATTATTTTTTATAAGGTCGTCTATTGACTGCTGTTTATATAAAACCCCTTCAATATAGTTGTTACCTCAGGGGAGGAGGGGAGTCAGCAAAAAAATAAATAAATAATAATAGAGTACCGCCACCTCTTTTGGGTCACTTAAAGCACTGCCTCTGGGGGAGTTGTAAAATAAGCCTATTTCCAAAAAAAGTGGAGTATCCCTTTAAACTACACAGCTCGGGATAGTCACTAGGGTTTGAGACCGTCTGTGCTCTAGTGATGTCATCAGCCAATCATGATGTCATTTTCCTGCAGCTCGAGTCATTAGTCACATGACATTTAAAGCCCAGGTGATTGGCTCAAAAACAGCTGCATCCAGAAATGATACTTTATACTTATATACTTCACAAAAAATTGGACTCAATTTTTAGGATTAAAGGGAATCTCCGTAAACTTAACAAATAATGTCCTGGCAGAAAATTAAGTAAAAAGAACCTTTTTTTCTTCTTCTGTAGAGCAGAAAAGTGCCCATAGCTGTCTTAGAGCAGCCCATTTCTTTTAAATAAATAAATAAATAATCGTATCTGATGGGTTTATCCAATTTTAGCGTTATCAGCTGCTGTTTTATGTAATGTAGATTTATATTGTTACACCTGGACTCACGTTGTTTAAAGGTGTTTCAACACTTGTTGTGTGATCATGACCTTCATCCCAAAAGATCCATTGAAGGGGACATATTATGCTCTTTTTCACAAGATGTAATATAAGTCTCAGGTGTCCCCAGAATATGTCTGTGAAGTTTCCGCTCAAAATACCCCACTGATTATTTATTATAGCTTGTCAAATTTCCCCCTATTTGTGTGTGAGCAAAACCATGCTCTTTTTGTGTGTCCCTTTAAAGGGGTCATATAATGCCATTTTTGTACAAGCTAATATGATTCTTTAGAGTCTAAATTAAAACTTTGTAATATACTTTAATTAAAAATTCTCATTAGTATTGTAAGAAAACACTTATTTTACCTGGTCAAAAACAGCTCTGTTTTCAGCACGCCGTTTCAGTGCATATGACTTTAAATGATCATGAGCTTTGCTCACTCCGCCTCTCTGTTCTGTGCATACACCGTTTGTAACACAATAACACAATAACCATAACGCGTTGTTCATTATAGACGTGGGATTATGAATTATATTGAGAACGTCGTACATAGAAAACATGCCGTAATGTACCCTGAGTGTAAAACTTAGACGCATTCATTGTGAAGCGTGCAGCTAGCGATTTGCAAAGATTAATATAAATATTAAAGATTAATAAAACGTTACACTCACGTCAGTTATTTTGGAGGTTCAGCAGGAACACGAATAGTTGGTACCGGTCCAGGAGCAGCTTCTTAGCAAAACCAGCTTTATACTGACCCTCGTTTATAAAGCAGTCTGGTGTGTGAAATGATTCGCGCAAACATGAGCATTGACGTTGCTCGTGGGGAATATTCCCTTCGAAAACAAACTCAGCCACTGCGTCTTCAGCGGTTCGGATTTAGGAACATTAAAATGACTGCTGTGTTCGTTATTACACCCAAGAACAGAACACCACAATCGCTTAGACGCCATTCTGCTCATAGACAGAGCTCCAGCATATCAACAATGACCGCGCTGGTCCGCGCAGACTATGATTGACAGCTGGCTCACGAGCGAGGGCGGGTCTGTGTTGAAACCCGGCTGTCAATCAACAATCGTGGGAGGGGCTTCCGAGCGTGTGATGTCACACGGTCGAACGGCTTGATTTGAGGCAGGGGAAAACATATAAGGAGATTAAAACAAAAACACTGGATGGATTTTTATCATTATATAATGGTTGTGTACAGGCACTGCCAACACACATTTCAGTACAATCAACTTGTAAAAGTGCATGTACCATTATATGACCCCTTTAAATGCAATGAGCTGCTTCACTCCGCACCCTTTCCAGAAGAGGGCGGAGCCTTTACAGCTCGTGCTTCGGCAAAAACAAAACTGGAGAATCTCACGCAGGCAAAATGTTAGAAACTGTCATTAGCAATGTTCAGCTTTGACAATGGAGAGACTCAGGAAGAAGTTCTTTTACAATGCAACTGAACATTTCTGAATGGTTAGTGGATAAATGTAGGCCTATGTTGTTGTTGTGGAGTTAAGTTGACTAGCATCATCGACTAGCATGCACATCATGTTAATCTAAAAATCTTTCAGAAACAAGTTTTGTGCAAATCCAGCGTTGAACTGACCCGCGTTTGTGAAGCAATCGGGCGTAAAAAGATTTGTTCAAAAATGTAAATCTTAAACGACTTTCTTCGGCACATTTTCTTCATTAATGAAATGTATTTAATTGGATTATAAAAAAAAGGAGTGGGTGGATTTTTACCATTATAGGCTGGTTGTTTACACACTGTGGACACACATCTGAGTTCAAACACCTCATAAAAGGGAATTTTGCATAATAGGCCCCCTTAAAATATGCATTTATTGAACTATTTCAAAAAGAACACAAAGCTCTAGACAAGAATCAGGAGAGAGAGAGGAGAGGGATTCATTGGTAGTGAGTGAAAGAGGAGGAGAGAAGAAAAGGACTTGTTTTCTCAGTAGATGCTGCATCTCTCTAGAGAAGAAGTCGCCTCGTTTTCCTCTCACTGGATCATCCAGCATCTCGAGTGACGTTTCATGCATATCTTCTCAAACGTGTGCACTTAATCTCACTTTTCTCAAACTTCCTCCAGGATTTAGTTGAGACGGCTGAAATGGGAAATGCCACGACGGATAACAGCACCTCGACTCACTCCGACAGAAACTCCACGATGCCGGAGAACCCGCTGGAGGTTCAGGTGGTCACCATCTCTCTGTCTCTGTTGATCTGCGGCGTGGGGATCGCTGGGAACGCCATGGTGGTTTTAGTGGTGATCCGTAGGAAGCACATGATGACTGCAACGAACTGCTACCTGGTGAGTCTGGCGGTGGCCGATCTGACCGTGCTTCTGGCCGCCGGTTTGCCCAACATCTCCGAGGTCGTGGCTTCGTGGATCTACGGATACGCCGGCTGCGTTTGCATTACGTTCCTGCAGTATCTGGGCATCAACGTCTCGTCTTGCTCCATCACGGCGTTCACGGTCGAGCGCTACATCGCCATCTGCCACTCCATCAAAGCCCAGTTCATCTGCACCGTGTCACGAGCCAAGAAGATCATCGCCTGCGTTTGGATCTTCACGTCTCTGTACTGCATCATGTGGTTTTTCCTGGTGGACACGAATGAGACGGTTTATGGGAACGGCGTCGTGGTCCGCTGTGGCTATCGGGTGTCCAGGAACCTCTATATGCCCATCTACTTTCTGGACTTCACCTTGTTTTATGTGGTTCCTCTCATCGTGGCTTCGGTTCTGTACGGTCTGATCGCCAGGGTTTTGTTTCGAGATCCGCTGCCGTCGAATCTCTCCGAGATAAGGCTCTCCGTCCATCAGAGCCGACGGAAGAGTTCAGTGAAGGTGTCCTGTAAAACAAACAGTGCAGCCACATCCAGAAAACAGGTTTGGTCTCTGTCTATCATGTCCATTCTACAGAAAGAAAGAAGGAAAGAAAGAAAGAAAGAAGGAAAGAAAGAAAGAAGGAAAGAAAAATAAAGAAAGAAGGAAATAAAGAAAGAAAGAAAGAAAGAAAGAAGAAGAAAGAAGGAAAGAAAGAAAGAAGGAAGGAAGGAAGGAAGGAAGGAAAGAAAGAAAGGGAAGAAAGAAAGAAAGAAAGAAAGAAAGAAAGAAAGAAAGAAAGAAAGAAAGAAGGAAGGAAAGAAGGAAAGAAAGAAAGAAAGAAAGAAAGAAGGAAAGAAAGAAGGAAAGAAAGAAAGAAAGAAAGAAAGAAAGAAAGAAGGAAAGAAAGAAAGAAGGAAGGAAGGAAGGAAGGAAGGAAGGAAGGAAGGAAGGAAGGAAAGAAAGAAAGAAAGAAAGAAAGAAAGAAAGAAGGAAGGAAAGAAGGAAAGAAAGAAAGAAAGAAAGAAAGAAGGAAGGAAAGAAGGAAATAAAGAAAGAAAGAAAGAAGGAAGGAAGGAAGGAAGGAAGGAAGGAAGGAAGGAAAGAAAGAAAGAAAGAAAGAAAGAAAGAAAGAAAGAAAGAAAGAAAGAAGGAAGGAAAGAAGGAAAGAAAGAAAGAAAGAAAGAAAGAAGGAAGGAAAGAAGGAAAGAAAGAAAGAAGGAAAAAAAGAAGGAAAAAAAGAAGGAAAGAAAGAGAAAGAAAGAAAGAAAGATGGAAAGAATGAAAGAAGAAAAGAAAGAAAAAGAAAGAAAGAAGGAAAGACTATAACAAATAATGATTGTTTTAATTAGTTATCACAACTTGAAATTTTGTTTTTTTGTTGTGATGACTCAAAAATCCAAGTTGAAACTTAGAATCTTAAGGCAGCATAAACACATAGTATTTTACAGTGTGTGTGTGTGTGTGTGTGTGTGTGTGTGTGTGTGTGTGTGTGTGTATCAATGTATGTCTATTATAGAACATATAAAGATATTAAGAAAGAAAATAGTTTATATTTATTTTCATGTCTATGTAATTTATTTGATTTAAACTGACATAATAAATAGAAAATATAAAGAAAAAATAATAATATATAATATAATATATATTATAATATATTATACTACCTATCTGAAATGTATTGATATAATAAACAGAAAATATAACGAAAATATGTATTAATATTTAAATATTTATTTTTACAATAGTATTACATTGCACAAAGACTTTAAGTTAAACAACATATCATTAGTTATTTTAATGTTGATTTATTTTCATGCCTATGCAATTTATTTGATTTAAATTGACATAATATACAGATAATATAAAGAAAAAAAACATACTTATTAATATTTATATATTTATTTTCATGTCTATATAATTTATTTGATATAAATAGACAATAAATGACAATAAATCACATAATACATTTCATATATATAAATTATTAAATTATGTCTAGAAAATATAAAGAAAACATTTATTTATATATTTATTTTCATGTCTATGAAATTTATAGAAAGTATAAACAATGGAAAAATGATGCATTTATTATCTGTTAATTTATTTATTTAATACAAATGTCTTAAACTGAAAACAGCACAGTGACCTTAAGCTGACCTCTATTAATCTGACTCTCAGAAAAAAGGTACAAAAGCTGTCACTGTGGCGGAACCTTTTCAAAAGGTACATAAAGAGTGCATATTAGTCCCTCAAAGGTACATATTGGTACCAAAAGTCTGCATATTAGTACCTAAATGGTCCATATTAGAACCCTTTTGAAGGGTAGGCCTACTGTCCCTGTGACAGCTTTTGTACCCTACCTTTTTTTCTGAGAGTGTATGATGCAAATTAGCAATGTTGCAATAATCAGGCTTACATTTTGTATTTCATCCTAATGTTTATTAAAGGTGCTATATGAAACTTTTCTTCTAAAATGAATCCTTTTTTTATTGCCTGTGTGTGAAGGGGTTGTAATCACACATTACAATGATCCACTTGTCGGGTTCTGCTATTTCCTCTGAAGGCCAGTATTCCTATTTCTATGTGAAGTCTCCGGGTCGGATTTACTGCGAAAGCCATCGGATGTGACGCATGCGCGCTCCCGAGCCTCTCCTTTATACAGTCTATGCGACGGCACTGCGGCTGACGACATGAGTCTGATAACACCAAACACGACCTGCCAGCACAACACACACTCCAGCACAACACACACTCCAACACAACACACACTCCAGCACAACACACACTCCAGCACAAACTCCACAGAAATATACAAAACAGAAATGTATCTGCTGAAGCTCGTCAGGCCAAACGTGAATCGGATCGACTCAGGACGAAAACACGGATCAACATCGGCAGAGCGTTTGAAGTATGGAGAGACCTCCGCTATTTTTATTTATTAGTTTTCAGATATGCTGAAATAATGGTAAACTGTAATGAAATAGCAAGGTAAACTACAACATACATGAGATATGAAATGAACACACCAGACTGTTCCAGGATAACGAAAAGTAGGTGCTTTAGGATGTAACTTTTATTTTATGTACTAGATCTACTGTCTAACGTCACTCATCCCACTACTATCATATTGTTTATAATACACATTTCCAGACACGTTCAGTACAGTAATGTTACTTCCTACGATCTGAAATTGTTCAGTCTAGTTCACTAGCCGTTTTCGTTATCATATTATACATTCACCTATGTTGACATTGCTGATTGTGAAAGATACACGAATAGTTAGTGAAATGCCTTATGCTAACACCACAAATGTAACGTTATCATGGTACGAGCATGGAGCATTAGTTCAACCTCAAGCTGATAAAAGTGATGCTTTCTCCGGTGTGTTGAAAGTCTCAGTGTGGCCGTGTACCATGAGGGATCGCTCTTGTGTTCGAGCACGCCAGAGACAATTTACATAGAGACATGCCATTTCCTCAATCCTCAATACAACTAGATAGGGAAAAGCCGTTACGCCAAAGATGGCGGTTGTATGCACATGCCCCGCCCCTCCCGCTGGAAAGCCAATCGTCTGCTTTTAACAGTCAAGCCGGGAAACATGTAAGCCTATCGTCTGGTTCCACCGACGCATGCGCACAGTTGAGGTTTGCGACAGCAGAGACGAGAACCCTTGCGCATGCGTAGTAAACGTATAACCTGTGGGGAAAAAGACCTTTTAAACCTTATTTTGGGGCAAAGTCATCAAACTTTTTCAGCGATTTTTATCATATTTTACTGCTGTTTCTATACAAGCAGTTTTTATGTCCCGGTGACCAGTGAAAGTGCAGTTCGACTCTCTGCCCATTCATTTAGATAGGAGCCTGGTCTTGTTAGTCCGAAATAGCTGCCCGGAGGCGTTGCCAAGATGGCGGCCGAGTGGCATGACTTGCCTAAAGGGACTTTGAGCGCGCGCAAGAGCACGAGCGCTCTTGTAAAAATTGGTTGCAATCTGAAACATCACCGATAGAGGCCGCTAAAAAATACATATAGCACCTTTAACATGCTTTGTCCCAATTAAATAAATCAATCAATCTCTTCTCTTGTCCTCTTCCTCAGGTGACGCAGATGCTGGCGGTGGTGGTGGTTCTGTTCGCGGTGCTCTGGATGCCGTACCGGACTCTGGTGGTGGTGAACTCGCTCATGGACCCGCCGTATCTCAACACCTGGTTCCTGCTCTTCTGTCGCATGTGCATTTACACCAACAGCGCCGTCAACCCCATCATCTACAACGCCATGTCGCAGAAGTTTCGCGCTGCTTTCAAGAGGCTGTGCGACTGCAAGCGCAGGTCAGACCATCAGGGTCGAGCTGGAAGATGTGTTTACTACAGCGCCATGAAAGATTTCTCTAGTGAAAACACTGCGCAGAGAGCCGAGACGAGGAAGACACACACGCGTGATCTGAGCGCGGTGATTTCAGCAGCCTCGGACTAATCAGTCAAAATGAGTGATGCAGTTCATGATGATTAAGCTAGTTATGAGTTATACGTTCTGAATTGTGAGATAGGCCTATAAACTTGCAATTCTGAGAAAAAAAGTCCGAATTATGAGATAAAAATAAGCAAATATGTTTTTATTATTACAGTATCCCCTATTAAATATTATATGATCTGTAAGTCATGCAACTTATGCTTTAACATTACTAAATAAGTTTTGGCTTTTTAAAAAATAAGTTACAAGAGATTCAGCTCGATTTTTAGTCAGTTTTATATCATTTTAGTTGAAATGACTTAAAATTAAGGCCGCCACTGAAATGTTTAAGTTTAAATACGTGGAGATTGTTTACGGCGGCTTTCGTTCATTTCTGTATAAAGGTTTTGCATCTGCATTGTGAATTATCAAACATCACTGTGGTTGTAGTGATAGATCCAGTAAATATTGACAGCATATACTCATAAATTTGAGAAATAATTAAGTAATTTGTTGGCATGTTCTGTTAATGTATATAAAGGGAACCATTTCAGGAGGAATCAAATTCTCATTGATTTTTAAAATAAGGGTTCATTCGGAAAATAACTATTAAAACTGAAAACTTCAGATAAAAAACAAAACAAAACCTTATAGACATTTAATTTTTCCCCTTAATCCACTTTTAATGTTAATCTTTAAACACTTATTACATAAATGCTCTTTTAGAGTTGAGAACTGAACGTTACGCATGTTTGATAGTACTTAAAAAAATGGTAAACATTTGGAACTTCATGATCTCAAAGGAAAGATGTTTTAACAAAATGCAATCCTGAATTTTTTTTTATCTGAATGTATTGAGAGCATGAAAAAAGACAAAAATGTTGAGAAAATAAATTTGGTTCATACCCGTTTACTGCCTTTATCAGTTTTCATCTGTCGTTCTGCTTCATTCCTGACAGTCAGGTAAAAATAGCTGTTTCATCATTTCCTGTGGGAATAAAAGCACACACACACACACACATTTCTCCGAACTGAATCTCCGTCAGTTTCTGTATTTCCACTTTGACTCGCCATTTCTTCTGTTCTCTTTTTAGTTATTTTTGTTTGCTTGATTTTTAGCTATTTTAGTTTATGCTTTCATTTTTTTTCTCTCTCGTCGTTTCAGGTTCTGTCATGCTCTTGATGTCAGGGATGGTTATTCATAAATCACACACTGCAGAATTCACCTTTCACTTCTTACTTGCACTAAATGTTTAAAAGTTTGCAACACTCAAACTTAAGCTGGTAAACACCACTAGTTATCTCACTTCTGCTCTCTTTCTGTCTTATTCTGAGTCTCATGCTCACCAAAGTTATCCAAAAATACAGTAAAAACTGTGAAATATTAGTACAATTTTTAAAGCATTTTCTATGTGAATATATATTAAAATGTAATTTATTCCTGTGATCAAAGCTGAATTTTCAGCATCATTACTCCAGTCTTCATGTCACATGATCCTTCAGAAATCACTCTAATATGAGGATCTGATGCTCAAGAAACATTTATGATTATTATCAATGTTGAAAGGTTTGCGGAAACTGATACATTTTATTGTTCAGGATTCTATGGTGAATAGAAAGAACAGCATTTTTTTTAAATATAATCTTTTGTAATCTTTTCTGTCACTTTGATCAAACAAATGCATAAATACAATGATTAATTTATTAACTGTTTACTTCATATGGATATGCAGTGGATGCATGCTTAATTTTAGTTTGTTTAGCTGTGATATATATATATATATATATATATATATATATATATATATATATAGAGAGAGAGAGAGAGAGAGAGAGAGAGAGAGAGACATCATCACAGAACCATTTCAGAGCAAATTAAGAGATTTGAGAAAACAGAAAGTGTGTGAAAAGTAAGTTTAGTGTTATAAAGAGAGAAGACAGTGAATTAAATGAGATCAGATCTAAGACAGACACTATGATGTTAATGGACGATAATAATTATAAAGATAATTCTTTGAAAACTATCTCCTGAAGTCAAACTGAACAGAGAACATTAAAAATAAATAATCTGCTGTGAAATGAGTAAATACTTTAATTTAAACCTGCAGGAATTACAATAGCCTTGATGTATCGAGTCTCGTTTGAAATGTCATTGGTTGCTGCAGATGAAATGTATATTTTATGCTGGTCTGTTATTGTGAATATTATCACCTCTAACTGTCACATGGTTTGTTCTGTTTGACTCAAGTGGCTTGATTCTGATCATGCATATGTGTTTGTAAAAGTGCTAAAATTATTTTTGGGTCGTTTTTTGATAATTATTATATCAAGCATGCATTTTTGGACGGTTAATGGCAATATTTAGGCAATTAAATGGCCCTTTATAAACCAACTACCCTTTTATTTGAAAGGATTTGGGCTAGAAGAGACAGAGTCCAACATATTTCCTTATTCTACAGTCACTTCAGTTAGATTTATAAGCAGGTCTGTGATATTCATCTCTATTAGAGATCATATAAGTTATTTTCAAACCTCAAATAATCCCTGTGCTTCTTGTTTTGAATAAATATGATCTTCTGGAGGATAAACAGCTCTTAATGGGTTCATCTGGCTGTATTGTGTGTATATGTGTGTGTGTGTGTGTGTGTGTGTGTGTGTGTGTGTCATTCACAGGAGCATCACTTCACTTTCTGAAAGGATATTGAGCTTCTATTTCCATCTTTTAGATTGGAGTGAAATATAATGGATGCTAAATGATTCCCCTCTGTATTTTGCTTTAACTTCAAAAATAATGCAACAAGGATCTCATAGTTTAATAATAATAACTGCACTATTTCATACAGTCTATGATACGATAGACACTTTATATCCCATGAGGCCACGGGAGAGGATTGACCCTTTCACATTTCCGTGTTTCTCAGAAGTGGAAGTCGTCATAGTTGGGTAAACTTCTATAACGGCGAAGGAGCGACTTCATTAAATATATATATTTTTTTTTGTTCCCACTTGCTCAAATAGCAAAAGAAAAACTCCACAATATTGTTTTCACAACTTTCAAAAAGAGGGGAAAAAAGCTGCGTTAAAGGGATAGTTCACCCCAAAATGTAAACTCTGTCAGTAATTACTCTCCCTCATGTTGTTCCCCGTAAGACTTTCGTTCATCTTTGGAACACAAATGAAGATATTTCTGATTAAATCTGAGAGCTGGATCACTCCTCCATAGGCTTCTAAGGGATCGAAACTGGCCGGCCCAGAAAAGTTATTAAAGACATCGTTAAAATAGTCTGAGTGACTACAGCGGCTCAACCTTAAGTTTATCAAGTGACGAGAATACACTACACTATGTGAACTATCTCGAGGCCCAGAGAGAAGAACATGAAGAGTTGAATAAAGTCGTTATTTTTGTTTGTTTTTGCGCACAGAAAGTATTCTCGTCGCTTGATAAACTTAAGGTTGAGCCGCTGTAGTCACTCGGACTATTTTAACGATGTCTTTAATAACTTTTCTGGGCCGGCCAGTTTAAATCCCTTAGAATATGGAGGAGTGAGACAGCTCTCAGATTTAGGGAGAGTAATTACTGACAGAGTTTTCATTTTGGGATGAACTAACCCTTTAACTAGTTTCTTGTTATTTGATGCAAAGGTAATATAATACAAATTAGGCTATAGTGTTATTATATATATATATATATATATATATATATATATATAGAGAGAGAGAGAGAGAGAGAGAGAGAGAGAGAGAGAGGAGGCCATCTCACTGCTTCAAAAACACATATATTTAAAAAAAATTCATGTATATTTATAACACTGTTATAAATATATATAGAGATTTTTTTAAATGAAAATATAAGTGTTTGTGAAGCAGTGAGATGGCCTCCTCTAGTGGCTGGATGAAGTTACTGCGTTTAAAACCTGGTGTTTATCCTGCAGTGTGGAGTTACCATAGACAGTAAAGGGAGTTACTGAGCGGATTTCTGAATGGAAGTCTGATTTGGTGTGAGTGGATGTTCATTTTTTTGTCATGTCTCCGGATACTTCTAAAGTGAAGACCTAGCTATTTATTTAAAGGGTTAGTTCACCCAAAAATGTAAATTAAGTCATTAATTACTCACCCCCATGCTGTACCAACCCCGTGTTCGTCTTCGGAACACAAATGAAGATATTTTTGATTAAATGTGAGAGCTGGATCACTCCTCCATAGGCTCCCTAAGGGAATGAATCCTGACGGCACAGAAAGTCAATGAAGAAAATGTTTAAATATTCCATGTCGCAACAGTGGCTCAACTATAAGTTTATCAAGCGACGAGAATACTTTTTGTGCGAAAAAACAAACAAAAATAACGACTTTATTCGACTATTCCTTTTCTTCCTTGTAGGCCTGAAACGAGACTTCAAGAGATTTCCACGACGCGCACGCGCGAGAACTGAACTGAAGTAGATGAAGGAGATCGCAATTCTCGCGCATGCGTCGTGGAAATCTCTTGAAGTCTCGTTTCAGGCCTACAAGGAAGAAAAGGAATAGTCGAATAAAGTCGTTATTTTTGTTTGTTTTTTCGCACAAAAAGTATTCTCGTCGCTTGATAAACTTATAGTTGAGCCACTGTTGCGACATGGAATATTTAAACATTTTCGACTCTCTGGGCCGTCCGGTGTCATTCCCTTAGGGAGCCTATGTAGCAGTCATAAACCTCTCAGATTTAATCATAAATATCTTCATTTGTGTTCCGAAGACGAACGAAGGCCTTACGGGGTTGGTACAGCATGGGGGTGAGTAATTAATGACTTAATTTTCATTTTTGGGTGAACTAACCCTTTAATAATTCATCCTTCTTTTTAAGTCCCTTCCTCAAGTTGAAAAGTTTAAAACATTAGTGTTGGTAGGCTGATTCATAGTTTAGGACCGGGGTCGGCATGTAAGTTTGGTTAGATGGCGGGCCAGAACACAGTCAAAGGATAATTTAAGAAATTAATCGATGAAAAATGCAACCAGAATTGCCTGTGACAGACTGTTACAGTGTCTTTTGTAACTCTGTGTTAAATCCTGTAAGACAGTCATTTACAAAAAGCCACATTTGTGTGGCGGTGTCCGGGCATTACACTGCTAAATGAATAAAGCAGTGACACGTAACCTGCAAGTTGCTAACCAACTTGCAACTTTAGCCTTGCTAAAACACACATATGTGGGAGATCCTGAATGGATAAAATAACTCAAAAAATAAAAGAGCACTTGAAGAAGCCCATTAATGGCATGTTTGAGTCATGCTCGTATGTTTTATTTCCTCTTGCCATATTGTGAATAATAAATGTGTCTCGTTTTAATTTGCTACACAATGGAAACTGAATAAAAAAAATCAAACAACAAAAGAAAAACAGAAAACTACTTACTGCTACTTTAATAACTTTAGTAGCTTTAATAAGAAAACATTTCTTGAATACTGTGTACAGCTCACTGAGGGGGCGGGTCTATGCTAATAGGGCAACAGCCAATCACAATTTACCTTTAATTTTCCGATTGGTTGATTTTGTGACACACTTGTAACGCTGCTGTTGTATATTGAGCGAGTGTGTGTCTCAAGAGTTGAGCGCACAGAATTAAGAGGTTGAGAGAGAGAGAGGGACTTGACAGGAGCGCAGAGAATACGTTTGTGAGAGAGCACCTGTAAACTGTGTGAGAGGGGTTATTATTGCACGTTAATATGGATAATAGCAAATACATTTATTGAGCACGGAATCGTTTTTTCTTTGCTCAAACTATTTATTTTTTTGCGATTAATTTCTGTTCAAAATATAATGCAATGTGGTTGAAAAATATAGTTCTCTGTGCTCAAAACTTACAATTACTCGCTCAGGATTGAGGCACACATATAACGCCATAATTATCCGGCTGACTTGTCCATTTGCTGACATGACATGGTTAGATTCAGATGGGAAATATAATATATTAAGTTGGGTGTCCAGAGACAATCACCATATTTATAATGAAACCATCATAGGCCTATTTAAAAATATGATAGTCATATTGTATAATAAAATATCACATTTATTGTTACTACTGTAAATCTATATTAAATTATTATAGGATCTCCTTCAATGCTTTCAGAATCTTTTTTTTTTTAATTAACACATTTTAATGACAGTATATTGAACAAAACTATATTATTTTAGCCTCTTTAAACAGAAAATAGTACAAACTATGCTAACGTGATTGTTTTGAACAAGTATTAACTATTAAAAACATTATGTTAGCTAAAGTATTTATAGTGTGTCTGGAGTAAAAGGCCCAAACAAACAAACAAACAAACAAACAAACCACTTTTGATTTATTTTCACACAAAATCTGTTGTTCCATCAATGCTCAATACGAAACATATTTTTTTTCTGCATTCATACATTTAAAAACAACAGATGTTGAAACCAAAGTGCTGTACAACAAATAAAGAACAAACTTAAAACATAATAAAACATCTAAAAAAACAATTGGACAAATACAAATTATACACCCTCAAACAGAATTAAAACATAAAGAATAAAAATAAGTCTTCAAAACTAATACTAAGATACAGTCTTACCTCTGTGGTCAAAGTGATGCTCGAGTGAGTTACAGCAACTGTTGATGTGAGAAGTACAGTAGATATCCACTAGAGGACGCTGTGTCTGTTTACAGATGATCTCAGTCCAGTCAAAGCATGAATGATGAACGTGCAGTCGCTGATTAGTGATTAGTTTTATGTTGATTATTCCTCAAAGGACTATTTTATTGTCCGGACACGTTAAAGCATTACTTTCTGAATCTGATTGTGAACGGATGGATATATTACTTGAGTGTATAAAAACATTTTCCTTATGTTTTCATCACACACTGTTCCTGTTACTCAAAACCTGGTGTTAAATTGAGTCAGTTCACTAACTTTATCATCATAAATCTGCATTAATTAACACTGTGAATGATTTCAAGGGAGAGTGGCATTAAAATGACTAACTTAAATACAATATTGCAAAGTCATTCATTCAGATGGGATTTGGCATGTTCTTTTTAAACTAATAAATGTTGAATTGAGTAGATATTAAATAAAAGTTATATGATGTCATCATACTGCACAGCGATGGTCTATAGTTTAGCACTAAGGCATTATAGACATACAGTAACAGTATGACTTTCTATAAAGCTGCTTGGAAAAGGTGTGTATTGTGAAAAGTGACATACAAATAAATGACTCAACTTGATAAAATCATTATTAGAGGTTTAGTCCGGTTATTATAGGCTGATCAATGAACTTGATCTGAAAATTTTTGGTCCTGGTTTTAAAAGGCCTGAAATTACAGTATTATTACATTAATATGATGTATATGCAGGTCTTTTACTGAAATTAGACATCTTCCAATCATCATCATAATATATATTGTGTATATATTGTGTGTGTGTGTATATATATATATATATATATATATATATACGCACACATATAGGCTATATATATTTTTTTTAAATATATATATTTTTATTATTATTATTATTATCATCTTTTTTTTTATAAGCCTTAAACATTATATATTTTAAGTCGATTGTTTTGTTTTTTAATTTCTTTATGATTTTACTATAGGCCTAGTTTTATTTCCTTTTTAAAAAAAAATGTTTTAACTCTCTTATAAAACTATGAAATCTTGTTTACTCTATGGAATAAAAAGTAAAAAAAATTTTTTTTTTTTTTTGCAGTTGTAAGTTTATCTTACACTTCTGGAGAAAAACTGTTGTGAAAAACTGAACTGCGAGATAAAAACATACAATTGTGAGATATAAACTCACAATTCTGACTTTTAGTTCAGAAAAAAAATCTGAACTGTGACATAAAAAGTGTCAATAAGCTGTGACTGAAACAAGCTTGTATAAAACAGATGTTTGGGTTTGGGGTTTGTAGTTTTATAGTCACGGTTCCTGTTTTTCATGTGATTCCCTTATCAGTTATGTGATCATGTCATAGGCTCATGTGTAACATTTGTATTGGTTTATTGTGTTCAGGTGTGTGTTGTTAAGTCATTAGAGTTGTGTGTATGTGACCCGTGTTCCCTGTTACCGCTGTCGGTGAGTTCTGTTCATGTTTAGTTCACGTTACAATATCGTTTAGTTGTTGGGATCTAAATAAACTGCACATGGTTCAGTTCAACTCACCTTTAGTGGACTTTTGTGTCAATCTAATGGCAGATGTGGTGACCATTACAGGCCTGTCAACAACACTCTTGCTTAACCCTAAAAAGGTCAAGACCATAAACAGACATCAGAAAATTCATTAATTGCTATTTTCTATCTTATTATGACTTATTTCAAAAATTATGATTAAAAAAAAAAAGTTTTATTTTTGATTTTAATGTTTGTATCCCCCAGGATACGCCACCCCTTTTACGGTTAAAAATATATTAATTCTTATAAAATGATCCAAAAATTATAAACGCTTTACAATAAGTTCTAGTTTATCAAATACAGCAACTATTATTCTTAATGTTAGTTGATAAAAATGCAATTATTTCTTGTTTAGGCCTATTCATGTTAGTTGTCACACAACTTTTTGTTTACTAAATGTGTTAGTAATTGTCAAAATTAGCATTAAGATTAATAAATGCTGTAGATGTATTGATGATTTTAACTATAGTTGACAAATTAAAACCATAATGTTACCATAATACTATTTTTGCTGTTGTTTTAGTATATGTTAATGTTCTGTAATTCATTCATTGTTAAAAGGATTTTTCGAAGTTGTAAATACAACAACGATTATTGGAGTAAAGCCTTACAAGAAAATACTATTTTAGTCTTGCTACTTCAAAATTTCACGTTTAATGTTACTTCCCATTTCTTTGTAATTAATAGTGAACTCACAAGCAATTTCTGAGTTAAAAGAATTCTACATCATTTTTTTTTTCCAGTGTAAATTATTTTAAGCAACATGATTATGATAATGTTCCTCTTTATTCTGAAGTGGAATCGTCAGAACGGAAAATCTGATTTTCTCATGCTGAAATTTCCATGTTGAGGTAAATAGAGCTGCTCACACACACACACACACGCGCGCGCGCGCACGAGCAACAGTCGCGCGGTGGAGGATGCGCACAACATGAGCAACAGCCAACACAGCTCATGCACAGAAGAACACGGTGCATTCTGACTCTCTTCTGCTCATTTCGTGTCGGGAATGTGATCTACAAACACTTTATTTGCTCAGCCTCTCGTTTGAGGCCGGTTAGATGTTTTTTGCGTCCTTTTTTTCTGGATCAAACCCCCGGTTCATCGTCACGGTTCGGCGGAGACGCTTCACATCACAGGTGACTGATTCCTCTCCTTATTTCTGCCTCCATTCTGAGGTGAATCCTGAAATGAAATGATACGAAATCGAATGCATGTACGATGTTGTAGTCAGGAGGAGCCAATATAAAAGGCTCATGTGTGTCCAGTATTTTCCTAGAGATCAGTGAGCGCGCATATTCCCTTTTTTATTTCTAGTAATGATGAATCCTCGCTTTGACTGGACCTGCGTGAAGCGCTTTTAGTGGAGAAAATCGTCCCATCTGATCCGGTGTGATGCACTGATGAGTTTCTGATCGAATCGAATCAAGAGGAGACGCGGAT
This sequence comes from Tiaroga cobitis, assembly GCA_030578255.1. NCBI lineage: Eukaryota > Metazoa > Chordata > Actinopteri > Cypriniformes > Leuciscidae > Tiaroga > Tiaroga cobitis. The sequence goes on along the minus strand of CM060598.1, from coordinate 31,465,844 downwards.
CCGGAGATCATATGGAGAAGAACGAGATCATATGCTCGTAAATGAAGATGAATCGAGAGCAGATTTATGAGCAGAACCGGCTCTTCTACACGTTTACATGGACCTCAGGCAGATGTTCGGCTAGAACTGGGTTACAGTAGAGCAGATTTGAGGCCACACATATGCGCTTATTTCCCATAGATGCGGGTTCGGGTTGCGCGCACATCATCACGCGCGGCGACGCGAGGAACAGATGAAGGGTTTATTTGGGATTTATGATGAGTTTATCATGCAGTTATTGAACACTGGTACATGATCTTTCATTAGGGGTTATTAAAGGGAGGTTAGGAGGAGAGGGATCTCTCTCTGTATTTGTGTTTTCAGTCTATCATGTTCAGATGCGTATGTCTGACATGATTTCCTACAGATTCTGCATGTGGCATCAGTAGATGCGGTTCACAGCACTGCCCACTGATGGCTAAACTCAAACTACAGTGTTTTAAAACATTATAACTGCTACATAAAATAATATGATCGTATATCTAAATGCATTTAAATAAAATAAGAAATCCCCATGCGTGTAAATATGCAATTCACTGCATTATAATGGATCTGAGACATTCCAGTTCAATAGTAAAACAAATGACTTGTTGTTAAACTGGAATTTTTTAATGTTTAAAATAAAACTGAATAATTTTACATGAAAGCAATAACAATTTTTAATTTAAGTGGTGTAACTGCAATATAAAAAACGCCACAAAGACTTGTGGAAAAAAAAAATGAAAAAAAGGTCATCAATGTTTCTGCTGGCATTAGCTTTATTAATGTATTGATTAAAGAGCACAGCACCCAATGATCAAGTAATTATGTTTTAGTTAATAATAATTCTACGCCTATTTAGTATGGAAGCTTGTGACCGCCATGAAACAAAACAATTTAAAAGATAATTGTGACTTATCTCGCTGTTCTGACTTTTTTTCCCCTCACAATTGCGAGATATTAAAATTCAGAATTGTGAGATGAAAAAGGTCGCAATTTATTTTTTATTTTGTGGCGGAAACAAGCTTTAGTGTGACCAGTGCTGGGTATAGTAACTGATTACAGGTAATCTGGATTATGTAATCTGGATTATGTTATCTGGATTATGTAATCCGATTCCAAAAATGAACTACTTGTTATTAGATTATATTACATTTAAAAATGCTTGTAATCAAGACTACAGTTACTTTTCTATTGATTACATGATTACATGTTATTCTCACAATTGCATAGATTATTCATAATTCATTGATTCTACTTTATTTTAAATGTTCCTTTCTAAAAAAGTCCACTTCTTATATACGTTCAGAAGCTCTTTCAGGAGCACTGCATCCAATGGAATATATTTTCCTTTTCTTTGTATTTTTATATCAATAAGGTACAAGATTGTCAAAACAATGTGATAAACAAATTGGGTCAACAGTAATCTAAAAAGTAGTACGAATGCCTAAAATGAGTAATAGATTGGATTACTAACTATTTTTATCGGAATCAACTGACTAGAATTTGTAAGAAATCTCCCCAGCACTGAGTGTGACCTTCAATTAAATGGGTTTTTGTCTGATTTTCTCTCTCTCTCTCCTCTGTCTGTTTCATTAGATACGCAATATAACCTCAGAAGCAGACGTTTTCTCCGTCAACCGGATCTGGACCAGAAAACTGGACTGCAGGATTTCAGTTTCTGGACTCCGTCAAAGTGAGATATAATATCTCAGATCATCTGTTCTGGATTACTTACTTTGGAGAGCATGATTACTTCCAGAGCTGGAATACTAGAGACTAATCTAGTTTATGTGTGCAAACTCGATTACATGGGCGAATCCCTCATGTGAACGGAGCCTAATTCGTTTTTCTGCAGGACGTGCGTTGACTTCCACAGCAGCTCGTGTTGTTTATGTGGTCGTTCTTTCCGCAGAAACAAAGAATTCGGAATGTTCACAGGCTAAGAACATTCTTTTGGAACATATATTGTCAGGAACTCCGTTCTTCCTGCTGTTGGTGTGGAGTTGAGTCCCATGGCTCGACCCGGCTCCGGGGTTCTGGTGTCGCTGGGAGGAGGATACTCGTCTCAGAGCATGGCACGGGTGGTGGTTTGGGAATGGATGAACGAACACGGCCGATGGAGGCCGTACAGCGCCACCGTTTGTCATCACATCGAAAACGTCCTGAAGGGAGACGCTCGTGGGACCGTCATACTGGGACAGGTGGATCCCCAGCTCGCGCCGTACGTCATTGACCTGCAGTCCATGCATCAGTTCAGACAAGACACGGGTGAGTCACGGATACACACCGCAAGAAAAATCACATCACTCCGCTGATGCACTTTTTCTGGATGTTTAACCATGAAAGGTGTGCTTTTGATGTGTGGGAACTTTAGTCAGTGTTTAGGCAAGTCCAAACATTCACATTCAATTCAAATCCCCTTTACATGCACTGCAAAAAATCTTTTTCTTAAAATGTATCAAAGTTATAGTGTTAGTTCACCCGAAAATTTTATTTTCCCATCATTCACTCTCCTTCAAGCCATCTTAGGTGTATATGACTTTCTTCTTTCAGCCGAACACAATCAGAGTTATATTAAAAGTTATCCTGGCTCTTTTCAAGCTTTATAATGGGAGTGAATGGTGCCTGAGTTTTTGAAGCCCAAAAAAGTGCATCCATGCATCATAAAAGTGATCTATACGACTCAAATCAGGCCTTCTGAAGCCATGCGTTTGTGTAAGAAAAGTATCCATATTTATAACTTATAAACTATAATCACTGGCTTCCGGTAACAACCGTATGCGAGAATGGTTCCGGCGGAAGAGTGACCTCTGACCCGACGCATAACAATTGACCTCTGACCCCACGCATGACGAGTGACCTCTGAACCGACGCATAACGAGTGACCTCTGACCCCACGCATGACGAGTGACCTCTGAACCGTCACATGACGAGTGACCTCTGACCCGACACATAAATATTGACCTCTGACCCGACACATGACGAGTGACCTCTGACCCTTCATATGAAGAGTGACTTCTGACCTGACGCTTAACGATTGACCTCTGACCTGACACGACGAGTGAAATCTGATCCTACGCATGACGAGTGACCTCTGACCCGACACATAACGAGTGACCTCTGACCCGACACATGACAAGTAACATCTGACCACACACATGACGAGTGACCTCTGACCCGTCACATGACGAGTGACCTTTGACCCGACGCATAAATATTGACCTCTGACCCTTCACATGAAGAGTGACTTCTGACCTGACGCTTAACGATTGACCTCTGACCTGACACGACGAGTGAAATCTGATCCTACGCATGACGAGTGACCTCTGACCCGACACATAACGATTGACCTCTGACCCGTCACATGACGAGTGACATCTGATCCCACGCATGACGAGTGACCTCTGACCCGACTCCTCTCGCGGTTCAAACAACAAACTCAAGCTCCTCCGACATTTCTCTTGAAATATTCTCGTTTTAGACTCCGGTGTTTGTTTTACTCGATCCTCTGCGCTTCTGCATTCGTCAATACGTCATGCGTCGGGTCAGAGGTCACTCTTCCGTCGGAACAAGACTCGCGTACGGTTGTTACCGGAAGCCAGTGATTATAGTTTATAAAGTTATATGGATATTTTTCTTGGCTTCAGAAGGCCTTTATTAACCCCTGGATTACTTTAATGATGGATGGATGAGCTTTTTTGAGCTTCAAAAACGAAGGTACCATTCACTCCCATTATAAAGCATGGAAGAGCCAGGATATTTTATAACATAACTCCGATTGAGTTTGGCTGAGTAAATTATGGGATTATTTTAATTTTTGAGGGAAATGTCCCTTTAAGTGAGTTTGTGGTTAAAACAAGAACAAAACATCTTTCAGTGTTGTCAGAAAAATAATCTTGTATTCCCTTTGAATTAGATTGATTTTTCTGACATATTTGCAGATATTTATTCTAGTTTGAATCATAAACTCACTTAATTTTAACAGTTTAAATTTTAAACAAGACTTATCCATTCTGAAGTAAATGTATCTTGATTTAAGAATGTTTAGATATTCAAAAATACTTGGTTTTTATAACTAATAATTTAGTTTTCTTACAGTGGATGTGAATGTGTGGACTAAATGACTAGTTGTCTAACCACTTACTAAAGTTCCCACACATCAAAAGCACACCTTTCAAGGTTAAACGTTCAGAAATAAGCGTCAGAGATTGTCTCGTGTGCTAGTAGTGTTCACGCTGCATTTGAAGTCAACTAGATGAACAAAGACAGCTTCAGGGTTTTTGACTTCTTGGAAAATCTGTGCGGTTCCAACCAAGAGCTGATATTCTCTGAAGACCATCTCTCTACACACACACGAACACACACACGCACAGATCGGCACGTCCCCAGGGCTCTCTGTTCGCATGATGCCATTGCCGCTGGCCACTGTTTTCCCTCATGAGAGAACATGACCTAAAGTAGAACAGTTCAGGGTTAAATTAGGACACATGGGACGCTCTGTGGAAAACAGAGCTGTGTGTTATTTTGGTGCATGTTTGTGTTCATTACAGCACATCTTTTAAAGATGAAGTGTGTCATTTCCGTGGAAATAAAATCACCAGATACTGAAGTAAATATTCCCACAGATTTTCTGTCTGCCATTGGTCATAAACACAGATAGTCCTGATCCTAAACTCGGTTGAGTCAATGTTTCTGTATCAATCTCTGAACATTAATCTGATGAGGAAGTACTTTAATGTCATTTCCATGTGACTTGGATGCTTTCTTCTTGGCTTCTTAACTAGTTTAATGCAGCTTAGCTAAGTTTTGCTGGAGAAACAGCACAGTTCTGGTACTAACCAATAATAACCAGCATGTAAATTCAAAACTGATTGGGTGCAGGAAGGTTTTTTAAGTGGAAGTAGTTCATCTGTGAAAGTAAAAGGAAAAACGTGCCACAGACACTTCTGAATATTTACGCCTTCCTGCTATAAATCCGTAAAACCAGACTAAACTTAAAATGAGAAATCAACGTCTCTCATTGTATGACCGACCTCTGACTTTGTGGTTTCTCTGCTTCACCAACTTCCAGATGCTCTCTCTCTCTCTCTCTCTCTCTCTCCCTCTCCCTCTCCCTCTCCCTCTCCCTCTCCTCTCTCCTCTCTCTCTCTCTCTCTCTCTCTCTCTCTCTCTCTCTCTCTCTCTCTCTCTCTCTCTCTCTCTCTCTCTCTCTCTCTCTCTCTCTCTCTCTCTCTCTCTCTCTCTCTCTCCTCTCTCTCTCTCTCTCCTCTCTCTCTCTCTCTCTCTCTCTCTCTCTCTCTCTGTGTGTGGGATGGGTGGGTTTACTTAGTTATACTTGTGGGACAAAACTGTCTTAATCTCCCTTTGGGAGTTTTTAACATTCTAATCATGCATAAAGTTTTCTGTTTTTTTTTTTTGGTGTTAAAGTTAGTAGTCAATTTAATGGGCATTATCTAAAAACATTAAATCCAAGGTACTTTGTCATTTAAAAGTGTGTTTGTGTGGGTTTGCTTAACCACGGTTATTATTGGGAACAAAATCTTTCCCAGAAGTGAGGTAAATCCAATAAAACCTTCAATTTGGGGGCGTCTTCATTTGAAAAATGATTAATAAATTAAGCAAATTATGTTTTTTAGTTCTAAGGAAGGAGTTTTCTTAGTGTGCTCTGACTGGTTACCAGGATGTTGCTATGCGGTTGTGGGGGTTTTCTTATTGGATACCAGGGTGTTGCTATGCAGTTGCTATGGTGCTTTGGATGGTTGCTAAGGTGTTGCTATGTGGTTTATATCGTGTTTTAAGCATGTTTTATTCAGTTCCCAGGCTTTTCTAAATGGTTTTTAGCATGTTGCAATGCAATATCAAGTGTGTTCTGACTGGTTAACAGGGTGTTGCTATACAATTGCTATGGTGCTTTGGATGGTTTCCAGGGCATTACTATGTAATTTCTAACGTGGCTTTAAGCATGTTTTATGCAGTTGCTACGGTTTTCTAAATTATTTTAGCATGTTGCTATGCAGTAGCTAGTGTTTTCTTATTTGTTGCCAGGGTGTTGCTACGCAGTTGCTATGGCACTTTGGATAGATGCCAAGGCGCTGCTGTGTTTTTAACGTGTTTTTAACTGTTTTTACAAAGTTTCTAGGGTTTTACTTTCTTTTACATTTTTATATTAGGGGTAGAGGGTGGGGTGTAGATTTGGTTGTACTTGTATTTTTTTTCACTGTCCTCTGTATTCAAAGTGCTATGCAGCTGTGCAAAGACTAAAAGGCAGTAACTACATTTTGTCAAAATTGATTTATATGTCAAATCAGGTCTCTTAGACTAGATGGGTTTGACTGAACTTTGATCAGAAAGATGAGGTCAGATCATTCAAAATTAAATAAGAAAACTTTAAAGATAAGACATTTTGTCTTGCGTGTGTGAAATTTTGGACCACTTAACACTAAGTGTAATATTCTGAATTGGATGTATGCATGCTTATTTTAGGTGTCCTGGTTCTTCCAGATGGAGCTCTCTTAATAGACTTAGTGTTCTGAGATTCGTGTGTGTGTGTGTGTGTGTGTGTGTGTGTAGTGGTGGTGTCCCTCCCTCACTGCTTGGATCTGTCATTTAGTTTGAGGTTTCCTCGTGTGCAGTATGTGCTGTCTTTAATAAACAGCAGCTGGTCACTAAGGTCATACTGACATCGCTCAGCCCTGCAGAAATCCTTCTTCCTTCAGCCTTCTGGGATTCATGCGGAAAATAGTTTGATGTGAGTGCTGCTCGTCTTAGGATTGCCGGGTGACTGGTTGCCAGTCCGTCACTGTCTGGTTGCTTTGGTTTTTGATAGTTTTTATCATGTCTTCATGCAGTTGCTAGGGTTTTCTAAATGTTTTTTAGCATGTTGCTTTGCAGAACTGTAGCCAGTGTGTTCTGACTGGTTGCCAAGGTATTGTCATGTGGTTCTATAGTGGTTATTAAGCACGGTTTTGTGCAGTTGCTAGAGCTTTCTGAAAAATGTTTAGCATGTGTGTTCTGACTGGTTGCCAGGGTGTTGCTATTCAATTGCTATGATACTGTGGGTGGTTGCCAGGACTTTGCTATGTGGTTTCTAAGGAGGTTTTAAGCATGTTTTTATTCAGTTGCCAGGCTTTTTAAAATTGTTTTTAGTGTGTTGCTATACAATATCAAATGTGTTCTGATTGGTTGCCAGAGTGATGCTACAGAGTGATGGTTACCAAGGCGTTGCTATGAGATTTCTAAGTTGGTTTTAAGCATATTTTATGCAGTTGCTAGGGTTTTCTAAATGAATTTAACATGTTGCAACCTGCTATGCAGTAGCTAAGGTGTTCTTATTGGTTGCCAGGGTGTTGCTCTGCAGGTGCTGTGGATGGTTTGCCAAGGCATTGCTATGTGGTTTCTAATGTGGTTTTTGGAATGTTTTTATGCAGTTGCGGGTTTTTCTTATCTTTTTTTAACATGTTATTATGCAGTTGCTAGGGGGTTCCGATTGGTTGCCAGGGTGCTGCTACATAGTTGCTATGGTGCTTGCATGGTTTCCAAGGCGTTGCTAGGGGGTTTCTAAGCTGTTCTGGATTCCTTCTATGTGCATCTGTGTTTTTTTTGCGCCTGTTTTATGGTCCATAAAGGTAAAAATGTTGCCTCTGATCACTTAGTAAAGTAGCAGCACACTCTCTTCAACAACACACAGGATTTGAGGAATCATTGGTGTCTGGAGCACAAACGCTGCAGGATGACGCACACACTCAACTTTATCACTTACTGTTAGAGGTTTCATCACATCTCTAATAAGGAAAGACTGGAGAGTGTCTGGTCTGTGTGTGTGTGATGAACGGCAGTGCAGATGTGATTGTGTGTGTTTGAATGGGGTTTGATCTCTGGCCAGACTCAATCGGTCTGTTTGTCTCAGGAGAGAGTCTGTGGTTTTCTGCAGCGCTGTAGATGTCTTCTCTTACACGTCTTATTTGCAAAGTGACACTGCAATGATTTGTTTTGCTCAATGGACTGGACGGAGATATACAGTGTTGTGTTCAAGGGTGCGTTATAAATCTCATCAGCTAATCTGTGTTAAAAAACTAACCAGTAACGTAGCCTTGCTATAACACAAAGAGTACAGCATGGTGCTAACAACGCCAAAGTCATGGGCCCAGTTCCCAGGGAATGCATGAGTTGGAAAAATGTATAGCTTGAATGCAATGCAAGTCGCTTTGGATAAATGCATCTGCCAAATGCATATGTGTGAATGTGAACTTTTCAGGAATGTCATCCACTAAGCCTTAAAGGGGTCATATAATGGTACATGCACTTTTACAAGTTGACTGTACTGAAATGTGTGTTGGCAGTGCCTGTACAACCATCATATAATGATAAAAATCCATCCAGTGTTTTTGTTTTAATCTCCTTATATGTTTTCCCCTGCCTCAAATTGAGCCGTTCGTTTTTGTGACGTCAATAAAACGGACGCCCCTCCCATGATTGTTGATTGACACCAGGGTTTCAACACATCCCCACCCTGAGCGAGCTGTCATCATAGTCCGCTATTGTTGATACACTGGAGCAGAATGGCGTCTAAGCGATTGTGGTGTTCTTCTCTCGGGTGTAATAACGAACACAGCAGTCATTTAATGTTCCTAAATCCGAACCGCTGAAGACGCAGAGGCTGAGTTTTGTTTTCGAAGGGAATATTCCCCACGATCACTGTGAATGCGTTCATGTTTGCGCGAATCATTTCTCACCAGACTGCTTTATAAACGAGGGTCAGGATAAAGCTGGTTTTGCTAAGAAGCTGCTCATGAAAAAAGAATCGGTGGCAACTATTTATGTTCCCTCTGCACCTCCAGAAGAAGTGAGTGTAAAGTTTTATTAACCTTTATATTAATCTTTGCAAATCGCGAAAAAAAGTTTTTCATGACCATTAGTTGTAACGTCAATCTGTCAATGAACACAGTTGACGTCAGTAAACACACAGCGTTCGTATCTCACTACTCTACCCTCCCAGTGCATACAAAAATAGATCAAAGTGACATTACGTTAAAGGGTTAGTTCACCCAAAAATGAAAATTAAGTCATTAATTACTCACCCCCATGCTGTACCAACCCCGTAAGACCTTCGTTCATCTTCGGAACACAAATGAAGATATTTATGATTAAATCTGAGAGGTTGATCACTCCTCCATAGGCTCCCTAAGGGGAATGAATCCTGACGGCCCAGAGAGTCATTAAAGAAAATGTTTAAATATTCCATGTCGCAACAGTGGCTCAACTATAAGTTTATCAAGCGACGAGAAGAGATTCAAGAGATTTCCACGACGCATGCGCGAGAATTGCGATCTCCTTCAACTACTTCAGTTCAGTTCTCGCGCGTGCGTCGTGGAAATCTCTTGAAGTCTCGTTTCAGGCCTACAAGGAAGAAAAGGAATAGTCGAATAAAGTCGTTATTTTTGTTTGTTTTTTCGCACAAAAAGTATTCTCGTCGCTTGATAAACTTATAGTTGAGCCACTGTTGCGACATGGAATATTTAAACATTTTCTTTAATGACTCTCTGGGCCGTCCGGTGTCATTCCCTTAGGGAGCCTATGGAGGAGTGATCAACCTCTCAGATTTAATCATAAATATCTTCATTTGTGTTCCGAAGACGAACGAAGGCCTTACGGGGTTGGTACAGCATGGGGGTTAGTAATTAATGACTTAATTTTCATTTTTGGGTGAACTAACCCTTTAACCAACCATTCAGAAACGTCCTGTTCGAGCCTTAATTGTCGAACTTCTTTGCGGCCGTCTTCTTGTTCCGGGTCCGACTCCGGTTCAAACTGATACGGTTGCACAGATGTGTCCTCAGAGACTCCCGCTGCCATTCTCTCTCCAAAATATACCCTCAACTGTTGTCAACACTCCACGTGTGTTGTATCAAAACGCCCGCAGAACAGAGGGGCGGAGTGAGCGAAGCTCATTATCATTTAAAGGCATATGCACTGAAACGGCGTGCTGAAAACAGAGCTGTTTTTGACCAGGTAAAATTTGTGTTTTCTTACAATACTAATGAGAATATTAAATAAAAGTATATTACAAAGTTTTCATTTAGACCCTAAACATTCATATTAACTTATATTATTATTATACAACCCCTTTGAAACATTGTTGCTCTGATTATAAGAATGCATATATTATATAATGCATATTTTTGTCAAAGATGACTTTCATTATTTTCTGTTTCTCTGTAGGTACTTTATTTTAGCGACTGTGGTTTTGCTATAGGAGGTTGCATTATTATAAATAGTACTAGTAGTATGGATTTATTTATTTATTTGTTATTTTTAAAATAATTTTTCTTTTAATTTTCCATCCGTCCGTCCGGGATTTGCGACTCAACATTTTGCCCTGTATTATTAACACTTCTAAAAATAAAAATGAAGAGTTGAAAATATTTACAAGGTGTATTGTTTAGCAGTCTACGGAGCCATGTCTAAAGGGACATGGTGAAGGAAAAAATATGAGATGGAGAAAAAAATTATTTGCCAATGCTACATTCTCTCCCAAAACATTTTCATTCCCCTGAGAAATCTTGTGTTCGTGCAAAAAAAACCCCTCAAATCCAAAACATTTGCGAGAGAATGAAAAAGCATTGGGATTTTTCCTCCATCTCATTTGGATGGACATCACCATGTCCCTTTAGGGCCTCCGTAGGAATCAGTGTTCTTGCTTCTAAAACTGAGCGTTCTGCTGGAGAACGAGTTTGTATGTAAACTGCAACAGGCGGCGTCACACAGCTTCATTTGCATAGTTTTTCCACAGGAAACGCCCACAGTCGCTGTTTCTCAAGTCGCCTTACACACATTACACACTAACCCTGACAAACACTACTGTCATACAAATACTCGTATTATAGTCAGCGCCAAGCTAATATATAGTGTGACTAATTGTTTGTCTTTAATTACAACAGAACAGCCTGTGGTCTCACTGACTGGCCAGCCACAGCCTGGCTCATGAATATTAATTAAGTTATGTGATATCTGATTTGCTGAGAGGCAGATGTTTGTAGGTGAGCTTTAGCCAATAGTTGTATTAGTGCATGAGGCTTTAATTCTGTCGAGTGCTAAAGCAGCCGGCTGGCAGATGCTCCTGCAAGGTCGTGACGTTTTTTTGTTTTATGCATCTGGCTACTTTTTGCCCTTCATGCTGCTGTCCAGAAAGTAGAGTTTACAGTCATTTCTAGAAGTTTTCTGGATCTGGTATGATGATGGCTATGCCTCTGTTTGACTGATTATGTTGTGTATGAGTGTGTTTGACTGATGTTTCGGTTTAACATTCAGTTGTTAAGATTCCACAGCTCTGTTTTGAGCGTGAGAAGCTCATTTGTGCTTATGTAAACTCATAGGCTTTTGTGGTCACAAATGTGTTAGTGTGTTATTTAAATGCAGGTTTGTGTTGTGTAAGTGTTTTTTGTAGGGCATTTACGTGCATAGAGTCTCATTCATCCGTGTTCTTACTGAGAATGAAACTTATTTACAGGTAACATCTATGTCAGCAGTTTCCCAGCGAACGGTTGAAAAGTTTGGTGTCTTTTGAAATTAAATTAATACTTTTATTCAGCAAGGACACATTAAATTGATCAAAAGTCACAGTAAAGACTTTTATATTTTCATTTTAGTAAATGCCGATACAGAAATAGTAAATGCCGATACAGATTACCGATACCTGTATTTTCATTGTATTTGTAATAAATAAAAAAAAATTGGGTAGAGAAACCAAAAGAATGTTAATCATATTATTTGGCTTAATGCGTTTGGCAAATAGATATTTACCTCAGTTATTTTCATGCATAATAACGCCTGATAAATGTACTGTAGGAGCTTCTGTTACTTTCACTGTTCATTCTATTCTATTCTATTATATTCTATTCTATTCAGTATTCTATATCTTTTTTTATCTTTCATTACAAAAAACAGTGCTATGTCGTTTTTTCAGCTTGGTCTAACAGTAGTTTTCAGGCACAGAAATTGAATAAAGTAAAATAACACTCCATAAAGTCTCCATGATATTACGTTTTTTGGCTTTTAGGATGATTATGTTAGTCTTATCTATCTATAAGCTAGTTATCTATAAGCTTATGTGCTTCAAAACAATGACAAAATTCACATTTAGAAGATATAAATCACTTCCTCCAATATGGATCAGTGATTATGATGACATCACTGCACTTCAGCTTCTCATCAGATTTTCTGTCCAATCAAAGGCTCTCTAGAATCTGAAGCTCCGCCCCCTACACTATAAATAGTTGCGGCTGAAATCGGTCACTTGTTCACACATTTACTACAGAGGGTTTTCACCGACGTCACGTTCTGGGTGGTAACCCGGATGCGCGGCCATTATGGAGGCACTCGGATGTAAACAACAGCATGGATTGCACTGTTTATGTACTACTGAACACATTGTTACCCTAATAAACCACGGAAAAAACACGTGGTAGGTGCAAAATCATATAGAGAAGGACTTAGTAAGCAGGAGAGAGCGCAAAATTTTGACAAACTAAAATTAATATGTGGTAAAGGTTCGAACGAGCTAGCTTCTCTAGCCCGTACTGCAATTATTCCTTCTATTTCTTATCCCGACATAGGCTACGTTTAGATTGTCAGTCCAAAAAATCACATCAAATCCGTTTCAAGCTACATCCATATGTGGTTTGAAATCCTATTCAAATCACATATCAGGACATCTGAACGATCGGATGAAAGTCAAACAATGCTGTGTTGTCGCAAAGAGCCGGACGAGCAGAAAATGATTATTTCTGAAACATATTTTGAAACCGGCGCAGACAAGAGCGCGGAGAAAAAGCTAACAGCCTCCTCCAGTTCTGCAGCTCAAGACGCAGTATATTCCAGCGCGACGGCTACACATTTCCATGTTGTAAAATTTAAATAAGACTACATTTCTATTGCAAATGCAAACCCCTCCATCAACGCAATGTCAGTGCCATATTGCCCAAGAGCTGCAGTGTGGACATCATTTTAGATCAGATTCCAATCGGATACAAAGATAATCGGATTTGGACTGACAGTGTGAATGTAGCCATAGTTAACTACGTCAACATTTTAGCCATATGTAACTGGTCTCTTTTCTGCGTTGTGTTTTTGATTGATGTGAGAAGAACAGGACAGCATTCGGCAGTTTCACTGATACTTTTATTCCTGATATACAAACAAAATGTAATCAGCAATGCAAAGAGGAAAAATCACAATAAAATGCATATAACAGAAAACATATAATAGAAAACATACCTGATATACAAACAAAATGTAATCAGCCTCTTAGTGAGAGTCGCCCTCGTTAAATCTATAAAACAAATGTGATGTACACTTATCACGTGGGCTCTCATTTCACATTTAGGCCCAGATGCAAAAATATCACTTAATTGTGATGAAATGACAAAAATAACCACACAGATAGGTAAAATAATATTATACACATAGATTAGAGTGAAAATATAGACATAATAGCAACAATTCAAATTAGGGAGCCCAAAATAACCTCACCTCTCACTGCATCACCAATGCAAAGAGGAAGAGGAGGGGACAGAACAGGAAATTATATTGACTCATGACATCACATTAATTAAAGGGAAAGTTACTCACTTCACTTAGGCATTCATATCAGGTACGTAAACGAACAATTTTGTGAGAATTCTAATAAACTATACATACATTCAACAGTACACTTTATGTACCCGTTACACAGTCAACGCTTCATTTACACACGTGGCTGATGAGCTGATGCTGTGCCTCTCTCAACCACAAACGCCTTCTTTCGTTAGTTTTTTGCACTCTTCTCTTTAACCTTTGGCAGTCTATAGAACTCGAAATGTTTTTTCCCGATGCGACCGATTAGTACAGACCAAAACTCGACCATTTTTCAGCAGCAATAATCAGCCAAATTTGCGAGTCCGTTCAGTTCAGTGGCATTGTTTACGTTCAGTGCCTCCAAAATGGCCGCCTTCCGGATTGATGACGCGTAGTGAAAACCCTCTATTTCCTACATGGTGAATGGCACATAGTGCACTATATAGGGGATAAGGAACGATTCAGACAGTGTAAATATCTTTCCATTGAGGCGAATGAAGTCTGGTTTCACGTTAGTGTCACGAGAACCGCCTCAGCTCCGATCCAGAGACACGCTATACAGAGCGGATCATATGATTGAGTCGATGCGGTACACAAAACGTTTCGGACCCATTGAATTCGGCACAGAATGCTGTATTTTAAAGCCATATGGAGGAGATTCGAAACGATTAGAGATTAGGAGGAAACCAGGGCTCTGGCTGAGCTGTGATATAAACCAAACGCTATTGGCTATTTAAAAAAGGGGAGGAGCTGCTCAATATGTCCCGCCCTCTTTTCCCGTTTCAGTGGAAATTCTGTCAACACATTGAATAACGCTGTTTTACAGACCCTAAACTTTTGGAAACAGACGTGTATGTTGAAGCTGCTGGTTAATTTTTTGCACCACTAATGGCACCAAACCATATTGACTAAATAATGATCGTTTTCTTCTGCTCCGCCTCTTATCTTCTATTTGTCAGACACACAGGTAGTCCCGCCCCCACACTCACGCCATTGGTCGATTCAGAATATTGATACATCACACGCTGCTGATGTAGGTGTCGTGTGTGTTTTACAGGCCATCTGACAGATGAGTTGTTGAACTTGCAGGGCAGTTCATTACAGCAGCCTCTTCTTTATTCTCCTCACGTTTGCACACTGAAGCATTTTAAAACAATTAACCTGTAAAGGTGATGTAGGAGAGCCAAGACGCCTCCTCTCTCTCTCTCTCTCTCTCTCTGGTCAGCACTTGTCTTGTCTTGACTGGTGGAATGAGTAATATCAGCCAGATGCTTTTTGGCAGGAGCTCCCCATGCGGCCGATCCAAAATGGAGTAGCGTAGGGCCACAGTTTCCACTTTGCTCATTAGGAATGACAGCCAAATGTGCTCTTAGAAGGATCTGCAGTCTCAAGGTGAATTATAATCAGCCAGGACACGCCACGTCCTTTTGTTCTACGCTTATTTTACTTTCTTGCATGAAGTTGGACGCAAGATTATTAATGTTAACTAAAACCATTTTTAAAAAAAACTATTTGTTACATGGAATAAAATAAACGTTTGACTGAAATAAAATATAAAAGTGTAAACTCTATTTTTTACTTTACTAAAATACTATTTACTAAAATAACTAAAACTTAGATAAACTAATAAAAAACTACTGATGTATTTTTTAAAAACTAATAAAAATTACAAGTACATGCAGCAAAGTTTCTAAAACTTTTGCTAAAATTAAAATAAAAAGTAATATTAAATATTAATTATGATAATACAATAAAACTGTTTTGTAGTTTGTTCTGCTTAGCAACACATTTCCTAAAGAATGATGTCAAAATCTCTGATTAATAGTGTCATTTATTACCATTGAGATACTATTATAGTTTTTTATATTTTGAATTAGTTTTTAGTTTAGCATTTTCTGTACAGTTTGAGCAATTTTAATTATAAGCAATTTTAAGCAATTTTTTTATATTTTGAATTAGTTTTTAGTTTAGCACTTTCTGTACAGTTTCTGCATTTATTTTAGTAATATTGTAATATTTGAGCAATACAGTTTTTTTTTAAATGTCTATATTTTTTTATTTTTTTTTTATTTTAGTACTTCAACTTAAACTAAAAGAAAAGAGAAATATTGCCATGGCACCTATAGCCTATTTTATTTCAGTTAATGTTGATTTTATTGCAAGTAACAACAATGTCTTTTATGGTTTTGGTTTTAGTAAACTATATTAACCCGGATCCCACTATGATTATTTCATTGCTTATCTTAAATAGCATTTTTCTGACATGATTCGAATGCAGTGAAAGGACAGGCTCCGCCCCCAGATTGTTTGATTAGAGGCTCCGCCCCCATGCAGTGTGTGGGAACGGTGGAGGTGTTGAACTGCTTTGGTTTATCACGGGGTTTTCCACCGAGTGTGTGTGTGTGAGAGAATGCGTTCTGGGTTTTTCTTGCAGGAAATACAGTGGTCTTATCTAAAACACTCGACACCAAAAGCTGCATCACAGCAAAGCATGTACTGTACTCTCTGAGTTTACTGTAGTACATCATATACTGTGTGAATCTGTTTAGTCAAGTGGGCATAATCGGCGCTGACGCTCACACACTGGGCATCACAGGGGCAGCGGACACTTTTGTACCAACTTCCTTTGGCGCAGGGCGGTCACGATGCATCTACACGTGTGTGTGTGTGTGTGTGTGTGTGTGTGTTTTGGGTTCTCTGCAGTCATGGCTTAGAGCTACAGTCTTTTAAGTCCTTGTTTTCTGCAAGCTCTGCAGGAACTCTGCTAACTAGCAGCCTCGCAGGGTTCACATGAGCAAAGCAATATCTGTATCGGTTACAATGGCCAAGTGATTTGTATTTGTATCTGCATTCAGATAAAATCAGATGTGGAGTTTGTCCAAACTGAAAAGGACATTTTACATTCCCTTTGTTAACATATAGCAAATTCCGGTTTATTATCAGATCTGATGACACAGTCCGACGTTTTACAACCATTCACAACAATATTCGAGGGACTCATGAGTTTTCTTAGTAAATTTTTGTTTTTTTTACTCTAGATTTTAACCTGATAAAATATGTTAGAGCTTTGCATAACAAGAAAAAGATTTATTTTGATTAATTTACCTGACTTTTCCAGATCTAGAAATTCAAAAATCTGTTGATTGGGTGAATTAAAATAATAAATGTCTTTAATATTTATAATATTGTATATATCATATAATAAAATAAATGTTAAATAAATAAATAAATAAATAGATACAAATAAATAATAATAATAATAAAGTTTTTTTTAAGAATACTCAAATTTAAATTTGCAACAAATTAGGGCTGGGACAACGCGTCGACGTCATCGATGAAGTCGACGCAAAAAATACGTCGACGCGAAATATGCTCGCCGATTCGTCAGACCCAAAACAAAGATGGCGGCGCCGGAGGTAGGCGTGATTTTTTTTTTTTTTTTTTCCCAAACCACTTCAGCGGAAATCCCGCCCTGCAGCCAATTTCATTGGTTTAGGTTACAGTGACGGGTAGGTTTAGGGATCAGTGTTTGGTGTAGGCAATCAGTACAGTGATTGACATGACCAATGAAAACTTTAGAATCAGCTGCAGGGCGGGATTTACGCTGAAGTGGTTTGGGGAAAAAAAACACGCGAGTAGTAGTGGCTCCTCAGACTTTCAAAGTGCAAGGTGCAAAGTGCACTCGTTCCTCTAAAGTAGAGATGCACCGATTGATCCAGTGTTGCCAACTTAGCGCCTTTGTCGCTATTTTTAGCGACTTTTCAGACCCCTTTAGCGACATTTTTTCAAAAAAGCGACTAGTGACAATTTTAGCGACTTTTTGGACAAACCTCAGTAACCTCTAAATGTTGCCAGTGCTGTCCTGCGAGCGCGAGCTCTTGCTTTCTCCCTGTCGTCACTCTCTCTCGCTGCGTCTCTCCTGTTCAGTGAGTGGCTGAGAGGAGCGCACGGCCGCTGACAGACGCGAATGAGCAGTGTTTTTCCACGGACTTATCACTTATCTGCTTTTCTTTTGTTTTATGTTTAAAGAATTTAGTTTGACCATTTTCATTTTATTTCTTTTCTTGTGCTTGTTATTACTTGTAACACTCACTATCACAGAGCTTAGTTCATCCGGTTCCCTAACTCTCTCAATTCAGATAATGTTCCACAGATAGGCCTATAAAAATGTAATCATTCACTATATCATAGCTATTATAGCTACTCGTTCTATTGTCTGACAACAACAAAAAATAGGAAATGAGAACAGCTTTATTTGACATTAGGCTATATTATATTAAATAGAGCATTAATTTAGAGAGAAAACGCACTAGGCTATCAACGCAAGTACGACACGATGACGTCATTAATATGCTAATTGACGTATGACGTTATCTAGCGACATTAGCGACTTTTAGGGAAGGATGGGGGATGGGGGGGGGGGGTGTTTCGGTGCATGTTAATCAATGAGTGCATTCACACCGGGAGCCGGAGCAGCGCGTGAGCAACAGTGAAGCGCGGGTTTCGGCGCAGAGTATTTTTTTTGCAGCACTGCTCTCAATTAAAGTGAAAGCACACTTTTGATGGACAAAATAAATATGATTTCACTCAAAAAGTGCCCAAAATGCACAGAATTTGCATGTCTGGTGTGTTTTAACAAGAACTGGAGTAGGCTATGTCAGAAAAGAAAATGAAGACTCAAAAATATTTATAGAATTTTTTTTTTATTGAATGCTAGACATCAAGTTGTTATTTTCATCTGAAAGAATTACAAGATGCACTATTTTTCAGTAAGCTAGGCCTATGTGTTTTCAAGGCTTCAAAGTTTTATTGAATGCTACCTCTGACTAAGAATGCATTACTTTGCACTTGAATATTTTTTTTTATTTTGGAATTTTAAGAGCAATAAACATATATTGCAATGTTAAGGAATTCATGTTTTTTTCATTCAGATATATAAATCAACATGTATAAATTGGTATTAGTCAATTAATGGGGAGATAATCAATAACAGAATCGAAATCGAATCGGACAGAAAAATGAATCGTTAGATTAATCGATGCATCGAAAAAAATAATCGCTAGATTAAACGTTTAAAAAATAATCGTTTATCCCAGCCCTACAACAAATGCATCAATATTATGTTTAAATGTTTAATACATATATAAAATATTAGAAAATAATATTAATTACATTATAATATATATATTTTTTTTAAATATTCAAATATTCGAAGGCCACACAACTTTTCCAGTCGTTCGATATATATTACTAAAATATATACTGTTTTACTTTCAGGTACATTAGAGCTTGGCATTACTAGACTAATGTTTGAACTGTACAAAACATGTATAAAAATTAATTAAAAAGATTTTTTTTTTATTATTTACCTGACTTTTCAGATCTAGAAATCACTATATATACGTTCAGTCAGATGTTCTGTTTCCGGATAAGTGAGCGAGTCTTAACCAGAAGAGCCGCGAGACGAGACAGAGAAGACGACACACGGGCCGACAGGACGAGAGGCGGATGAGCGAGTGTAAAGGGAAAGTGTGAGGTTTGGGTTCAGGGAAGAGGACAGATGAGGATAAAATCATCGGAGGATCCGACGGGATGTGACCAGAGCATGCAGGAAGGACATGGAGAAAGTGTGTGTGTGTGTGTGTGTGTTTTCCTTAACTCTGTGTTCAAGTGTTGGTCTCAGTGGAAGAGAACAGAACATCCTAGTGCGTTTGTGTGTGTGTGTGTGTGTGTGTGAGAGAGAGAGAGAGAGAGTGTTTGTGTATTTGTGTGCGTGTGAGAGAGAGAGAGTGTGTGTTTGTGTGAGAGAGTGTATGTGTGAGGGAGGGAGAGAGAGAGAGTGTGAATGTGTGTGAGTGTTTGTGTGCGTGTGAGTGTGTGTGTATTTGTGTGTGTATATTTGTGTGTGTGTATTTGTGTGTGTGTTTGTATATTTGTTTGAGTGAGAGTGTGTATGTGAGTGTCTGTGTATTTGTGTTTGTGTGAGAGAGTGTGTGAGTGTCTGTGTGTGTGTGTGCGAGAGAGTGTGAGTGTGTGTTTGTTTGTGTGTGTGAGAGAGAGAGAGAGAGAGAGAGAGAGTGAGTGTGAGCGTGTTTATGTGAGTGTTTATATGTATTTGTGTTTGTGTGAGATCTGTCTTTCAGATCCAAATAAAAGCATTAAAATGTGCGAGAGTGTGAGTGTTTGTTTGTGTGTGTGAGAGAGAGAGTGTGAGCGTGTGTTTGTGTGAGAGTGTGTGTGTGTGAGAGAGAAAGAGTGTGAATGTGTGTGAGTTTGTGTGTTTGTGTATTTGTGTATATTTGTGTGTATTTGTGTTTGTGTGAGTGTCTGTGTGTAAGTGTCTGTGTGTGTGTGTGTGTGTGTGTGTGAGAGAGAGAGAGAGAGTGTTTGTGTATATTTGTGTGTGTGAGTGTGTGTGTATATCTGCGGCTGATCACTATATATTCCAAATAATGTAAAACCTCATCAGAATTAGGGCTGTGTGATTGATCAAAATCGTAATAAAATCTCTAGGCGAACGTGCAATCTCTAAACCGCAGGATCTTTCCGTCAGCAGGTTCACGTTACGACATGGAAGAGAGCCAGAAACCGGGACGGGAAACCAGGTGAACAAATATCACCAATAAAGGCATTTGCGAACTACACACCTTACAAGAGTTATTCAAATATATAGTGCCTGCAAATATCATCAATAAAGCCGGCTTCCAAAAAAGTGTGAGTAAGCAAATATTGTTTCAAAATCGTGATATTGATTAAAAATCATGATCGTATTTATTGTTTTGTCCATATCACACCCGGCTCTAATGAGAATTACACACCCAATGCATCGTAGTGGTTCACTGTTGTTCCACTAACACACACACATCATCTTTATGTATGGTGTATGGTGTGTATGTTCACGTTCACACACACATGACCTTGCTGCAAGTCACATTGAGCCGGTCGAGTCGGAGCATCATGATTAGTCCTGCGGGAAACTTTTATCCAGTCATGCAGTTCCAGGAAACGAGGAACGCCGAGATCTGTCGAGTCGACTGTAATTCTTGTCATGCAGCGCATTTCCATATCCTATCATTTATGGGTTATACAATAATAAACTCGCTTTTTTAAACATGTAAATCACATTAGTTGGTGTTCATATCACAATATGGCAATGAATGGGCGGATTTGAAATAATTTTACTGCTTTTATTTGACGGGATGTTAAATATTCTGTTGTTTTTTCTCTCTAATTGAAATGTTTTTTTTTTTTTGTTGTTTTTTTTTACTTTTTTTTATATTCTTCAGATCTCCTTTAACAGCAATTACTTCCACTCATAAACAATATCCTGTACAAGGGTTCATAACATTCACACGCTCTTACGTGTATGGTCAAGTCCACTGGAGAAGAAATAAAAAATAATTAACATTTAAAATAAACAATGTGAACAGAACAAACATCATGCGTTGTATACAAGTTCCCCTGCCAGTTATAATCAGAGTTAGTTCTGTTCTGTTAGTTCAATAAAAAGTTCCCTTTGTAATCTCAACGAATATGTCATTTTTTCCACAGTGTAATATTTCTGAAAATCGTTGGCGACTCCTATTGTAATTGTTTTCTTTGCTGCTACCAGTAATATCTGTAAAAATACATCTTTTTCCTACTGTGTATCACAACAGAATTGCTATCAATTGCATTCAATACTTTATTAATATGTAAAAATGGATTTCCAAAAGTTATCTAACAATGGGCATTGCCAAAATAGAGTGAGTGAGTAGCCATTGTCTCTCCGCACCCCCTCCAACATCGACTCGATTGATTCGGATTCGTTTGATGTATTGAAAAATCTCTTCTTTATCTTCCTTTGAAGTTCCTTCCACAAATTGGCGTTCGTGACTTTGTGAGCCTGAGTACATCTCTCCAACCAAACTTCTGTTTTAACTGGTTATCATCTCTCGAAACAGACTTCACTGTCTATCCAGGTATGATGGATTTGATTAATTCTGTGATGTTTTCCCTTCCGTTTAATATGCAAATCAGTATAGTAATACTTTCACAATTTATCACGAATCGACTGACTTCAGCTCTTTATTGTTCATTTGTCTCCATGATTTTGAAGAGTTTGACTCTGATATACTTTTATAAAAACTACGTAATGCAACATCTTGACTCAAGCAAACACTCTTTTTGTAGAATTTGCAATAACAAGCAAGTGTATGAAACTTCACCTGCAACCGCTGTCAATAATTATAATGTAAATGAGGAACTGGGAGAGACTGTGCCTTGTTGGTGCGAAAGTTCGCAGCTTTAACGAAACCTTTCGGATTCAGTTTAAGGATGTGACACTTTGAGGTCTGACCTCGGGTCAGTAATGCTGTTATGATTTATCGCCCCGGGTGGGAGAGTCAGGGTTGGGTTGTGGAAACTCAAGGTCAGTCGTGCTGGTGTGTGTGTGTGTGTGTGCGTGTGTGTGTGTGTGTGTGTGTGTCACCTCTCCTCTTCCTCTTCCCATCTTCCTCCCATCACATCCATCCGGTCTGGAGCTTCTTATCAAACTCTCATCTGAGAAAGCTCATGATTCAACTGTCAGTTTAATATATAATTGTACAATGATGAGACGAGTAGATTGCAGGTAATTTGATTGATTCTCAGTTTAAAGCTGCAGTGTGTCATTTCTGAAAAATGAAAATCACAAGGCCTCAGAAACTGAAACGTTTTTGACCAAACGTACACATAGGCGTCACACAAAGCAATCGCTTGTTATGAATATCGAAACATTCTTAAATCAAGACGCATTTACTGGAGAAGCAAAATGACTGACTTGCTTGATATAAAAATCATTTATGCTTAAAACATGAAAAATTATCTGCCAATTGGATCTGAAAAATAGTCTTGTTTTCCCTATGAATTAAGTTTCTTTTTCTGACCCCACTGACAAATAATTGTTCTTGTTTTAGCCACAAACTCACTTAACTTTGATACATTTTTCATTGAAGTCTCCCTATAGTCAATAATTGTATCTCTCAAAGCTCATATTTGATCACCAAAATTAAATTTTTTAACTTTTTTCCTTGAAATATCTTGAATGTAACTCGACACCCTCGCCTCATTTAGTATACGTGGTTCTATGAATATGCAAATGAGCCCCGCCTCCACTCACTCACTCAGCTCAGAGATCCACTGGTTGACGATCACACGTTGATCTGATTGGTTACAAGGTCGTTTGTGACGTCAGAAACACCAGCGATTTCAAACCGTGTTTTTGAGACTGTCTTTGGTTCACTGCAGTTTTAAGCAGAAAATACTCAGCAATGCTGTCGACTTATGAATTTACACATGGTGTGTCTTAAAGCGTATTAAACACACCACATAGACACATAAACAACATTAAACGCTGCATTTTCACCACAGGCGGAACAAGTCTTAATATCTTCAGTCATTTCGCTTCTCCAGGAAATGTATCTTGATTTAAGAATGTTTAGACGTTTGTGCTGGAAAACGAGACGTGTTTTGCTAAGTGAGAACAGGATGATAAATGAGTAAAGTTTTTTACATTGACATTTTAATGCATTTGGCAGATGCTTTTATCTTGCACTGCATTATTCACTGTATTAGTTCTTCATCAGTTCTCTCTCTCTCTTTCTTCTTACAGGCACAATGCGTCCCGTCCAGCGCAATTTCTACGACCCGTCCTCGTCTCCGGGAAAGGGCATCGTGTGGGAATGGGAAAACGACTGTGGATCCTGGACTCCTTATGACATGGAGTTGTGCGTGAGCATCCAGAACGCGTACGAGAAGCAGCACCCCTGGCTGGACCTGAGCTCGCTGGGCTTCTGCTACCTGGTGGACTTCGACGGGATGTCCCAAACCAATCGGCAGAGTCAGAGAAAGCGGCGCATTCGTCGGCGGATGGACCTCGCGTATCCGCTAATCGCCGGATCAATCCCCAAATCCCAGTCCTGGCCCGTGGGCACCAACTCGGGAACCCCGTGCACATGCCAGCAATGCATGCTGGTCCACAGCACACGGGCCGCGTCAAACGCCATCTTGGCTCTGCAACAGAGACGACGGCTCTACGGGACGGACCCGACGAGTGCTGTCGTCAGGCAGAGCAACACCTTCGCTGGCTCCTCCCTCTGGTCGCCCACGACGACTGTTGCTAGGGGACACCATAACAACATAAAGGTCGGTGGAGGTGGAGGTGGGAAGATGGAGATGAACGGGGGGAGTTTCTCGTGTGTTCCTGCGCTCGTGACGCTTCCCACCAATCACACGCTTACTATTAACGGACAGAATAATCTGAACCGGCCGGGAACGCAGCGGATCACGGTGACGACGAGCAGAGGATCCATTCCTCCAGGGTAAGAGATGATCTGTCTGTCTGTCTGTCTGTCTATCGTTCTATCGATCGATTGTTCTATCTATCGTTCTATCATTCTTTCTATTGATAGATAGATAGAAAGGTTTATGTATTATTCATTTTAATATCTTTATTTTGAGCTGTTTGCACTCTTTTTGCATCACTTTTCTTTGTTTATTGATGCTATTCAGTTTTGTAGAGATTGAATGCCTTGAACAGGGAAATAATCAATAGTGTCCTTTTGGACTGTGACAGTGAATCAGTCAAACACACTGTGAAACACACACACACACACACACACACACGCATTGCTGCTGTAATGCATCTATAAATCTTGTCCTTTCCTCTGAGCGTGTGAAAATCATTGTTTGAGTGTGTCTTTGGTCGAGTTAAACCGTGTGTGTGTGTGTGTGTTTGTGTGAATCGTTTGCCATCCAGGCTGTGATACACAGGGGGAAGATGAATAATGGATCAAGGCAAAACGGAGCCTCAGCAGAGACACACACACACACACACACACACACACACACCTACTGAAGGGGTGTAAATCCTAGGAAATGTGAAGTTGTGATTAAACCACATCTCTGAACCCACAAACACACTTCAGCAGAAACACAGAGCAGCGCAGAGACGAAGAGAGAGCGAGAGAGAAAGAGTGTAAAGACAGATAAGTTTGCATTGTTCCCAGGCGAGCGGTTCCACACACAGGATGAGCGTGGTTCACACACACACACACACACACACACACACACACACAGATAGCGTGGTATAAACAGTGGTATAATCAAACATCACGTGCAGTGAACACTGCTGTCGATCTCTCAGCTGTGTGACATGAACACACACACACACACACACAAACAGAACAGCTTCAGTGAACATCTCTCATAGGTTTTCATGCTAATGCAATTACATTGTCTATTCACTACCACTGAAATCATGAGGTCTGGCTAATAAACAGGTTTCACTATCTGTCTGAAACTATTTTGACCCTTTTTACAGCGGCGTTTGCCCCTCATGAATAATAAATACTGATAAATCCTTGTCTGACAATGAAGACATACAACCTGAGAATCATTTTCCCGGACAGTATTCCAGCAATCATGTTGTGTTTCATGTTCTTCCTCAGTATCTTTGTCTTATATTCCAGTACAAATATCTAAAAATTCTTAAATCAAGATACATTTGCTTGAGAAGCAAAATGAATCAATTCATACTCGCGAATGAATCACTTTTGAACTTTTCAAACGGCTCAGTTTGATTCATTCGCTCAGTTCAATCACACACTGAACAGTTTCTACGTTGAAATAATACCAGGATTATTAATAACAGGATCAAAAGAAAAGTATCAAAATACGGGTACAGTTGTTTTTTGGCTGGTTGTGATGTTCAGAAGGAAGTGGTGTGTGTTCTGCACCGCCACTAGAGGGCAGAGTCGGACAGATGCTGATGACACACACACACACACACACACCAGTGTTCAGGTTCACTCTTCACTGCGAATGTCAACTCTACTCATTTATTCAATGGTTTCTGTTCTCATTAATCTTCACTTTTCACTAAACATGAACGTTTGTGAGATTAATTCCTCTGAAGAGGTTTGAGGTTAGTGTGTGTCGGTGATCTGTGTATTTATTTTATTTTGCATATTATTAATGTTTTCATGTCTGATGGTTAATGTGAGCTTTGTGAATGCAGTAATTCATTTAGTTTTGTATAGTAACGAATGTTTTTATTTTGAAGTTAAAAATTAAAGTGAGACCCGTTAGAATCAGGGCATCTGGCATATTTTATCTTATCTTATCTTATCATCATCATCATCTTATCTTATCATCATCTTATCTTATCTTATGTTATCTTATCTTATCATCATCTTATCTTATCTTATGTTATCTTATCTTATCATCGTCTTATCTTATCTTATCTTATCATCTTTTCTCTTCTTTTCTTTTCTTTTCTTTTCTCATTGTCATTATTTAATAATTCCATGGATCAGATGTACATTTAACCCTAACATGGTTCATTATTCATCATAACGAAACCAATAGGCCAATTGAGCAGAATCGTTTTTTTGTTGTGTTCTGTTTGTTGTGTTACAGTATGCCGTGTGGTGTTACAGTGTGTTATGTTGTGTTGTTATATACAGTATGTTATGTTGTGTTGTTATATACAGTATGTTATGTTGTGTTTGTTGTGGTGTTGTATTACAGTGTTATGTTGTGTGTGTTACAGTATGTTATGTTATGTTGTGTTATGTTGTGTTATAGTGTGTTGTGTTATGCGTTATGTTGTGTTTTTTTTGCGTTAGTTGTGTTACAGTATGTTATGTTGTGGTACAGTTTATGTTGTGGTGTTGCTGTATGTTGTTACAGTATGTTATGTTGTGTTGTGGTATAGTATGTTATGTAATATTTTATGTGTTGTGGTATAGTATGTTATGTTGCGTTATATGTTATGTTGTGTTACAGTATGTTACGTTGTGGTGTTTGTTGTGTTACAGTATGTTGTGTTGTGTTACAGTATGTTGTGTTGTGTTACAGTATGTTGTGTTGTTACAGTATGTTGTGTTGTGTTACAGTATGTTGTGTTGTGTTACAGTATGTTATGTTGTGTTTGTTGTTACAGTATGTTATTTTATGTTGTGTTACAGTATGTTACGTTGTGTTGTTACAGTATGTTACGTTGTGTTGTGTTTGTTGTGTTACAGTATGTTATGTTGCGTTATATGTTATGTTGTGTTACAGTATGTTACGTTGTGGTGTTTGTTGTGTTACAGTATGTTGTGTTGTGTTACAGTATGTTGTGTTGTGTTACAGTATGTTGTGTTGTGTTACAGTATGTTGTGTTGTGTTACAGTATGTTGTGTTGTGTTACAGTATGTTATGTTGTGTTTGTTGTTACAGTATGTTATTTTATGTTGTGTTACAGTATGTTACGTTGTGTTGTGTTACAGTATGTTACGTTGTGTTGTGTTTGTTGTGTTACAGTATGTTACGTTGTGTTGTGTTACAGTATGTTACGTTGTGTTGTGTTTGTTGTGTTACAGTATGTTATGTTGTGGTACAGTTTATGTTGTGGTGTTGCTGTATGTTGTTACAGTATGTTATGTTGTGTTGTGGTATAGTATGTTATGTAATATTTTATGTGTTGTGGTATAGTATGTTATGTTGCGTTATATGTTATGTTGTGTTACAGTATGTTACGTTGTGGTGTTTGTTGTGTTACAGTATGTTGTGTTGTGTTACAGTATGTTGTGTTGTGTTACAGTATGTTGTGTTGTGTTACAGTATGTTGTGTTGTGTTACAGTATGTTGTGTTGTGTTACAGTATGTTATGTTGTGTTTGTTGTTACAGTATGTTATTTTATGTTGTGTTACAGTATGTTACGTTGTGTTGTGTTACAGTATGTTACGTTGTGTTGTGTTTGTTGTGTTACAGTATGTTACGTTGTGTTGTGTTACAGTATGTTACGTTGTGTTGTGTTTGTTGTGTTACAGTATGTTATGTTGTGGTACAGTTTATGTTGTGGTGTTGCTGTATGTTGTTACAGTATGTTATGTTGTGTTGTGGTATAGTATGTTATGTAATATTTTATGTGTTGTGGTATAGTATGTTATGTTGCGTTATATGTTATGTTGTGTTACAGTATGTTACGTTGTGGTGTTTGTTGTGTTACAGTATGTTGTGTTGTGTTACAGTATGTTGTGTTGTGTTACAGTATGTTGTGTTGTGTTACAGTATGTTGTGTTGTGTTACAGTATGTTGTGTTGTGTTACAGTATGTTATGTTGTGTTTGTTGTTACAGTATGTTATTTTATGTTGTGTTACAGTATGTTACGTTGTGTTGTGTTTGTTGTGTTACAGTATGTTATGTTATTATATTATGTTGTGTTATGTTATCATCATAATGTAATCAATAGGGCTGCCGTCGACTAAAGATTTTTCCACTTGACAAGAAGTCGTTCATTTAAGCGATTAGTCGTCTAATGGCATATGTATATTAATAAGCCAAATCATAACAATGAGCCTTTAATTGCCTATACTGTACATAGCCTTGTAGTTATTGTGAGTGCACACAAATACGATTCGTCAGTTTCGAATGACGTATATTTGCTACTCTTAATGGTCAAAGTGACGGAGTATTTTAAGTTAGATGCAAGTGATCGCGCTGGCGCCTACATATGCAGAACTTCCACACACACACACACTCTTGAATCGAATTGAGCAGAATCAGTCAATATGAATTCATAGTTTAGTGCCATTATGAACATCCCTTCAATTATGAATATAGGCCTACGTATGATTCATAGAGTTATGTTGTAATTCAGATATATCTGTAATCATTTAGTAAGGGTATTTGACGCAGGCTCGTATTCTAACGTTTTCTGACCCATTTCTGTGTTGTCTGGCTTACTTAATTTATAAACATTAACGGTTTCATAGTTCAACGACTGACTTCCTGTTTTACTTCCTGTGAGCGAGTGTGAGATCAGAAGAGGAAGTGTGTGTGTGTTTAATGAGAGAGGAGAGATGATGGATGCGGATGAAGACTCGTCGGAGGACAGACGGTAGGATCGTTCTCATGTTGGTTCGGCTCGGTCACGGAAGAGTTTGAGATCTGTAACAGAGGAGAGATGAGGCATGATCGAGACGAGTGCGACACGTAGTGATATGACACGCTCTGCTTTACTCCAGTAAACGGCTTAACTCTGTATGCAGGCGTATAGAAATGGTTTCATTTCGTTTTATTTGAATGTAAACAAGAAACGGCTTAACCCTGTACAAAGGGTTTTATTTTATTGAAGTTATGTAGGCTAATAATTCCTTTATTCAGATGTGCATTTCAGACATATTAATTATTTATCTAAGGTATAGGCCAAATTTTTTTTTTATTTGATTCTTTATTTTAGTTATATATAATTTGTAAAAAATTATTTTATTTTATTAATTCGCTAATTGAGAAGATATTTTATTTTATTATTTTATTTGAGTAATGTAATAGTTCAATTCATCTTAATCATTTTAACGTATAGACCAGTTGAGCAAAATCATATTTTATTTAAATTTTTTAATGTTTTTTTAATATTTTATTTTATGATTTCTATTGAGTTTTTTTTATATATATATATATATATATATATATATATATATATATATATATATATATATATATATATATATATATATATATATATATATATATATAATAATTCCATTTATTAGATTACCTGCAGGCTAATTGAAGTACTTTGGAGTTTTAAATACCATTGTTAAACATTCAGGATAATTTTATATATATATATACAAGTATATATATTTCTATATTAGAGCTGTCAAGCGATTAATCGCGAATTTATCGCATCCAAAATAAAAGTTTGTGTTTACATAATGTAGTGTATAATTATTTTTAATACATAAATACCCACACATGCATGTATATTTAAGAAATATTTGCATGTGTATATACTGTATATAGACTGAATGTATAATGTATATTTTATATAAATATAAACATTTTATATATAAATAACATATTTTTCTTAAATATACGTGTGTGCATTTATATACAAAATAATTATACACAGTACACACACATATATTATGTAAACACAAACTTTTATTTTGGATACGATTAATCGTGATTAATCGTTTGACAGCCCTAATATATATATATATATATATATATATATATATATATATATAATAAAATATACCAAAGTATCCATAGAGTCTCAAGCCACTGCTGTATTTTTAGAGATCATTTCAGTGTTGATGAGCTCTGTGTTTTTTTTTTTTTTTAAGTACAACCTGAAGTTTAGAGTACTAGAAATACTAGTTTACATCAGTATTCACTCATCTAGATGTCAGAAACACATTCTGTGCAGAGTTAAATCCAATATTAAATCAAATTGCGTATAACCATTTGTTATAGTGTTTATTTATCCATGAAAACTATGCATGAACGTGAACGGACTGAAGCGGCCTGGTACTAAATAATGCAGCCACATAGCAACACCTTGGCAACCACCCACAACATCCTAGCAGTGTTACTGAGATGCTATTTTAGTTTTAATTAATATTTGTATTTTTTTATTTTAACTCTGCACAAAAATAATAAAAACGCTATAATAACCCTGCATCCTAGAATAGCATGTCGTTTCAGCCACTAGATCTAATCAGTGTGAACAAGAGAAATGAAACCAGATAGAGAGCGATGATGACGAGGCTGCATTAATAGCTGAAATATGATTAGAAATTGAAACTAGTTTTTGATTTTGTACCGTGCCTGAAAGATATCCGGGCCTTTAAGTAAACAGCAGTGAGATTCACTTGATTTGAGATGAATGCCTGTTTATGTGCTGGATAGGCTGATCTTCTCTCCTCAGGGATGAAAGTCTCATTTTCTGTGCTTTATTAATTAGTTTTTGTTCCTCATGTGATCCGATAAGCTGTAATGATGCGTCTTCCCCCCCGCTGATGTAATTAAGACGATATTCAGAGATATTCTGTTCACGTGTTTGTGATCTGATGGAGGCGTCGGTGTTTCTTACTAGTTTTTCTCACGGTGTTTCTCACTGGATGCTGATTGGTCCGTTCAGAACTTAATTTGATTGGACGGTTCCACTGGCATGAGCGGATGAGGAAGCGTGTGAGTTTTAGGCTGTGTTTTGGACGTATGTACAGAGGGTTGGATGGTCTCTTATTGTACATCAGCTGCACATGTTTCGGTGGAAATGCATCATTGACTGTGTTGATGTCTGTTGTTCTCAGGGTTCCTGCACTCCCTGTGAAGAATCTCACCGGACCGGGACCCGTCCACCCGGCCCTAGCAGGTACAACACCAGAACATTTAACTCAGTTTAGTGCAAAAATAACACAACTTTGTGTCGTATTTTGCAAGTAAACAGCTTAACTCTGTATATATATATTTATTATTAGGTGTTCAAGCACGAAGTGCTGAAAACCTATTGTAATTGTACTGATTTTTATTAGGTGTTCAAGCACGAAGTGCTGAAAACCTATTGTAATTGTACTGATTTTTATTATTATTATTATTATTAGGTGTTCAAGCACGAAGTGCTGAAAACCTATTGTAATTGTACTGATTTTTATTATTATTATTATTATTATTATTATTATTATTATTATTATTCTTCTGCCGTAAAACGCATCGTGCAGACCAAACCGTAAGTGCTAGAGACTTGAAACTTTGTCAGATGGTAGTACAAAAATCGAGGAGAGGTTATCAAATTATGAGCCCGATTGGCCCATAGGTGGCGCTATAGCAACCAATTGCGCGAAACTGCTCATAACTCCTAAACCGTATGTCGTAGACTCAAGTGTCTTATATCATTAGAAAGCTGAAGACCTGGAGAACAAAACGTATATCTCCGATTTCATTTCCGCCATGATAGATTTTCCGCCATTTTGAATTTTGTCAAAAAACGACTTTTGCGAACTAGTCCCTGGTTTTTTGCCCGATCGGAACCAAACCAGTGCAGAAATGTTCTCTGTAGTCTGAATATCAATAATTATCGAAAAAAAGTTGAATTTTCGATTCGGGGTCGCTAGGGGGTGCAAAATGAACGTTGTGGGAGGAGCCTATTTTACTAAAACGGCTATAACTCCAGAAGTAAATGAGATAAGTTGACCAAACTTGGCACACATGTGTATAAGGACAGTCTGAGGTCACAGTAAAAAAATCGCATCGATTGAGCTCTAGGTGGCGCTATAACATGAAAAAAACATATGGCCACCTAGTGGTTTGTCCGATTGACTTGAAAATTGGTATGCAGTGTCTTGGTCCAAGGCCCCATGTATGTATATGAGGACATTGGCGTATCTCAAAAAACATGGCCGCCATCGGCCAATGAAGTTTGAGCACCTATGAGACGAGGTTAACGAAAGCCGATCGGAACGAAACTCGATGGGCATGTTCGACTCATGGCCCAAGTGGTCTGTAAGAGTTTTGAAAAAAATCGGCCACTAGTTGGCGCTAACGAGTTCTACGGCTCTGTAATCACGTGGTGGTGCACATATTCCCACAAAATGCATATCATTTGATAGATCTCCTCATGCTGAACAACTTTGCCTCTAGAACCATTGCTGTCAATCAAACCGTTCATTAAATATTCACGAATATGTTAAAAACCTACTTTTGCGAACTAGTCCCTGGTTTTTCGCTCGATCGGAACCAGACCAGTCTAGGACAATTCTCTGGACTCTCTAGATCAATAATTATCGAAAAAAAGTTGAACTTTGCCCTTTGGTTTGCTATAACAGGGTCATCAATAAAAAGGGGCGTGTCAAAACACACTCAAAAACCTATAAATCATAAAGAAAAACTCAGAACTTCACACAAAAATTGGTGAGCATATGTGACATAACATCATGAACAAGCATGCAAAGTTTTATGGAGATCGGACCATAGGTGGCGCTATAACTGTTGAAAATCTTCAAAACCATTCATTTCCTATGGTAAATTGCCTGTATTGGCTGTAAATGGTCCTTTCCATCTATTAGGTCAGTGTTTAAATGTATGCTAAATAAAACTTAATGTCTTTTGATGCTTTTTTGATTAAAGGCCTAAAAAATCATACTAAAATACTGTATATCATGGTAAATCATGCTAAAAATAGTCTATTCCATCAATGATGGAAATGTTTAAATGGTTGCTACATAAAACTTAATGTCTTTTGATGCTTATACGCTTAACTGCCTTAACTGCCTTAACTGCTTGAACACCGCTAAATGCTGCTTGCAGCTTTAATTAGGTGTTCAAGCACGAAGTGCTGAAAACCTATTGTAATTGTACTGATTTTTATTATTATTATTATTATTATTATTCTTCTGCCGTAAAACGCATCGTGCAGACCAAACCGTAAGTGCTAGAGACTTGAAACTTTGTCAGATGGTAGTACAAAAATCGAGGAGAGGCTATCAAATTATGAGCCCGATTGGCCCATAGGTGGCGCTATAGCAACCAATTGCGCGAAACTGCTCATAACTCCTAAACCGTATGTCGTAGACTCAAGTGTCTTATATCATTGGAAAGCTGAAGACCTGGAGAACAAAACGTATATCTCCGATTTCATTTCCGCCATGATAGATTTTCCGCCATTTTGAATTTTGTCAAAAAACGACTTTTGCAAACTAGTCCCTGGTTTTTTGCCCGATCGGAACCAAACCAGTGCAGAAATGTTCTCTGGAGTCTGACTATCAATAATTATCGAAAAAAAGTTGAATTTTCGATTCAGGGTTGCTAGGGGGCGCAAAATGAACGTTGTGGGAGGAGCCTATTTTACTAAAACGGCTATAACTCCAGAAGTAAATGAGATAAGTTGACCAAACATGGCACACATGTGTATAAGGACAGTCTGGGGTCACAGTAAAAAAATCGCATCGATTGAGCTCTAGGTGGCGCTATAACATGAAAAAAACATATGGCCACCTAGTGGTTTGTCCGATTGACTTGAAAATTGGTATGCAGTGTCTTGGTCCAAGGCCCCATGTATGTATATGAGGACATTGGCGTATCTCAAAAAACATGGCCGCCATCGGCCAATGAAGTTTGAGCACCTATGAGACGAGGTTAACGAAAGCCGATCGGAACGAAACTCGATGGGCATGTTCGACTCATGGCCCAAGTGGTCTGTAAGAGTTTTGAAAAAAATCGGCCACTAGTTGGCGCTAACGAGTTCTACGGCTCTGTAATCACGTGGTGGTGCACATATTCCCACAAAATGCATATCATTTGATAGATCTCCTCATGCTGAACAACTTTGCCTCTAGAACCATTGCTGTCAATCAAACCGTTCATTAAATATTCACGAATATGTTAAAAACCTACTTTTGCGAACTAGTCCCTGGTTTTTCGCCCGATCGGAACCAGACCAGTCTAGGACAATTCTCTGGACTCTCTAGATCAATAATTATCAAAAAAAAGTTGAACTTTTCCCTTTGGTTTGCTATAACAGGATCATTTATAAAAAGGGGCGTGTCAAAACACACTCAACAGCCTATAAATCATAAATAAAAACTCAGAACTTCACAAAAATTGGTGAGCATATGTGACATAACATCATGAACAAGCATGCAAAGTTTTATGGAGATCGGACAATAGGTGGCGCTATAACTGTTAAAAATCTTCAAAACCATGTATTTCCTATGGTAAATTGCCTGTATTGGCTGTAAATGGTCTTTTCCATCTATTACGTCAGTGTTTAAATGTATGCTAAATAAAACTTAATGTCTTTTGATGCTTTTGTGCTTAACGGCCTTAAAGGCCTTAACTGCTTGAACACCGCTAAATGCTGCTTGCAGCTTTAATTATTATTATTATTATTATTCTTCTGCCGTAAAACGCATCGTGCAGACCAAACCGTAAGTGCTAGAGACTTGAAACTTTGTCAGATGGTAGTACAAAAATCGAGGAGAGGTTATCAAATTATGAGCCCGATTGGCCCATAGGTGGCGCTATAGCAACCAATTGCGCGAAACTGCTCATAACTCCTAAACCGTATGTCGTAGACTCAAGTGTCTTATATCAGTGGAAAGCTGAGGACCTGGAGAACAAAACGTATATCTCCGATTTCATTTCCGCCATGATAGATTTTCCGCCATTTTGAATTTTGTCAAAAAACGACTTTTGCGAACTAGTCCCTGGTTTTTTGCCCGATCGGAACCAAACCAGTGCAGAAATGTTCTCTGGAGTCTGAATATCAATAATTATCGAAAAAAAGTTGAATTTTCGATTCGGGGTCGCTAGGGGGTGCAAAATGAACGTTGTGGGAGGAGCCTATTTTACTAAAACGGCTATAACTCCAGAAGTAAATGAGATAAGTTGACCAAACTTGGCACACATGTGTATAAGGACAGTCTGAGGTCACAGTAAAAAAATCGCATCGATTGAGCTCTAGGTGGCGCTATAACATGAAAAAAACATATGGCCACCTAGTGGTTTGTCCGATTGACTTGAAAATTGGTATGCAGTGTCTTGGTCCAAGGCCCCATGTATGTGTAAAAGGATATTGGCGTATCTCAAAAAACATGGCCGCCATCGGCCAATGAAGTTTGAGCACCTATGAGACGAGGTTAACGAAGGCTGATCGGAACGAAACTCGATGGGCATGTTCGACTCATGGCCCAAGAGGTCTGTAAGAGTTTTGAAAAAAATCGGCCACTAGTTGGCGCTAACGAGTTCTACGGCTCTGTAATCACGTGGTGGTGCACATATTCCCACAAAATGCATATCATTTGATAGATCTCCTCATGCTGAACAACTTTGCCTCAAGAATCATTGCTGTCAATCAAACCGTTCATTAAATATTCACGAATATGTTAAAAACCTACTTTTGCGAACTAGTCCCTGGTTTTTCGCCCGATCGGAACCAGACCAGTCTAGGACAATTCTCTGGACTCTCTAGATCAATAATTATCAAAAAAAAGTTGAACTTTACGCTTTGGTTCACTGTAACAGGGTCATTTAGAAAATGGACGTGTCAAAACACACTCAAAAGCCTATAAATCATAAATAAAAACTCAGAACTTCACAAAAATTGGTACGCATATGTGACATAACATCATGAACAAGCATGCAAAGTTTTATGGAGATCGGACAATAGATGGCGCTATAAGTGTTGAAAAGCTTTAAAACCATGTATTTCCTATGGTAAATTGCCTGTATTGGCTGTAAATGGTCTTTTCCATCTATTACGTCAGTGTTTAAATGTATGCTAAATAAAACTTAATGTCTTTTGATGCTTTTGTGCTTAACGGCCTTAAAGGCCTTAACTGCTTGAACACCGCTAAATGCTGCTTGCAGCTTTAATTATTATTATTATTATTATTATTTTCCCCTAAAACGCATCGTGCAGCCCAAACCGTAAGGGCTGGAGCTCTGAAACTTTGTCAAATGGTAGTACAAAAATCGAGGAGAGGTTATCAAAGTATGACCCCAATTGGCCCATAGGTGGCGCTATAGCAATCAATTGCGCGTAACTGCTCATAACTCCTAAACCGTAAGGCGTAGCCTCAAGTGTCTTATATCATTGGAAAGCTGGACTCTTGACTTAAAAAACGTATATCTCCGATTTCATTTCCGGTATGCAAATTTTTCCGCCATTTTGAAATTTGTCAAAAACCTACTTTTGCGAACTAGTCCCTGGTTTTTTGCACAATCGGAACCAAACCAGTGCAGAAATGTTCTCTGGAGTCTGAATATCAATAATTATCGAAAAAAAGTTGAAATTTCGATAACCTGTTGCTAGGGGGCGCAAAATGAAAGTTGTAGGAGGAGCCTATTTTACTAAAACGGCTATAACTCCAGAAGTAAATGAGATATCTTCACCAAACTTGGCACACATGTGTACAAGGACAGTCTGGGGTCACAGTAAAAAAATCGCGTCGATTTAACACTAGGTGGCGCTATAACATTAAAAAAACATAAAAAGGGGTGTGGCCACGTGACCGTTAGTCCGATTGACTTGAAAATTGGTATGCAGTGTCTTGGTCCAAGGCCCCATGTATGTGTAAAAGGATATTGGTGTATCTCAAAAAACATGGCCGCCATTGGCCAATGAAGTTTGAGCACCTATGAGACGAGGTTAACGGAGGCCGATCGGAACGAAACTCGATGGGCATGTTCGACTCATGGCCGAAGAGGCCTGTAAGAGTTTTGAAAGAAATCGGCCACTAGTTGGCGCTACCGAGTTTTACGGCTCTGTAATCACGTGGTGTTGCACATATCCCCACAAAATGCATATCATTTAATAGATCTCCTCATGCTGAACAACTTTGCCTCTATAACCATTGCTGTCAATCAAACCGTTCATTAAATATTCACGAATATGTTAAAAACCTACTTTTGCGAACTAGTCCCTGGTTTTTCGCCCGATTGGAACCAGACTAGTTTAGGACAATTCTCTGGACTCTCTAGATCAATAATTATCGAAAAAAAGTTGAACTTTGCCCTTTGATTTGCTATAACACGGTAATTTATAAAAAGGGGCGTGTCAAAACACACTCAAAAGCCTATAAATCATAAATAAAAACTCAGAACTTCACAAAAATTGGTGAGCCTATGTGACATAACATCATGAACAAGCATGCAAAGTTTTATGGAGATCGGACAATAGGTGGCGCTATAACTGTTGAAAAGCTTTAAAACCATGTATTTCCTATGGTAAATTGCTTGTATTGGCTGTAAATGGTGTTTTCCATCTATTATGTCTGTGGTTAAATGTATGCTAAATAAAACTTAATGTCTTCTGATGCTTTTGTGATTAAAGGCCTGAAAAATCACACTAAAATACTGTATATCATGGTAAATCATGCTAAAGATAGTCTATTCCATCTATAATGGAAATGTTTAAATGGTTGCTACATAAAACGTAATGTCTTTTGATGCTTATACGCTTAACTGCCTTAACTGCCTTAACTGCTTGAACACCGCTAAATGCTGCTAGCAGCTTTAATTATTATTATTATTATTGTTTAATTTTTAATTTAGCAAGTAAACAGATTAGCTCTGTACAAAGGTATGTATATATATATTATTATTATAAAATTTTTAATTTAGCAAGTAAACAGATTAGCTCTGTACAAAGGTATGTATATATTATTATTATTATTATTTAATTTTTAATTTAGCAAGTAAACAGATTTGCTCTGTACAAAAGTTGATAAAAATGGTTTAATCTTTATATATTTTGCAAGCAACTCTACAAAGTTATATATATATTTTTAAATAATTGTATTAAACAAGTAATAACTCTGTACAAAGGTATATAAAAAAAATGGTTTAATTTATTTTAGTATTTTTATTTTATTTTGCATGTAAACAGCTTAACTTGCATATGATTTTTTTGTTTTATTTTATTTCATAAGTAATGACGGTGCAAAGGTATATAAAAATGGTTTATTTTATTATTTATATTTTATTTTTCAAGTAAACGGCATAACTCTACAAAAGTATATGAAAATTGATTTATTATTTTTATTTTGTTTTCCAAGTAAACTGCTTAACTCTGAAGTATATAATGCTGTTTTATTTTTTTTTTTTATATTTATTTGAAGTAAATAGCTGAAATCTGTACCAAGGTGTATAGAAATTGTTTTTAATCTTTATTTTTTTATTTTTTTATTTATTATTATTGTAACATGCAAGTAAATTAAGTACCAATGAATGATTAAAAAAAAGGACAAAATCAGGAATAAATTAAGAAAAAGTTATATCACATACAAAACTGGTGTATCGGCATGGCCTAAACAAGCTTC